>CAUYUJ010014462.1:67163-124470 GCA_963575745.1 Prorocentrum cordatum
CGCGTGTCAGATCGCCAGATGAGAATGATGGTCGGAAATTCGATGGACGTGAAGGCGACGGCGCGGATCTTGACTCAGATGTTCAAGGCGATGGGTTTCTTCGCTGCGACGTTGAGGAACCCCGTTAATTGATGATTAGAGGCTGCAGCAGGTGATGCTGCTTCGCTGCTTTGAAAAAATTAGACGCTTCGCGTATCATCCGCACCAACCAATCCAGAAACGATGCCCAGGAACGCTGACGGAAGAAGGGAAGAAGAGACGCACATAAACCAGAGCGGGTAACTCCGGTGAGTTGGGAGATCTTTTGTGGCGAAGGTTGCAAGTGTTACTGCTGGTGCTCTTCTTGCACCTTCTGGTGCTGCTGCTGCTGCTGCTGCCGTTGCTGCTGCCAGTGCTGTTGCTGCTGGTTCTCCGATGATGCGTAGGCGGGTAATAATAATACTAATAATGGGGGGGGAGGGGGAGAAGGAGGAGGATAACATACCCAATGGTAAGAAGTAGGAAGAAACGTGACGAGCATAAGATCCTCTTATGCTGTTTCTTGGGAGTTGTTTTGGAAACCTCCTGGAGCGTCTGGGGGAGCTCTTGGGCGCCTCGGGGATCACCTTGAAGCTTTTTCGGGGTCTCTTGGAGATCTCCTGAATGCCTCTCGGAGCCCCGTGTGATATCTCTTGGGCGCTTTGTTGGTGGCCTCTTGGGACGTCTTGGAGGTCTTTTCGCGGTCCTGAGGGGCTCTTGGGCGCCTTGGGTGCCCCAGGGAGGCCTCTTGGGGCTGGCGGGGGTCCTCTTAGGGGTATATTGGGGGCCCCTTATTATTTTTATTAGGGGCCATCTGGGGCTATCTCGCCGCCATCTTGCGGCCTCTTCTTCTGGGGGCCTCCTGGGCGCCTCGTGGGGCCATCTTCTCGTGTGACAGCGATCAAAAAAAGGGTGGTTCCTGAATTATTGTCGCGGCCCCCCCTCGGGCGTTCCTAAACTCGCGTCCTAGATCCTAGACCCCTCTTCTTGGGGCGCTCCTGGAGCGCTCTTGTTGGGCGCTCTTGCGGCCGTCGTCCTGGGGCTCTTTTCTTGGGCGCCCCATCGGGGCCCTCTTCTTGGGCCCGCGTGGAGCCATCTGGAGGCCTCGGATGGCCATCGGAAACGAACAGACGAGACGGCGCACATCAGTGGTTTCCCTTCTAAGGTGTTTGAAAGATGTTGGCTTCTTCTTGGGCGCCTCCTTGTGAAGCTCTTTGGCCTCTTGGAGCCGTCTTCTTCTTGGGGCGGCCTTGGTGCCGCTTGGGGCATCTTCGGATGCATCATGATGATGAGGAATAACAGTATGCTAGCATCAGCTTGGGCCATCTTGTAGCTCATCTTGGGCTCTGCAAGGCGCTCTTGGAGCCGTCTTGGGCCCTCTTTTTGGACACTCCAACGCGTCGCAAAACCCGTCGTCCAGGTCCAGGAGGGGCAGATGTAGGGGGGGGTTAAATAATACCCCCCCCCCCCCCCGACGGGGAAAAATGAGGTTGGAAGAGGCAACTCCCCAAACAAACAACACCTACGCCCAGGAGGCTGGTGTGATGATTAGCACGGTGCTCAGTGCTGCTGCTGTTCTCAGGATTGCGCTGCTATGATATGCCGTGGCGCAGCAACGTGCAGGGTTGTTGTGATAATGATACCTGACCCTCCTTCTTCTTCTTCTCCTCCTTATCCTCCGCCTCCTCCCCCTCCCCATCATCACCCCCCCCCTCCCCCGCTTCTAGGTTTCTTCTAACAACATGTTATTGCGAAGACAGCAGGGCCACCATGCTGGGGCGGGGCAACGATGGTTCATCATCATCATCATCACCATCATGACATCGCCCCACTTGGGGCCCATCGATCCTTTCCACGGGGGGGGCGGCGGGGTCCGAAGCCATGCCCCATCGATTGGCCATGCAACCTTGCAGCGTGGCTTCCCTATCTTCATCGCCCTCCGCCCCGTTTCAATTTTCTTTTTCGGAAACCCTGATCCTGACAAAATCTGAGGTTGGCTCTGCCGAGATGTCGTTGTGAAAATCATTGAGCTCCCGCCGGTGGTGGACGTCCACCGCTGCCGAGGGAACAATTTTTTTGAAAACCGCAGCTGCCGAGGGAGGGTGTGAAATCAAGATGTGCTCTCGCCATCTGCGGAATCAGAAATAATTTCCCCCTCGCCGGCGGTGGACGTCCACCGCTGCCGAGAGCGCTATCTTTTTTGCACGCGGCTCTCGCCAACCCCCCCCAAAACAGATTGAAAAAAAATGGATTTTGGTCAGCAAGCTGTGCTCGCCCTCCTCCTCCTCCTCCTCCTCCTCCTCCTTCGTTCTGAAGGCGGCCGAATGGGCCCGGCGAGCCGTTTCTCTCTTCCTCCCCCTTCCCCCCCCGTCATCCTCCTCCCTTTCCCTCCCTGTTGGTGTTCGGAAGGCGCTGACTTGTTCTGAAATTGTCCCAGTGCGACCCTACGTAGGAGGAGTGAGTTGGAGCCTCTACTAGCAGCAGCAAAAAAGTAGTGGATGCTGTGCTGTGCTATGCTATGCTGCGCTGTGCTGCGCTATGATGTTATGCTGCGCTAGGCTGCGCTCTGTTATGCTAGGATATGCTATGCTTTGCTGCGCTATGCTATGCTACTATGCTGTGCTATGCTGCGCTGTGCTATGCTATGGTATGCTATGCTGCGCTATGCTATGTTACGCTGGGTTATGTTATGCTAAGCTAAGGTAAGGTAAGCTACAGCTACGCGACGCTAAGATGATGAAACTACGTTAAGCTAAGCAATATTAAGCTGGGCTAAGATGATATACGCAACGCTGGAATACGTGGGTGCAACTACTACTGGGAGAACCGCAAGGCGGGGACTGGGTAAGCCCAGCGAGTGAGAACCCATTATCTTCTAGGCAGAGCCTAGGAGGTAGGGAACACGTTGGGTCATGTTGTTGGCGATGCATGAACTCATCATCATCATCATCATCATCATCATCATCATCATCACCCTTCCTTCTGTGCTGCCCCTGTCGCCCTGCCGCCCTGTACCCCTGTCAAGTTCAGGGGCGCGGCGGTGGGCGCCGCGCTCAGCCTCGCCGCGCTGACTGATGCTGTGGGCAGTCGTTGCGCGGGAGCAGGCTGCTACGAAGGGACAGGTCGAAAAACAACCCGGACCTCCCGTGGTGGCCTCCCTGTCCAGCTTTTTGTTTCACACTTCTTCGACAGGAAAAAAGCCGACCCTCCCCAATCAGTGCTTGCGCTGGAGAAGGGGCCCACGCGGAGGTTGAACGATTTGGCGAACGTGTCCCGCCGATGATGTCGGTGTCTGGCTGAGATTTCCGAGGTCCTCGTTTTGAGTTCCAATCATATTCGGGTGGTTGGTGGTGGGTGGTGGGTGGGTGGTGGGTGGGTGGTGGGTGGGTGGTGGGTGGGTGGGTCGTCGCGGGTGGTGGGTGGGCGGTGGTAGTAGTAGTAGGCGTGTGTGTGGTGGGTGGGCGGCGGGCGGGGCGGCCCCGCGATGGCCCCGAGATAGATGGCCCAAGCTGGCCCCGCGATGGCTCCTTGAGGACGCTTGGACATGCAAAAAAAACGGCCCCAGCCCCTGGAAGCAATAATTTGGGTCGTATAATCTTCTAGTGTACCCCAGAACGTCGGGGGTAACAACTCCCACCAGCCCTCCTTGTGGGCGTAGGTGGTTTATTATAGAGTTTCCTCTTCCAACTCCTTCTTCCCCTTCTTCGGGGAAGGGTTTGCTCCTCCCCCTACCCCCTCCCCTGGACCTGGACAGGAGAATTCGCGACGTGTTGGGGCGCCCAAGCAGGCCCGCGACAGCTCCAATATCGCCCCAGATAGTCACGATTGGCTACAAGATGGCTCAATAGTGTTATATCCGAATAACAATATTCCTAAATATGCAGCCGAAGATGCTCCAATAGGCCCCAATGTCGGCCCACGATGGTTCCACTGATATGCCAACCCACTTCCCAAGACGAATGGTGCCCCCAAGAAGCCGCACTTCTTCAAACACCGAAGGTAAACCACTGATATTATGTGCCTTCTCGTTTTCGTTTCGCTTCCGATGGCCATCCGGCGCCTCGAGATGGCTCCGCGATGGCCCAGGCTGTCCCCAAGATGGGCCCGTAATAGCCCTAGTAGTATGAGCTCAATAATAGTGCCCAAGAGCGCTCCAATAGCGCCCAAATGTGGGCCCATGATACAATTTTAGGAGCGCCCGCCGAGGAGGGGGGGTCGTACTTATTAGGGCCCCCACTTTCTTGATCGATGTCCTCCAAGAAGATGGCCCCCCGATGCGCCCATGCAGCCCCGCGATAATGGCCCCAACACTACTATGGCCCCGCGATGCCCCCAAGAGACCCCCGCGAGGACCCCAGGCGGCCCCGCGAGGCCTCCCCGAAACACCCGAGACGCCCGCGAATCCCTCAGGACCGCCGCGAGACCCCCGCGACGACGTCCCACGCGGCCTCCAAAAACCGCCCAAGCGATATCCCAAGGGGGCTCCGAAATGCATTCATGAGATCTCCACGAGACCCCGAAGATGCTTCACGACGATCCCCGAGGCACCCGTGATACCCCCAATCAGACGCTCCACGAGGTTCCCAACGCAACTCCCAAGAATATACGTCCTAAAATGATCTTATGTATGTTCGTCATGTTTCCCCCTCCTCCTTCTTCTCCTCCTTTTCCTTTCTCACGCAACTCGCCAAGAATTACCCTACGACGATTGATACCGAGATTCCCAATAACACGTCATGTTTCCCCCTCCTCCTTCTTCTCCTCCTTCTCCTTCTCCTCCCCGCCCCTTTATCCGCCTACGCATTATCCGAGAACCATCACCACCATCAGCAACGTCAGCAGCGCTATCAGCAACAACAGCAGCAGCAATACCATCAGGATCAATAACACCATCAATAACACGTTCAACCTTCGCCACAACTATATCCCTATTCATCGTTGTTGCCTGCTCTGTTTCACTACTATGTGCGTCTCTGCTTCCCTTCTTCTGTCAATGTTCCTGGGCGTCGTTTCTGGATGGGCTGGTGGGGATACGCGAAGCGTCTAGATAGAATGCGGACACATGCCCCGTTGATACATCCGCGCAGCCCTATCACCCTAAAGCCATATAGCTCCATAGGTGTACAATAGCCTTATAACCCTACACTTAGAAGACATGGCCATGGCCTGAAGAGGACGTGTCCACGATGGCCCTGACACGCTTCCACGATGGCCCCAATGTGGCTCCAGTGGGCCCCATGTTGTCAAACTCCGAGTTGGACATGGCCATGACCCTAGTAGTAGGCATGGCCCAATATGGCCCCATCAACATGGCCCAAGGTGGCCCCACAATGGTCCACGATGGCCCCAATATGGCCCCGCGACGGCCCCGAGCTGGCCCATGCTGGCCCAAGATGGCCCCACGAGGTGCTACGTAGAGAGATGATGATTAAACAACTATGCCAAACTACAATGTATATTTGAACTAGACTGGGGCGGGATGCGGACCGATCGAGGTACCTGCGACACATGTCAGAAATCCACTGATTGGGGTTTTCTCTGGTGTAACTGATCCACCCCCCCGCCGCTCGTCGCTCCGCCCACCCGCCCCCCCTTCCACCGCCTCCTGCCACCAACCGTGGTGCCCCCAGGCAGGATGGATCCGGACTGGCCCGACCTGCAGCCGGCAACCAAGCGGCCTCGACTTGGGGCCGCCGTCAGTCGGGCTCGGCACCGGCGTTGTCGCCAACGTCTTCGTCGTCGTCGTGGTCGCGGAAAAAGCAACCCCCGATTTTCCCAGGGGCTCCAAGGAAATGGCTCCGAAAAGCTTGAATTAAGGCGCCCCCCAATAATCCGATCCTAGAGCGCCTCAAGATGGCCCCAACAAGAGGGCTCCACGACGTGCTGTGTATTTGTTGTCGTTCGGTGTGTGCTGTGTGATGTTTGTTGTCGGCGTTGACTGCGTTGCGTTTTTTTCTGCTGGGGCGTGATGCGCGACATTTTTGCTGGAGCGTGCTCTGTGGTTTCTGTGTGGTGCGCGGTGTTGTTGGCGGTGCGTGCTGTGTGATTATTGTTGGCGGTGTGTTCTGTGTGGTTCGTGATGCGCCAGTTCCGTGAGCGCGTTGTTGTTGGTGTCGTTGTTAATGTTGCTGATGTGTACTGTGTGATTTTTGTTGCTGGTGTGCGCCGTGTGATCTGGGTTTTCAGTGTGTGCTGCTGAGCGGATTTAGGGCTGTTATAGGGCTTGGCTTCAAGGATTTTGTCGGGGCCAGGTCGTAGGGATGTTTTATTAGGGGCCTGACTTCAAGGATGTTTTACGGGCCACGTTTTAGGGGTGTTGCATGGGCCGGGCTTTAGGGATGTTTTAGGGCTGGGCTTTACGACTGTTCCAAAGGTCGGGCTTTATTTGGGCGTTTTTGGGCCGGGCTTTTTTTAGGATGGCGTTTTAAGGGCCGCGCGTTAGGGAATGGTTTATTATGGGCCTGGCTTTCCGGATGTTTTTGGTGGCTGTGCTATGTGTGCCGTGTGATTTTTGTTGCGGGTGTGTTCGATGTTTTTTTCGTTGCTCGTGCGTACTGTGTCTTCTTCGTTGTCGCTGGTGCGTGCCGTGCGATGCTGTCGCTGGTGTGTGCCGCGCGATGTGACCGAATTTGTTGCCCCCAACGTTGGTTGTTGCCCCCAGGGGCTGGGGCGCGCCATCATGCTGCCCCAAGGAGGGCGGGCCGGCGGGGGTCTCCATGGGGCCTCTGGGAGACCTCTTCTCATTATTTAGGCCTGCTGTGAGTTTACGACGGGGGTGGGGGGGGGCTAACAACAACTAACTACGGAAATCCCCGCGTGAACCCCAAGCACCAACAAGGGGCCGGGGCCCTCCTAGCGAGTTTTCAACGTTTCAGGCGAACCCCCCGCCACCCAGGACCGGGGCACAGTCGACGAGATCATCATCTTCTTCCCCTCGGACCCCAGCGCCTCCTCCTTCATCGCCGCACCCCGTGACCAGACCGCCCCGGGTTCCATTGAAGGCTCGCTACAACAAAGTGGTCAAATGCGGATCCCGCCAACCATCTAAAAACGCCACGTACGTCGCCAAGTTGAGCACTACCGACCCCGACCGAATTCACTGGGAGAGCTGCAACGTCCGGGGTTGCGGGCATTGTGTCTGGGCATCGAGAAAGCGCAAATGGCTCCAATCTTACCCCCTGCCAGAGTCTAACCAGAGTTGGATTCACACAACCTACGACAAGAACAATGTACCGCGCGCTCCCGCTAGCGACCGCCGTGCCCCCGCCAAGAGAAAGACTTATCCCAGTGCGACCCTACCTAGGAGTTGGAGCGTTTAGGAAAGCAGCATCTACATCTACTACACCAACAGCTACATTACATCTACACCTGCGTCTACATCTACATCAACATCAACAGCGAGACTCACATATAATAATCTACATCTACACCTACATCTTCTGCATTTGCATATACATCTGCATCTACATCTACACCTATATCCACATCTACACCTACACCTACATCTACATCTACATCTACATCTACACCTACATCTACATCTACATCTACATCTACGTTTACATCTACATCTACACTCCTCGCAATGGTGCTGATTTTGCTATGTTGTGCTGCGCTATGCTATGCTATGCTGCGCTATGATATGCTGTGCTGTGCCGTGCTATGCTGTGCTATGCTGTGCTGTGCTATGGTAAGCAGTGCTATGGTATGCTACGATATGCTGCGCTATTCTATGCTATGATATGCTACAGTATGCTAGGCTATGCAGAGCTATTATATGCTATGCTGTGCTGTGCTGTGCTGTGCTGAGCAATGCTATGCTGTGCTGTGCTAATGCTGCGCTGCGTGATGCTGCGCTAAGCTAAGCTGAGGTAAGCTATGCTATGCTAAGCTAAGCTAACCTAAGCTGCTAGGCCAAGCTAAGCTCAGCTAAGCTAAACTAAACTAAGATGAAGCAAGCTAAGCTAAGCTAAGCTAGGCAACGAAACGCTAAACTAAGCTAAGCTAAGCTAAGCTGAGATAAGCTAAGCTAAGCTAAGATAAGCTTAGCTAAGCTAAGCTGGGTGAGCCCAGAGGAGGGCGCAACTGGGGGAACCGCGGGGCGGATCCTGGGGGAACCGCCCCGGGCGGGGGGCACTGCCCGGCCCCTTAAGCATACAGGGTAAGAACCCTTCTAGGCAGAGCCTAGGTAAGGAAAAACATGAGGACCTGCTTTAAATGCCAACGGTTTTTCGGGGCCCTCGATTTGTTTGGCCTCGCCGCCGGGGGCCTTGCCAAGACGGCGTCCTAGTTTCAAACGTATCGCCAAATTTACCAGACGCCGCGCGAGCGCCTGGTCAGGCGGCGGATTATATCTTTTGGGTGCGTGGTGTGCATGTCAGCCAACACGAATACTGCTTGGGGCAGGTGCAATATCGATGTAGTCAACTTGCAGAAGTCTTCTTTGAAAGGTCATGAACAGACTAAGTTACATTTGAGGGCTACTAAACTCTGGAGAGGGATAGATCCAGATGCCGCCGACATCATCCCCCCAGAGGTTGCACCAACAACGGACATGTTCGCACAGGTCCTCCAGCTCACGAGGAAAGGCAAGTGCACGGGAGATATCCAGCTGCCTACGGCAAGTCCCGCCACCGCGCCTGGGTTGTGGGTTATGGGCCTCTTGGATGTTCGCCGTGATTTCCCGGGAGGCCTCTCGGGGGCATGTTGGAGACAGTCAGTGTTGAGGCCTCTCGAGAGCGTCTTCTTGGGGGCCTCCTGGTGGTTTTTTGGAGCCTCTTTCTTGGGGCTTCCTGCCTGGGGGCCTCTTGCAGGCCTCCTGGGAGCCTTGGGGCTTCCTGGGGGCCTCTCTGGGCCTATTCTTGGCCTTGTCTTCTTGGCGGGGATTTCTTGGGGCCCCACCGGGCCCTTCCTAGGGCTTTTAGAGGGGCCCAGGAGGGCCCGAAGACGCCCCCAAGAAGAAGAAGAGGGGCCCAACCAATGCGGCTCCCAGACAACAGATCGCCCCCAAAGCGAGCACAAAATCGGAGGTGAGGGGGTGAGATCGAAGTGAAACGGATAGCCCCCCCTCCTACTGGGAAATCGGTTTCACTTTCGTGTTCGTGCGTGCCGCGCGCGCGGGCGAGGCGAAGCTGCGTGGGCGGGCGAGAAATAATACGTCTCCTGTAGTAGCTGAGGCGCGGTCAGACCAAACGGCTCCCTTCCAGCAGCCGGTGCCCCGCGGCGTCCCGCCGGCGCCCCGCTCGAGGGCCGGTGGCGCGCGGTGCCCTGCCGGTGTCCCGCCCGTGTCCCGCCGGTGTCCCGATGACGATGATGATGATGATGATGATGTTGATGCTGATGATGTTGATGATGTTGACGATGATTATGATGCTGTTGATGGTGGTGATGATGCTGGTGTCCCGACGATGATGATGATTATGGAAATGATGATGTTGATGCTGATGTTGACGATGTTGATGATGATGATGATGATTGATGGTTATGGTGGTGATAGTGATGGTGCCCCGATGATGTGACGATGTTGATGGTGGTGTTGCTGATGATGGTGATGATGATGATGGTGCCCCGATGATGATGATGATGTTGATGATCCTGATAATGTTGATGGTGGCCAGATGATTTGATGTTGTTGATGATGAACATGATGATGACGGTGCCCCGATGATGATGGTGATTGTGGTGATGAAGATAATGTTGCTGATGATGGTGATGATGATGGTGCCCCGGTGATGGTGATGATATTGCTGATGACGATGATGGTGTCCTGATGATGATGATGTTGGTGATGGGATGATGATGAGGTGATGATGATGATGATTTCGATGGTGGTGGCCCAATGATGATGGTGATTCTGATGATATTGATGATGGTGGTGTCCCGATGATGTTGATGATGGCGGTGGTGATGGTGATGATGGTGGCGATGATGATGGTTTTCCGATGTTGATGATGATGTTGAGGATGCTGCCAATGATGATGATGGTGTCCGGATGGTGGTGATGATGTTGATGGTGTTGTGCTTGATCATGATGATGAGATGGGATGATGATGATGATGGTTGTGTTCGGATGATGATGATGATGATGGTGCCCCGATGATGATGATGACGATGTTGATGATGATAATGCTGATGGTTGCGGTGATAGTCCCGACCGTCGCGCTTCGCTGGATGCATCGCCCCAACTACTACTACTACTCCCGGATGTCCCCAGGCGAACATGGCGCCTCCCTGCCTGGGGCCCTCCAGGGCTTCCATGCCGGCCCGGGAAGCCCACCCGGGCATTCCTGGACCTGGACGGGGGCCCCGCGAAGCTTTCCCCAAGGCCTCAGACGGCCCAAGAATGCCCCAAGACGGCTACACGAGGCCCCCAAGACGGCTCCAACAACAGGGCCCACAGAAGAAGAGGGCCCCCCAAAGAGGCACATTCGCGCATATACATATACGACCACCATTCGGGTGATAAGGAGGTTTTTTTTTGGGGGGGAACCGACGTCTCACTCGATCGGTCCCACTATCGATCTCATTATCGGTCTCGCTTGACCGACGTCACCCGATCGGTGTCATTCGATCGATTTTATCCGATCGATCGCACAGCCGATCTCAATATCGATCTCACTATCGATCTCAATATCGATCTCACTATCGACCTCCCAATCGACCTCACATTCGGTCTCAGTATCTGCATCGCTATCGATATCGCAAGCGATATCACAATCAACGCCATCATCATCGACATCATCGTCAGCAACGCCATCACCATCATCATCAGCATCATCGGGACACCATCATCATCAGCATAATCACCACCATCACCAACATCATCATCACAATCATCATCATTGTTGGGGGGAGTGGCCCCTCAGACGACTACAGAAACCCTACCAGGTAGCCCTTGGCATTCCCCCGCGCATCAACGCGCCAAGGCACGGTGGCGGATCAAAGGCCTGGGCAGCAGAAAAAAGCTACGGGCTATGAAGTGGTGTCTGGGGGAGGCGGCGAGAGACCGCAAACGTGCTGAACTTGCCAAGAGCACAGTCGCCAGCATCCACCAAGACGGGAGAAAAGGTAGATTTGCTGTCCGTTTCACTAGTTGCGGAACGGACTTGACCCCGTTTGCTGGAGTTTTGGGATGCGTCGATCTGGCAAAAGATTACACTCTGGATGCAATTGGGATGAGGCGCGCTACGATCGATATCCTGACTTCGTTTTGCACGCCTAGGAAAGGCGCGCCTTACTGCACCAGACCTCCCAAGAATTCGTGCGACGACGAGTTGCTGCAGCATTGTAGATCCATCGTTGAATTATTCGACGCAGATGCTGCGTCAGACGAACAATTGGCGGCAAAACTCCTCAAGGGGACTCGGGTCGCTTCGTGCGATGAGCATTTCGAAGAAGGTTTTTTCTGCAACTTGCGAGTGCAAAACAAAGACAAAGCGCACGCCTCCCGCAGGACCCAAGGGCCTTCGAAATCATGAATGACCATCCCCTCCCCGCCCCATCCTCCTCCCCCTCTTCCGTTTCCTCCTCCTCCTCCTCCATTGTTTCCCCTTGGTTTGTCTTGACCTCCTCCCTCCCCGCCCTCCCCCCTATCTTCCTCCCCCCCCTCCTCCGCCCCCCCCCCTCCTGCCTGCCGGCCAGGGGCGGGGGGCGGGGCTCGCGGTCCTGGCGAACCCGAGGGGGCTCGACGGCCCGGCAACGTGATATACTGGCGGGCGCAGGGACACGATGATATCGAGCACGTGGGAAGGACGTGAAGAAGAGAGAGGATGCATGAGGGAGATAGCGAGCATGGGGTGAGCGGAACGAGCAGGGGATGAGGCAACATTTGAGGTTTTCCCAGGATCACCTCGAGAACGTGGCTGCGAGACCCGTACTTAAAGCAAATCTCGGAGACTTTCATCCTTAAAAGAACGTCAATCATGAAGCGCATCCAACACAGCGACGTGTACCGTGCTCGTTTCCAGAAAAATATTAAGCTGCAGCGCTACAGCAGGGAGTGCGCCGCAAACATGAAGAAATTGTCCAGTGCGAACCACCGCTTCGACAGGCGATGGGCGGAATTCTAGAAGCGGGGTGATCGGGGGTAGCCCCGCCACGCTCCTGGGCGCGCTCTGACCAGGATTTCGAAGCGGCCCCAGCCGCGGCGACGAGAACTCCCCATGATGACGCCCCGAAGGCCGAAGCGTTCAAACTCAGACCTATACGACCACCCTTCGGATGATAAGGAGGTGAGGGGGGGAGGAATCAGCGTCGCAATCGATCGATCTCACTATCGATAGCATACTCGATCTCATTCGATCGATCTCACACTCGATACCATTATCGATTCCAGAATCGATCTCACATTCGGTTTCACTATCGATCTCACTAGCGATCTCACAATCGATCTCACAATCGATTTCAAATTCGGTCTCACTATCGACTCCACTATCGATCTCATTCGGTCGATCTCACAATCGATCTAACTATCGATCTCTCAATCGATCTGACTATCGATCCCACAATCGATCTCACATTCGGTCTCGCTATCGATCTCACTATCGATATCACAATCGAGGTCATCATTATCATCTTCATCAGTATCGTCATCCTCGCCACCTCATCATCATCATCAGCATCACCATCATCACCATCAGCACCACCATCATCATCCTCACCTTAATGCTCATCATCATCATCGTCATCATCATCAGCATCACCATCATGACCATCATCATCATCCTGGCCATCATCACCATCACCCGCATCATCATCATAATTTTCCCTCACTGTCGATCTCACTATCTATATCACAATCGATCTCACAATCGACGTCATTATCATCACCACCGTCATCATCAACAGCATCATCATCATAATCATCTCCATCATCACCATCATCACCATCATCATCACCATAATCATCATCACCATGACCACCATGATCACCATCATCACCATCATCATCATCAACAACATTGTTGTCATCATCATCACAACCATCATCAACATCCTCATCCTCGTCATCATCATCATCCATATTCATCATCATCAACAACATCAACATCATCATCACCGCCACCGTCATCATCATCATCCTCATCATCATTATCATCATCATCGTCCTCATCGCCACCACCATCATCAGCATCCTCATCATCATCCTTATCCTCATCATCGTGGTCATCATCATCAACATCATCATCACAATCATCACCACCATCATCATCATCATCATCCTCATCATCATCCTCGGCATCCTCATCATCATCATCTTTCACTGTCGATCTTGCTTTTTATTTTATAGTCGAACTCACAATCGACAACATCATCATCATCCTCGTCATCATCACCATCATCACCATCATAATCATCAGCATCATCACCATTTACACCATCATCACGATTATCACCATCATCACCATCATCACCATCATCAACATCATCACCATCATCATTTTCATCAATCATCACCATCACCATCACCATCCTCATCATCATCATCATCCTTATCAGCATCGCCATCATCACATCCACCATCATCATCATCATCCTCATCATCATCATCATCATCCATATCATCACCATCCTCATCATCTTCATCATCATTTTTCTCCTCCTCATCATCATCATCACCATCGGGACACAGGCGGGGCACCAGCAGCGGCACACCAGCGGGGCACCGCGCGGCACTGTTCGCCAGGAGGGGCACCGGGACACCGGCGGGACACTGGCGGGGCACCGCCCGGTCCCGGACGCCATGTCGCCAAACATTTGGTCCGGCCGCGCCTCAGCCTGGGGCGCCGGGGCACCGGCGGGGCACCGCCCGGCCCCGGGCGCCGGGTCGCCAAACATTTGGCCCAGCTGCGCCTTAGCCACAGCTTCGGCTCGCCCGCGCGGCGCGCGCGAACACGAAACCGAAATCGATTTCCCGACAGTATTATACTGGGGGGCTGTCCATCATTCCAATCCCACCAGCCCTCTGGGCGTATGTGGTCTAAGTCATTTCCCTTTCCAACCTCCTGCCTTTCCCTCCTGCTCGGGAGGTTGTTTACCTCCTCCCCCCTCCCTGCGTGTGGACGGGGGGGCGGACCCATAACGGCGTCCAAGAAGATGGCCCAAGATGGTTCCAAGAGAGCCTCCGAGAGCGCACGATGGCCTCCAAGATGGCCCAAGATAGCGGTAGAGGGGCCAAGATAGCCTCCGGCAAGCGTCCGAGAGGCTTCAAGACGGCCCCAAGATAGTTTCAACTGTCCTCCGAGGCCTCCAAGGACCCCCCCAAGAAGATGCCAAACTCCTTCAAACACCTATGGACAATCAATGTTTTTTGTCTTCTGATTTTTTCGCCTCCGAAGGGCTCTTGTTGTTGAGACCTCAAGAAGATGGTCCCAAGATGATCCAAAACAGCCCCAAAAGGGGCCCATATGAGAGCCCCAAAACGGCCCCAAGAACGCTCCAAGAGCGGGCCACGATGGTCCCACGACTGCATTTTTGAGCTTCCGATGGGGGTGGGCAATAATTGCCTCCCCCCCCCCTCTTCTTCTTTAGCCATGATAGGGGCCAAGAAGACGGCCCCGAGATGCCTCCCAAACACCCCCCCAAAAAAAGCCCCAAGGGGGGCTCCAATGTCCTCCAAAAGAGCCCCAAGATGGCCCCAACACGCATCAAACGAGCCCCACATACGCCCCAAGAAAGCCCTCAGATGACCTCATGAGAGCCGCAATAAAGAGCACCATGAAGCTCCAAGAGGGGCCCACGAGAATCCCAAGAGGGCCCAGACCAAATCAGTGCAACAGCCATTACGAGTCATCGAAATACCCCTCACCTCTTCTCATCGAAGCACTATCGTAACTTGCATTGATTTCCATCTTAACCTTCAATGCGGACAGCTATGATGTGTGATGCTTGTGTTCTCGACGACGGCTGCGCGACTGCGTGCGTTATGCCGCCCCTGATTCACCAACTCCCCTGCTGATCGTTTCTGGATGGGCTGGTGGGGGTACGCGAAGCGTCAAGAATTCGATCTCCCCCCTCGCCTCCGATTAATGAAAACGGGCCCACAGCCATAACCTCGAACTATAATAGAGAATAACCTTCCAGGGATCATGAAGTTCGGCGTCGCGGAGCGATAATAAAAGTTGCCCGCCAGAGGCCAACATAGAGATGTTAACAGAGGAGCCAACAAAGCCGATGATATCTTGAGACATCCTTAACTTTTCTTCCTGCTCGTCATCTTCCTCTTCTTCCTCAGCTTCTCTCTCTATCTATCTCTACATTTATATTTCTATTTCTTATCCTCACCCTGCCCCCCTGAACTTGTTTATCGCTGGGGTTGCTTATCATTGGAACGCGAGGCACATGAGCTACCCTACGCGAGCACATACGCACTTACAATGACATCTAATAAGTTTTAAACTTTGGATTTGTGCGATCGCCTTCTCCTCTCCTCCTCTTGCTCTTTCTCCTCCTCATCCTCATCCTCCTCCTCTACCTCCTCTTCTCTTTTTATCGTCCTACGTATCTCTCTATCTTTCTCCCCCCCCAGGCCCCCCTGAACTTGTTTATCGCTGTGGTTGATTGCCCTGGGAAAACGAGGCACAT
Organism: Prorocentrum cordatum; assembly: GCA_963575745.1. Lineage (NCBI taxonomy): Eukaryota > Dinophyceae > Prorocentrales > Prorocentraceae > Prorocentrum > Prorocentrum cordatum. The sequence continues at coordinate 82,764 of CAUYUJ010014462.1, forward strand.
GGGGAATCTCTATAGAAACCAATGGGAACCTCTATTATTATAGGAACCAGTAGGAATCTTAGGGGACCTATGAGAATTATTAGTATGCGCGCACAATTCTATTGGAAACCAATTGATTTTTTTTTGTATTTTTCAAAAATAAAAGCGAAGCTCGGAGGTGCGCCGCCGCGCGCGCGGCGGCGCACCGCTGAGCTCCACCTCTTCTATATTATTATTATTTATCATTACTAAATCTATATGTAAGATTCCAAAAACGAAATTGGAAATTTCTGGGGCCCTTTAAGGAGGCCGAAGGAACGCGGCTGCTTTTCATATTTTTATCATACAGAATTGAAGCGCGCGCGCGCGCGGCGCACCGCTGAGCTTCACTTCTACATTATCATTCGATATTAATAAATCAACATATAATTCCAAAAACGAAATCGAAAAATTCTGGAGCCCTTTAAGGAGGCTGAGGGAACTTGTCGGCTTTTTATACGATTATAATAAAGAACTGAAGCTAGGAAGCGCGCGCGGTGACCGGGTCACCCGCGCGCGCGCGCGCGCTTCAATTCTGTATGATAAAAATATGAAAAGCAGCCGCGTTCCTTCGGCCTCCTTAAAGGGCCCCAGAAATTTCCAATTTCGTTTTTGGAATTAAATGTAAATTTTTCATGTGAATAATATACGAGAGAAGCTCAGAGGCGCTCGCGCGCACCTCCGAACTTAAGTTCTCTATTATAAAATTATTAAAAAGCCGACGTGTTCCTTCAGCATCCTTATTAATAATAAAGGGCACCCGAACTTTTCAATTCCGTTTTTGATGATGTTTCAGAGAGGACCAAATGGGCGCGCAGAGGAAAAGGAAACCTCCAAAGTTCAAAACTTTTTATACTTAACTGTCAACGCTTAATGGAAATTAGCATTTTCATCTGCTCGTGTAGGGCATAGCTCATCTGCCTCGGTTTCCCTGGATGATAGTAAAGCACAGCGATGCGCAAGCTCAGGGGCCATGGTGAGGAGGAGAAAGCAAGAGAGAGACATCCTCGAGTATATGCTTGTTTCGCTTGGGACACCCTCGACAAGTTTTTCGCTTCGCTCGAGACATCCTCAAATAATTGCTGGTTCCGCTTGGGACACCCTCGAACCATTGATCGTTTCGTTTGAGGCTGCCTCCCAAAATTATTGGTTTCGCTTGAGACATCCTGAAAAAACGTGTTCGCTTCGCTTGATGTTGTTATCTCAACATAAGAAGGAAGTAACCTCGATGGTGAACTTTCCCAGTGATAATTAATGCAGTTCGGCCTCCGCGCCCCCCGTCTATATTTGAAACCCTATTAGAAGCCGCTCTTACATTATTTGAAGGGTGGGGTTATTGGATTTGTCCGTTTCATGTTTTGGCTTAAGTCATGTGGTCGTTTGTTTTCTTTGCCTGTGCCGCCCACAGCATCGCGCTGCCGTTGTCGAGGGGCGTGTTCCACTTCGATGCCCTTGTGAAGACGGCGCAGCAGCTCCAGGACGAACGACATGGCAATGAGGAGTCGAAGGACGCTGAGCGTTTCCTGCGTCTCTTGGACGTGGAGTCATGCCTCACCTTCGCCATGCTGGCTGACGCTAGCGTTGAGAACCTTGCTCTGACTAGGTTTTTCGATTGCGAAGACTTCGACAAATCAAGACAATGCCATGAAGTATTGCGGTTCTTCCAACGGGTGACCTACCTCTTCAATCACGGCGGTTGTTTGCAGACGGGTTTCACGCATCTGATGGTTCAGCACCTCCAGCGAGCACGGACCCTTTGGGTCGGCACTGGCCAAGCAGCAGTCCCGTATACACTTGGGGGGAGAGGAACAATGACGCCGGCTCTCATCAATTCAGCTTTGAAGCGCATGAAGAATTGGGTTGCCCTCGCAACGCTCGTGATCAGAGCAGAATTTCCAAACTTTGAGGCACTGGCCTCGATGTGCATTTTCAGCTTGGAAGGCAAAACCATCGATAAAGTTGTTGCTATGCCGAATTTCAGCGATCACATGGCCAGAGTTGCTCATTTATGCCAAGTCCCTGTGACGGAGCTGCGGGTTCAATATGATGATTTCTTGCCAGTCGCCCTGAGGATGGCCGAGACTGCCGGGGCGTCGACCATCGACGCGTGGAGGCTAGCGGTCGAGGCCATGACCCGCACCCGGCGCATTGCGATGGCGCACCCTTCAGACGCCTTGATGGCGTGCTTGGTGCGATTCGGTGGATATGGGCAAAGCTCGTCCGGCGTGGAGCGGCTGTTTCGCCAAGGGCCACATCACGGCCGGTTTCTGCCGGGCCGATCTCTCCGAGCAGCTTATCAACGACGAGTTGTTCATCATTTGCGACGTGGATCCCAAGTCGGACAATGAACTCTGCGAGGCTGCCCGGGTCATCTGGCGGGAGGTCTACAGGACCACTCGAACGAGCGACAGGCCTGTGCGAGTGGACGCCGGGCGGCCGCGACCAGTGTCAAGAGAAGACAATAGTTTTAGCTCGTTTTTGAAACGTCGGAGCAGCGCCATCTCTGACGCGGCCAGCAGCTCTGAGGCGAGACGCGCCAAGATCGAGGGGAGGCTGTCGACTGATACTGATTCGTGGACGCCCGAACACCAGAAAGAGGCCGACTTCCAGAAGGCCAAGCGCCTGAAGCAGCTCTTGAGCACGAGCGAGTTGAACATAGACAAGGACATGCCGCCCAACATGCGCGAGGCTGCTCGTTTATTCTCGCTGTATCAAGACAAGCTGACTGAAGAGTACATCAGTAAGAAACGAGCCGCCTCTCGAGCCGCCGACGACCCGGTCCTCCCTGTTTTAGCTGGCGCCAGTGTTTTCGTCGAGAAGAGTTTGCAGGACAAGTTCAAGGCGCCCTGTCACGTTCGCGTGTTGAGAACTTTGGATGCTAAGGTGGTCAATGATCGACTCAATGCGAACACCTTCATCGTTCCTGATGCTGTACTCCTACCACAACGTATCCATTGGGCACTAGTCATTGGTGGAGGAGTGGCGTGCGATCTACAGTTTTTCGCATCAGCAGGCGAGAGAGGTCGTTGCATGACCTTCCATGGCATTGCGCATCTCACTCGAGTTGCGTGGGCGTCCGACGAGTTCGTGAGGCTCCATCCCGAGCTTTACCGCATCATGATTTCGAAGACTACTACCTCCAATGGCGTTTGGAAGTGGTTCCAGAAGGGCGCGTTCATTGCCGCCGCCCACGAGAAGATTGCGAGGAAACGCCCGTCCGAGGTGATGGCTTTCGTGGCGGACAGGGAACTCGCGGCCCCGGAGCCCGGCGGTTCAACAACTAAACGCCCCGACCCCACACCCGTGATCCCCCCCTCCAGTTTTTTCAAGCCCATTGTTGTTGCTGTTGGGGGTGAAAACGCTACATCCTCTTCCACGTCCCCCCCATCATCATCCTCCCCCCGACATTATCCCCCCTCCTCCTTCCCCCTCCCCTCTCAGCCCCCTCCGCCCGCCCCTCCACCACCGCCAGAGCAGCGAGGGGGGGCGACTCCGTCCTGGGTGGGTCGGGGCGAAGACCTGGGGCCTGCGCGGCCGGGCAAGGGGCCGGCGCCCCTCGGAGGGCGACGAGGGGGATGAGGAGGATGAGGATAAGGAGGAGGCGGAGGACGAGGAGGAGGAGGACGAGGAGGCGAGAGGGAGGAGGGCGAGGAGGAGAAGGAGGAGAAGGCGGACGACAACGATGAGGAAAGCGAAGAGGACGACGAAAATGGCGACGAAGAAGGGGGCGACGACGACGCCTCGAGCGACCTGAAAATAGAAGGGCGATCCAGGGGACGACGACTCAGGGGGCAACGACGACGAGGACGACGACGACGAGGAGGACGATGATGACGAGGAGGACGAGGAGGCGGAGGAGGAAGAGGAGGGCAAGGACGAGGAGGATGAGGAGGACGATGACTCATCAGAGGACCTGGCGTTCATTCGGGCCTCAGCCAAGTTCACGGCAACAACGGCGCTGAAGAGTCTGAGCAAGCCGGTGAGAGGCATGTCGAGCGCTGGCTACTGAGTCCGGCCAACGTTCGGAGAGGCAGGAGAGGATGAGGACCAGGGGGAACCCGGGATGCCCTATGATGCGACGCTGCCATGCACCCTCCCATAATAAGTTCACGCAATCATCCTTTTCACGCCTGGGCGTGCGCCCTTGAAAGACAAGCGCCCCATGGGGCTGACATGAGGAACTGTGCGCTTCGGAATTCAATGAACCTGGCAGACTTTGTTGAGCTGCCAGTTGATGCTCATGTGTTTTTGATAACTATATCTTCTTAAGCTTCTCAGAAGAAACCAGTTCCCTACCTAGGCTTCGCTATGCTTAAAGGGCCGGGCAGTGGAAATCTTCCCGGGCGGTTCTCCTGGCATCCGCGCCGCGGTTCCCCCATGATCCCCCGCTTTGCCTAGCCTAGCTTAGCTTAGCTTAGCTTAGCTAGCTTAGCTTAGCTTAGCTTAGCTTAGCTTAGCTTAGCTTAGCTTAGCTCGGCTTAGCTTGGCCTAGTAGCCTAGCTTAGCTTAGCTTGAACATATTTAGCTTAGCATGGCTGGGCCTACCTTACCCTAGCTTAGCTTGGGCAGCACTATCACAGTATATCATAACATAGCATAGCCAAGCATATCATAACATAACATATCATAGCTCAACATATTACCATATCATAGCATAGCACAGCATAGCGCAGTCTAGCATAGTATAACATAGCATGGCATTGCATCGCTTAGCATAGCACACCGCAGCATTGCAAATCATAGCACATCACAGCATAATACAGCATATCATGGCATAGCGCAGCATAACATTACACATCATAGCATAGCATAGCAGAGCGCGGCATAGCATATCATAGCTTCGCCTATCATATCATAGCATAGCGCATCATATCACAGCATAACGTAGCGCAGCATAGCATAGCATAGCATAGCGAAGCATAACTTAGCTTACTCTATCTTAGCTTAGCGCAGCGCAGCATAGCGCAGCGCAGCATTAGCACAGCATATCAAAGCATATCATAGCCAAACGTAGCATCGCATAGCACAGGATATCATTGCATATCGTAGCATAGCATGTAAAGCGAACGCACCACCAATGCGAACTTGTAGATGTATATGTAGATGTAGGTGTAGGTGTAGATGTGGATGTATGTGTATGATGATATGTAGATGTAGATGCATATGTAGATGTATATGTAGATGTAGATGTAGATGTAGATGTAGATGTAGATGCAGATGTAGGTGTAGGTGTAGATGTAGGTGTGGATTTAGATGTAGATGTGAGTCTCGCTGCTGATGTTGATGTAGATGTAGATGCAGGTGTATATGTTAATAATATAGCTGTCGGTGTAGATGTAGATGTTACTTTCCTAGGTGCTCCAACTCCTCGGTAGGACATTGTGATGATTGCAAACTAAGGATTTCGACGCGCGCGCGCGGGAGACGCGCGCATGCGGCCCGCGTGGTATTACTTGATATGGATTAATGCCCTGAACGCGTGCCCGGCCCGCCCTAGCGACACGTCTGGCGGAGCGACGGCAGGGAGGCGTTATTCATAAGAGAACGGATGTGGGCGGATCAGGGGGGGGGCGCTCGTCCATTCCGCGCTGGCCAGAGGCCTCAGCGAGGCGGCTCCCGACCAGTGGGATGCCCAGGCCTCGATTTAGATTCGAAGATGAGGAGTGCTTATGAGGAGAGGGGGGAGACATCAGGAGAATGGATGATGGATGATGCTCGTCCATTCCGTTTGCTCGGGGGCCGCCTGCGACGGGGCCTGAGTGCCTGGCGGGCACCATCATCGACCACGCAAATGAGGCCCCTGCCTCGTCCTTCCCGTCTCGGGATCTTTCGGGATCTGGGGTCTTGAGCTCCTGTGGTGGGCGAGGGGGGGAGGTGATGCCCCCCCCCCCCTCGGTGTCTTGACCCAGAAGAAGAAGAAGCGCGGCGCCAGCGGCGTCACCAGACTGGGCGTCCTAGACCGTCTTGAGGCCATCTTGGGTCGTCTTGGGTTCATCTTGGGCCGCGTCGGAGGCATCTTGGGGTCATTTGGGCTCTCTTCTTGGGGGCATCTTGGACGTCTTGGATGCGTCTCGGGACCATCATGGAAATCATCTTGGGCCATCTAAGCCGTCTTGGAGGCCACCCTGATGATGGGCCGAGCCCTGCCTCCAGCAGGTCCGCGGGCAAACAACCGCTGACGGGGTCGAGACAGGGAAGGGGGGGGGGGGCTCGATGGCCGCCGCCGTTGCTCATGCTGCCTTCCGTGCGTCTAAGCTGAAAGAAGAAGCGGAGGAGGAGGATGATAATGATGATGAGGAGGAGGGCGCCTAGACAACAATGTCGCCATCGGCGCCAAGAAGATGGGATCGGATAGAATGGGCGTTGCGGATAAGATACTACGATGGGGGTGGGCCGGAGTGGGTCAGGATAATACGGGGCAGGAAGAGGCGGAACGAGGTTGGATACCACGATGGGACATCAGCAGGTGAGAACGAATGATAATAATAAGATGCACGTGCCGGCCGCGTGGGGCGCGGCTGCAGGGCCTGCCTGGAGGAGGCGCTCGCTGCAGGAGGACCGTCGGCCTGTGGACGACCCGTCAGAGCCTCGCCTGGGCGCGCCTGGACGACGTCGTCGTCGTCGCTGTTGTCCGTTATCGATTTTGAAGGGGGCCGATTTTGAAGGGGGATCAGCCCCCTTCAAAATCGGCCCCTTTCAAAATCGGCGCCCGGACCGGCCCCTTCAAAATCGGCCCCGGGGTGCTTTAGTATGAGGTTTCGCTTTCGCGTTGACGAGGGCCCCCCCCAAATAATGCCCAACAAGGCCGAACAACAAAGACGACGAGGCCTACCCCCGTCACGCCCCCTCCTCCTCTTCCTTCCCCTCCTCTTTCTCCTCCTCCCTCCTCCTCCTCCTCCATCCTCCTCTGAACCCTGCCATTATGACCCGTGACGGGGCGCTGATTATCGTTTAATCCTATCGATTAGCTACTTCTTCTTGGGTTTTGGGGGAAATTCGAGGGTTACCTTCGGATTTCCGAAGAATCTCAATACGTTCTGAAACAAAATTGCATGCAATATTATTCTTCTGGGGGGGCTGGCCTGGGGCTTGAAATTACAAGGTAACCCTGAAATTTCCGAAGAAGAATAAAATCTTCAAATTATTATTCTTGGCGTGCGCGGTCCTGCTGCTTTAGCATGGAGGGTGAATTTGAGGCGCGCAGCGTAAATTATTCTTGGCTGGGCGGGTGGCAAGGAGGGTTTCCCTGAATTTGCCGGTGGGGGACAGCCTATCGGGGGAAGCCTATGGAAGCCTGTGAAGGGCGGCCTGCGAGGGGCAGACTCTGGGAATCCTTGGGGATCCCTTGGGAATCCCTAAGGAATTTCTAAGGAATCCAGAGGAATCCCTAAGGCATCCACAAGCATCCCAAGGGAATCCTAAGGAATCCCGAGGGCATCCCTAGGAATCCCTAGGGAATCCTTAGGAATCCTTAAGGGCTCTTCAAGAATCCTAAGGGAATCCTGGGGGATCCCTTGGGAATCATCAGGAGTCCCTAAGAAATCCTTTGGAATCCCGAACGTGTCGTTAAGAATTCCCGCGGACTCCAGAAACCCTCGGGGATCCTTATGGCTCCCTCGGAAATCCAAGAAAAAAATCCTTGCGGAATCCTTGGGATTCAAAGCGGAATCTTCAAGAGTAGTCCCTCGGGGATCCCGAGGAATCTTTCGGCGCTCCCAAAGAATCCCTTCGGAAATCCTCAGGAATCCTTCGGGGATCCTGCGGGGTCTTCAGGGAATCTTTCGGATTCCCTCGGGGCTTCTTAGGAATCCCTGGTGAATCCCCAAGAAGAATCACTAGGGCACCCTAAGGAACCCCAAGGGGAACCTCAGGAATCTCTAGGACATGGCCCGGCGCCCTCCGAGGAATCCAGATGACTGTCACCTTGGACGTTTTCCATGCAGCGCATGCACGCCAGGTGACCCACGAAGGGGTGGGTCACCAGAACACTGGTTGAGAGAAACAAATTGCTTCACCTGCATCCTGGGCCTCGTCATGAGGCGACGCACTGCCACTCAATATGTTTGCCATGCGGCGCAAGCACACCAGGTGACCCACGAAAGGGGTGGGTCACCAGAGAACTGGTTGGGAAAAACCAATGGTCTCACTTGCATTCTGGGCCTCAACATGAGGCGAAACATTGCCACTCAATACGTTTGCCGTACGGCGCAAGCACACCTGGTGACCCACGAAAGGGGTGGGTCGCCAAAAAAACATGGTTTCACCTGCATTCTGGGCCTCAACATGAGGCGACGCACTGCCACTCAATGCGTTTTCGATACGGCGCAAGCACACCAGGTGACCCACGAAGGGGTGGGTCAACAGGAAGCTGGTTGAGAAAAACAATTGTTTTACTTGCATTCTGGGCCTCAACATGAGGCGACGCACTGCCACTCAATGCGTTTTCCATACGGCGCAAGCACACCAGGTGACCCACGAAGGGGTGGGTCACCAGAAAACTGATTGAGAAAACCAATTGTTTCACTTGCATTCTGGGCCTCAACATGAGGCGATGCACTGCCACTCAATACGTTTCCCATGCGGCGCAAGCACACCAGGTGACCCACGAAAGGGGTGGGTCACCAGAAAACTGCATCCTGGGCATTGCCACTGAATGCGTTTTCCATGCGGCGCAACCACACCAGATGACCCACGAAGGGGTGGGTCACCAGACAACTGGTTGAGAAAACCAATTGTTTCACTTGCATTCTGGGCCTCAACATGAGGCGATTCACTGCCACTCAATACGTTTTCCATACGGCGCAAGCAAACCGGGTGACCCACGGAGGGGTGGGCCACCAGACAACTGGCTGAGAAAAACAATTTGTTTCACTTGCATTCTGGGCCTCAGCATGAGGCGATGCATTGCCACTCAATACGTTTTCCATACGGCGCAAGCGCACCAGGGGACCCACGAAGGGGTGGGTCACCAAAGAACTTGTTGGGAAAAACAAATTGTTCCACCTGCATCCTGGATCTCGTCATGAGGCGACGCACTGCCACTCAAGATGTTTGCCATGCGGCGCAAGCACACCAGGTGACACACGAAGGGGTGGGTCACAATACAGCTGGTTGAGAACAACCAGCTGTTTCACTTGCATTCTGGGCCTCAACATGAGGCGAGGCACTGCCACTCAATACGTTTGCCATGCGGCGCAAGCCCACCGGGTGACCCACGGAGGGGTGGGTCACTAGAAAATTGGATGAGAAAAACCAATCGTTTCGCTTGCATTCTGGGCCTCAACATGAGGCGACGCACTGCCACTCAATGCGTTTTCGCTACGGCGCGAGCACACCAGGTGACCCACGGAGGGGTGGGTCACCAGACAAGTGGTTGAGAAAAACAATTTGTTTCACTTGCATTCTGGGCCTCAACATGAGGCGAGGCATTACCCCTCAACACGTTTCCAGGCGGCGCAAGCACACCAGGTGACCCACGAAGGGGTGGGTGACCAGAAAACTGGTTGAGAAAAACAAATGGTTTCACTTGCGTTCTGGGCCTCAACATGAGGCGACGCACTGCCACTCAATGCGTTTCCCATACGGCGTAAGCACACCGGGTGACCCACGAAGGGGTGGGTCACCAGAGAACTGGTTGAGAAAAAAACCACTTGCATTCTGGGCCTCAACATGAGGCGAGGCATTGCCACTCAATGCGTTTTCCATGCAGCGCAAACACACCAGGTGACCCACGAAGAGGTGGGTCACCAGAGAACTGGTTGAGAAAAACAAAACGTTCCAATTGCATTCTGGGCCTCAACATGAGGCGACGCATTGCCACTCAACACGCTTTCCATACGGCGCAAGCACGCCGGGTGACCCACGAAGGGGTGGGTCACCAGACAACTGGTTGAGGATAACCAATTGCTTCACTTGCATTCTGGGCCTCAACATGAGGCGATGCATTGCCACTCAATACGTTTGCCATACGGCGCAAGCACACCAGGGGGCCCACGAAGAAGTGGGTCACCAGAAAACTGGTTGAGAAAAACAAATTGTTTCACTTGCATTTTGGGCCTCGTCATGAGGCGACGCACTGCCACTCAAGATGTTTGCCATACGGCGCAAGCACACCAGGTGACCCACGAAGGGGTGGGTCACCAGAAAACTGGTTGAAAATACCAATTGGTTCATTTGCATTCCGGGCCTCAACATGAGACGAAACACTGCCACTCAATACGTATTCCATGCGGCGCAAGCACACCAGGTGACCCACGAAGGGGTGGGTCACCAGAAAACTGGTTGAGAAAAACAAATTGTTTCTCTTGCATTCTTGCTTGGCCTCAACATGAGGCGAGGCAGTGCCTTCAATGCGTTTTCGATACGGCGCAAGCGCACCAGGTGACCCACGAAGGGGTGGGTCACCAGAAAACTGGTTGAGAAAAACCCATCGTTTCACTTGCATTCTGGGCCTCAACATGAGGCGACGCATTGCCACTCAGTGCGTTTTCCATACGGCGCAAGCACACAAGGTGACCCACGAAGGGGTGGGTCGCCAGAAAACTGGTTGAGAAAAACCAAATATGTCACTCGCAGTCCGGGCCTCAACATGAGGCGACGCATTGCCACCGAATACGTTTTCCAGGCGGCGCAAGCACACCAAGTGACCCACGAAGGGGTGGGTCACCAGAAAACTGGTTGAGAAAAACCAATTGTTTCACTTGCATTCTGAGCCTCAACATGAGACGACACACTGCCACTCAATGCGTTTCCCATGAGGCGCAAGCACACCAGGTGACCCACGAAGGGGTGGGTCACCAGAAAACTGGTTGAGAAAAACCCATCGTTTCACTTGCATTCTGGGACTCAACATGAGGCGAGGCACTGCCACTCAATGCGTTTGCCATACGGCGCAAGCACACCAGGTGACCCACGAAGGGGTGGGTCACCAGCAACTGGTTGAGAAAAACCAATTGTTTCACTTGCATTCTGGGCATGAATATGAGGCGACGCGCTGCCACCTAATACGTTTGCCATACGTTCCATACGGCGCAAGCGCACCAGGTGACCCACGAAGGGGTGGGTCACCAGAAAACTTGTTGAGAAAAACAAATTGTTTCACTTGCATCCTGGGCCGTAGCATGAGGCGACGCATTGCCACTCAATGCGTTTTCCATGCAGCGCAAACACACCAGGTGACCCACGAAGAGGTGGGTCACCAGAAAACTGGTTGAGAACAAACAATTGTTTCTCTTGCACTCTGGGCCTCGTCATGAGGCGATGCGCTGCCACTCATCAATGCGTTTGCCATACGGCGCAAGCGCACCAGGTGACCCACGAAGGGGTGGGTCACCAGAAAACTGGTTGAGAAATACAGATTGTTTCACCTGCATCCTGGGCGTCGTCATGTGGCGATGCGCTGCCACTCAATGCGTTCTCCATGCGGCGCATGCACACCAGGTGACCCACGAAGGGGTGGGTCACCAGAAAACTGGTTGAGAAAAACCAATTGTTTCACTTGTATTTTAGGCCTCGTCATGAGGCGACGCACTGCCATTCACTACGTCAGGTGACCCACGAAGGGGTGGGTCACCTGAAAACTGGTTGAGAAAAACCCATCGTTTCACTTGCATTCTGGGCCTCAACATGAGGCGACGCATTGCCACTCAGTGCGTTTTCAATACGGCGAATCACACACCAGGTGACCCACGAAGGGGTGGATCACCAGAAAATTGGTGAAGAAAAGCCAACTGTTTCACTTGCATTCTGGGCCTCAACATGAGGCGACGCATTGCCACTCAATATTTTTGCCATACGGCGCAAGCGCACCAGGTGAACCACGAAGGGGTGGGTCACCAGAAAACTTGTTTGGAAAAACAAATTGTTTCACTTGCATTCTGTGCCTCAACATGAGGCGATGCATTGCCACTCAATGCGTTTTCCATGCGGCGCAAGCACACCAGGTGACCCACGAAGGGGATCACCAGAAAACTTGTTGAGAAAAAAATTGTTTCACCTGCATCCTTGGCCTCGTCATGTGGCGATGCACTGCCACTCAATATATTTGCCATACGTCGCAAGCACACCAGGTGACCCACGAAGGGGTGGGTCACCAGAAAACTGGTTGAGAAAAAACAATTGTTTCACTTGCTCTCTGGGCCTCGACATGAGGCGATGCATTGCCACTCAATACGTTTGCAATACGGCGCAAGCACACCTGGTGACCCACGAAGGGGTGGGTCATCAGAAAACTGGTTGAGAGAAACCCATTGTTTCACTTGCATTCTGGGCCTCAACATGAGGCGGCGCACTGCCTCTCAATGCGTTTTCGATACGGCGCAAGCACACCAGGTGACCCACGAAGGGGGGGTCACCAGAAAACTGGTTGAGAAAAACAATTGTTTCACTTGCATTCTGGACCTCAACATGAGGCGATACATTGCCACTCAATACGTTTTTCATACGGCGCCCTCCGAAGAATCCAAGATGACTGCCACCGAAACATGCACGGGCATGCGGCGCCGAACGGTGCCGGGCCATGTCCGAGACATGGCCCGGCACCCTCCGAGGAATCCAAGGTGGCAGTCATCTGGATTCCAGATACCAGATGGTGTCCAAAATGCGGCGCCGAGACATGCCCCTGGTGCCCTCCGAGGAATCCAAGATGACTGACTGCCACCTGGCCCAAACAGGCCACCAAGGCCGCCAAGATTGCCCAAGACCGATTCAAGACGGCCCAAGACGCAAGACGACCTAAGATGGCCTCGAGACGGGCCAAGCGGCTTCCCAAAACGGCCCGACACGGCTCCAAGAGGGCGTCCAGGGAGGAATCCTCCAGGACGGGGCTCCAGAAACCATCAGAATCCGTCAGGGCCCCTAAGATTCCTGGGGGGTCCTGGGCAAATCCAGGGGGTATGCTTCCAATTAATAATTTGGGGGTGCTGCCGCAATTTGAAATTATTATTATTATTATTCTGGGCGCCTGCGGCGGAGTCTGGAGGGATGGAGGGTCGGATTTTAATTTAAAAAAGATTCCCAAGAATATTTGCGAAACAAATTCGCAAGGACCCCGGTACATGTACGCGAGCGCCCCGTCATTATTATTACCCCCCTCAGCCGTTCCCCAGAAAGAAAAGTGAGGGGAGGCTTTTTTTTGAGTCGCGGACCCGCTCGGCTGGTCGGGAAGCGCCGCCGGGCTCGAGTGGCAGATTCATCGTTTTTTTCACGTCCCATATCATCATAGTAGTCCAGGTATTTCTTCTGGACGCCCATATCGCCCAGGCAATGGTGTCTGGAATTTCCATGGCGTTGTATTCTTTCTTCATCGCGAATTGGTTGGGCTGTTGTTGCGGGGCCATGACCGACAAGAAGAAGGGGGGGCTTTACACCCATGCCGTGAAGCCGCTGACGCCCCAGATTGCGCGTTCGGACATATTGTTCTATTGCAGCGCTGTGCATTGTAATCTCTTCAATGAAATCATGAACTCGCCTTCTTTGCGAGACGAGTTCTGGGACCTCCTTCACTCTTTGTACACCGCGCCTCAGAGCGTGCACGCTGTGGAAACTCACCCGATTGAGGACGTGGACTGGAGCTATTGGGAGCGCCGCCTACGAGACAGCAGGGCCTCCAATCGCTCGTCGGCGGCAGCAACAGCTCCGGGGACATCAGCCGCCAACGCACCAACAGCTTCCGGGGCATCGGCCTCCAGCGCGCCAGCAGCTTCGGGGACATCGGCCGCCAGCGCACCGACAGCTTCGGGAAGAACATCAGCCGCCGGCGCAGCGGGAACATCGGCCGCCAGCGCACCAACAGCTTCGGGAAGAACATCAGCCGCCAGCACAGCGGGACCATCAGCCGCCAGCAGCGCACCATCAGCTTCGGGAGCATCAGCCGCCGGCACAGCGGGAACATCAGCAGCCAGCGCACCATCAGCTTCGGAAACATCAGCGGGGTCACCGACCTACAACGCAGCTGCAGCATCACGGCCAGCGGTGCCATCAGACTGCAACACAGCAGCAGCGGCATCATCATCACCAGCAGAGGGGCCGCCAGCAGCGGGATCATCATCACCAGCGGGGCCAGCAGCGGGATCATCATCACCAGGGTCGTCGTCAGCGGCAGCAGCAACACACTGCCGCTGCTACGGCGTCGTGAACCTGACCCACGAGAGCCCTATCAAGCGCAGCAAGACGGTGCAGGGCGTTGTTCGGTCGGCCGCGAAGGCGCGGGGTGACATGGTAAACAGTGCTGGGCGGTAGTAGTAGTTGGCGGAGGCGGAGGAGGAAGAGGAGAAGGAGGAGGATGAGGGGGGGGGAGAAGAGGAGGAGGAGGAGGTGGCGGAGGAGAAGGATGAGGAGGAGGGCGGGCGGGAGAGGATGAGGCGGAGGAAACGAGGAAAATAACGAGGTCAAACAACGACGTGGCGCTTCTTCTTCCCCCCCGGCCGATGCCCCCACCTCCGAAAAACAGATCCGCTGGACCCTGAGCGCAAAATTTGAGTTCAGGGGGGTGGGTGAGTCTCCTCACCCACCCCCCTGAACCCAAATTTTGAGCATTAATCTATCTTTTGTTTAGGATGTCTGGGGCTGGATGTAGGAAACGAGCCAATTGTGCCCTGGAGATGGCGGGGGTGGCCATTGTGCCCCCGCCGTGTCCAGGGCACAATTGGCTCGCCCCGACCTTCAGCCTAAGAATCTATGTTGGCGCGGGGGGCGGGGGGCCCTCCGCTCAGACCGCTGGGCGCCGACATTTTTTCCTCGGAGGGCCCCCCCGCCCCCTTCGTTTTCTCCCCCCCCCTCCCAAGAAGGCGACTGCGGTGGACAAGAAGAATAACAAGACGGAGGAGAAGGAGGCGGAGAAGAAGGAGGCGGAGGCGGAGGAGGCGGAGAACGCGCTGGCTGATTTTGAGGAGTCCCTGAGGCGCCTCCCCTTCCTTCTCCCTCCTCCTCCTCCTCCTCCTCCGCCTCCTCCTCTTCCTCCTCCTCTTCCTCTTCCTCCTCCTCCCCCCCCTTCTCCTCCTCCCTTTCCTCCTCCTCCTCCTCCTCCTCCTCCTCCTCCTCCTCCTCCTCCTCCTCCCCCCCCTCCTCCCCCCCCTCCTCCCCGCCGCTCTGGCGCGGCCCGGAGGTTCTGAGCGGCGACGCCGCGCCCGACGCCGGCCGGCGCCCGACGCCGCGCCCGACGCCGCCGCTTCCCCAGCCATCCCAAGATTTGTTTTTTTGTTCCCGCCGCGGCCCCGGCGGGGCCCTTATGTTTTTAAGATATTCGCTTGGCCCTTTGTTTTTTGATATTATTCACTTGGGGGGCTGTCGTTTTCACCGTCGCCGAGGGGCCGAAAAAGTCGACGAAGAAACGGGGGCTTGAAACAGAAAAAACAAATCTTGGGATGTCTTCGTCTTGTTGCCTCCCCTCGCGGGCGGGCCGGCCGGCCGGCCGGCCGGCGTCGGACTGCGACTGGTGGTCCAGGGGCCCAGCCGACTACGACTACGACTACGACTACGACTACGACTACTACTACTACTACTACTACTACGGTTACTACTACTACTACTACTACTACTACTACTACTACTACTAGGATGAAGATGAGGATGATAATGAGAATGGTGATGTATGATAATGAGAATGGTGATGATCCTGATGTTGATGATGATGAGGATGCTGATGTTGATGATGATGATGACGGTTAATAACAATGACGATGATGATGATGGTGATGATGATGATGTCGATGACGCGGGTTATGATGATGATGGTGGTGATGACGATGTTGATGATGCTGCTGATGATGATGCTGTTGGTGATTAGGGTTGTTCTTTCTTATGATGTTGCTGTTCATGCGAATAACGATGATAGTAGTAGTCGTCTGTAATAATAATAACCCTGAATGCGGGGCGGCGGCGGGCTCAATCTTTCAATTCCGACAAAGCGCGGGGCAGACGATCTCGATTGCTTGCTCGCTGTGCTGCGCATTCATGCGCGGCTCTTCGGGGATGGAGGTGCGCCCTTTCTTGGAGACAGGGTTGTTGCTGCCCTTGAATGCCGTTGCCCCCTCCTCGGGCTGACTGGGTGCCTTCTGATCGACGAGAAGGCGGTCGGAGGGATCAGGGGCATGGGCTTGGGCGACAAAGTCGCCCAGCGGCGTCGCGCGGCCAGTTTGGTCTGCGCCCGCGACTTTTTGGCGCATCTCTCCGAGAAGACCGAGCTGCTCCCGCCGCGCCTGTGGCGCAACCAGGAGGCGCCCGCGGATCTTCTCGACGGTTACTGGGCCTTCTGCGGCGCTTCCACCCGACTCCTCTGCCGGGCATGTCGCAGCGGCAGGGCGCTGCCGAGATGGGGGCGAAGCTGCGCGGCCGCGATCGCGCGGCGTGCCCTGCCGGCCCGCCTGCCTCCTTCCCCTGGGCAGATATCGAGAGCAGGGCGCTCTGCGTGCCCTCGGAGGTCGAGACGATCGCGAGGGGCGTCGTCGTCGCGACTGACGACTTCCTCGCAGAGGCGCGCGCTGATGATCGCGTCTCTGTCAGGGGCGACGAGGGGAGGCTGCCGCCGTTCTTCGCGTCGCGCGAGCGGCGGGCGGCCCTCTCGACGGGCCGCGTGGCCCTGCGGAGCAGCGAAGGCCCCGCGCCCGCCCTGCTGCTCTGGTGCGAGTGCGGGCTGTGCGTGCACGCGGCCGTTGGGGGTCGTCCTGCCTCGGCGGCCGCCGCCGCGCCCGCTGGCCGCGGGCTTGGCGCCGTGCGGCCCCGCGGCTTTCGCGCGCCCTTCTTTCGGAATTCCCATTTTACTCCCGAGTATCTCGGTCGTAGATCGCGATCGGTCGACGCGTTCGAGCTGTGGTCGCCGAGCACACCAAAGTGGCTCCGACCACGCCCTGCCGAAGTGGCGCGCTTCTGGCGCGAGCGCTGGTCTCTCCCATCGCATCCTTGGGCATGCCCTGCTGGGTGTCCAATCAGCGCGTCCCCGCTCGGGTGCGTTCCTCACAGAAGCGTCGAATGCCGCCGAGCAGTGGGATCTTGCAGAGCTTCCCAAACTTCGTCCGCCGCTGCCTCGCGCACTCTTGCGAGCGATGGTTGGCCTATGCCTCATCTGGGACTGGCCAGACATGGCCGCGTTGCTGTTGCTCGGTTTCCTACTGTTCCTGCGTCCAGGGGAACCCACGAAGGCCAGAAGGTGCGACCCTTGCTTGCCGTCGGACCGTCTCGAGCCGACAGGCGACGCCTTCCTGGCCGTCGCGGCGCCGAAGACCCGTCGCTCCTACCCCGCTCAGCACGCGAGGTGTTCGGTTCGTCGGTCAGTGGGCCTGTTTGTGCGCGGTTATGGACATCTCGCTTCCGCCGATCCGCTCGCCCCCTCTTAGGGGCTAGCGGCTGCCGTGCTCGGTGGAACCATGTGCACTCGGCGTTGGGCAATCCGCTCGCCAATGCCGCCGCTGGACTGACCTTGGCCCCTGGTTGTCCTCGGGGTTCAGGCGCCGCTGACTTCTACATAGCCACAGAAGAGCTTCCGCTCATTTTCAGGCCGGGCAGGTGGCGCCAAGCGTCGAGTGCTGCTGCCTCGACTGTCCTTGCGTGTTTCTCTGGGGCCGCCAGGGCTCAGGTGCTCTTCTTCGCCTCCGCCAGCCCGCTTGCTTGCCTCGTATCTGCTTGCTGGGTCGTCAGCCTGGCCAGTCCAACTCGCGGCCGCCCGCCAAAACCTTGTCGCTCCGCAAGGGCTCGGAGCCTGTGCACGGCAGTGCCGCCTCTCGGCGGCCAGGGGCCCCGCTCCTGAGCGCGGCGCGTCGGACCCCTCGCGCCAGGCGGCGGGTCTGCCCCGCCGTCGCGCGCGGAAGCGCCGGCGCGCGCGCGGAGACCGCTCGCCAGGGCGGAGCGAGAGAACGCCAGCTCTTATTTTCTGCGACTCCCCCCCGCGGTCCCTGCAGATATTTCGGCCCCCCTCCCTGCCTCCCCGGCCTCGCCCAGGCTGATGGAGCTCGCGCTGCGCGGCCGCCTGCGCGCGCTGTGGGGGCTGAGCTGTCTTGCCCCCCCCGTGCTCGCTGGGTGCACCGCCTCGCGGCAGCCAGGAGCCCCTCTCCTGAGCGTGGTGCGTCGGCCCCCTTGCGCCAGGCGGCGGGTCTGCCCCGCCGTCGCCCGCGGGGGCGCCGGCGCGCGCGCGCGCGCGGAGACCGCGTGCCAGGGCGGAGCGAAATAACTGTTCCACCGTCTCCGAAAGTGTGCCCCTTGATAATGGACAGGAGAAGAAACGGCAGCCAGAAACGGTAAACAGAAACGGCTCCGGAATTGGAGCCGGAACCGGCGCAGGCAAAACACCGGCGACGGAACCAGAGAACAAAATTGGCGCCTGAACCAGCGCGCGGCAAGACGGACCGGTAACAAACTGCCCTGTCCTTTTTATTTGTGATCAAGGGGGGGGGATAATGGGGGGGGGGGCAGCGAAGGTTGCGCAAAAGAGGCACCCGGGAATTTGGGCCCTTGAAGGGGCCCTGAAGGGCCTGGGAAGCGCACCCTTCTCTCTCCCCCATTATCGAGCGATCAAGGCCGCCCCCGACGGCGCATACGCAAACACATTGAACATACGGATCACACGCGTGCCGGCATGCAGAGAAAAAACGCATAGTTGCACAGTGCCCCGTGGAATCGCCGTTGCAGCTTCTGTTCCCAACGAGATGAGAAGGGTAAACGCGCAGGTTGTTCCTCCGTACCCTCCATGCCAGGATCGTGCGTCCTCGTGCGCCATGGCAGTGAGCTTGGCCGTGCGGAGCTGGAGCGGCTCATCCTGGCGATGGACCCCGTGGGCTTCGTACGCTTGGTCTCGTGAGTCGTTTCTTGGCATGTGCGCCTCGCCGAAGCGATTCCGTCCTTCTCATAGGGCGGAGGGGCCTGGAACCTTCGTCCATTCTTCACTCCGCTTCCATTCATCGCCCTCCATTGGATTCGACTCCAATTTCCAGGGCCCACTCAACGTTGCTGGGGTCGCTGTTACCGAAGAAGAAACCCAGCGGACTTCTAGGATCCGCGCTGGGCCCCCCCGGCGTCGCCTCTGGCGCCGCCTTTGGCGCGCTGCGCGTTCCAGGGAGCGGGGCCCAGGGCAGATCTAAGAAATCCTCGCGGCACGCCACACATTTATGTTTCTGATGTTTGGTTCTTTCAATTCCAGCGCGTTTCACTACTCGCAAAGTGTTTGCTCGCAAGCGTCCGAAAAACAAACGCATGAGTCGATGCAACTTTTCGTAGATCCCCTGCGACGGACCTGGGCCATGTGCGGTTAACTGCGCGAGTAGTGGAACGCGCTTGTCTAAATTCTAGACGCTTCGCGTATCCCCACCAGCCCGTCCAGAAATGAGCCCCAGGGGACTGGAGGTGATGAGGGAAGCGTGGGAGCATGCAGAAAAACATAGGGCGGGTAAACCGCCATATGCCCCAAGAGGGGGAGGCTGTAGGGGGAGTCGTCGTCGTCGGAGTTGGTGCTGTCGTTTGCCCCCTGCTCCCAGGCAGACCCCGGGCGCGGCCGCTCCGCCGCCGCGCTGGCCGAGGTCGACGCCGCCGACGTGCTGCGGGCGGCCGACTACGACCTGGGGTGCCTGCGCCCCCGCGCGCCAGCCGCGCGGTTCGTGGGGCCCGCCGCCGGCAGCGACGACGAGGGCGAGGACTCGGGGAAGCAAGCGCTCGGTAGCAGCTCGTGGGGCTGCTGCTGCTGCTGATGATGATGCTGATGATGATGATGACGATGGTGATGATGATGATGCTGATGATGATGATGCTGATGATAATGATGATGATGATGATGATGATGATGATGATGATGATGATGATGATGATGATGATGATGATGGTGATGGTGCTGCTGCTGATGATGATGATGAATCGGATGACGATGGTGATGACGATGATGCTGCTGCTGATGATGATGAATATGATGACGATGGTGGTGATGATGATGCTGATGATGATGATGGTCATGCTGCTGATGATGCTGATGATGCTGCTGCTGATGATGATGGTGATGATGATGATGGTGGTGATGATGATGCTGATTATGATGATGATGCTGGTGATATCAATGATGAAAATGAAGATGATGATGCTGCTGATGATGCTGATGATGCTGCTGATGATGATGCTGATGATGTTGATGATGGCGATGACGATGATGCTGCTGATGATGATGATGCTGATGAGGATGATGATGGTGATTACGATGATGCTGCTGCTGCTGATGATGATGATGATGATGCATCTGATGACGATGGTGGTGATGATGATGCTGATGATGATGATGCTGATGATGCTGATGATGATGATGCTGATGCTGATGCTGATGCTGATGATGATGATGATGATGATGATGATGATGCTGATGATGATGCTGATGATGATAATGATGATGATGATGACGATGATGATGATGCTGATGATGATGATGCTGATGATGCTGATGCTGATGATGCTGATGCTGATGCTGATGCTGATGCTGATGCTGCTGCTGCTGCTGATGATGATGATGATGATGATGATGATGATGATGATGATGATGATGATGATGATGATGACACCCACGCCCAACGCCACACTCACACCAGCACCCACGCTCGCACCAACGCCCACGCCTACGCATACGCCCAGCCCACGCCCACGCCCACGCCTGCGCCGAAGCCTGCGCCCACGCCCGCGCCCGCGCCTGCGCCCGCGCCTGCGCCCGCGCCCACGCCCACGCCCACACCCACGGCACCACGCCCCCGCCCACGCCCATACCCTCTTAATTATGTTTTTCGCGTCGATTAGCGTCGCTTCTGCGTCGGTTTGCATCGATTAGCGTCGACTAGCGTGGATTCGGGTCGATTCGCAAGAGCCGACAAGGTGTTATGGGAGGCTCCCGCGAGTTGCCACTGAACAAACGTGGCATACGGTCGGTTCGGTCATGTGATTCCAAGGGAAGCCCCAGAGAAAAGTGCTTTTGTCACGGGCGATGCCGATGTCTCGAGTCCGCTCGGCTTGGCCCGCAAGGTCGTCGCACGACGAACTCACATGCACTTCGAGGTCTCAGATGCATCGCCGCGGTTTCAGAATGCCCTATCGCTGGCGTTCCTCCAAGAAACGCATCGGTCGGACCGAGGTATACACCGGGAGCAAAACATAGGAAATCTGTATGTCCCCGTAATTCCGATGTTTAGATTGCTCTCGCGTCGATTGGCGTCGTGGAGTCGATGGGATAGCCCCGATCTAGTGTCGATTTAGCGTCGATTTAGCGTCGATGAGCGTCGATTCAGCGTCGATTCGCAAGAGCCAACGAGTTGGTAATTATGGGAGGGTCCCATGTCTTGCCACAGAAGTATCAGCTGGCGGCGAGCGAGATGGAGAAGTGAGAAGGAGGTGGCCTTCTCAGGAGGTTGGCGGGGCCTCTCAGAAGTCCTCGAGCCTTCTGAGAAATGCTCTGTGCCTCCGGGGAAGGGTCGGAAACTTCTCAGAAGGCCAGTGAACTTTCGAGCCTTCTCAGAAGGCCCGGCCCCTCTCACTTCCCCCCTGGGCGCGCCGTCTACATAGGAGCGAGGTCGAGGGTGCCCTACTTCTGTTCGTGTCTGTTGGCTGCTCTTGTGCCTCCCGGGGGAGGGGACCTTTGCATGTGCTTCGGTTTGGCCGGCGGAGGGTCTCGTTCCTGCTGTTCTTCGTGCCTGTTGGATGCTTCTGTGCCTCCCGGGGGAGGGGACCTTCGCATGTGCTTCGGTTTGGCCGGCGGAGGGTCGCGTGGTCTTGGAGGATGCTCTTCTGTCCTAGGCCCGGCCGTAACACACAACCTGCGGAGGTCCGCCCGCGCCGGCGATTGCCGGTGCTGCATCCACAATCTCGGCCGCTGCCGCTGCAAGCACCGTTGCCACAGCAGCTCCCAGAGTCAACGAGAAAGGGCCTCCTCCAGATGCCACCACAAAGGGGATCTGACTTTGGGGGGGGGTCCTTGGCATCGCTCGGACGTGTGCATTTTTTTTCCTTTGGCGAGGACCATCGAGGAGCATCCTTGATCATTAGGCGAAAAAACCAAGCACGAAACCGAAACAAAAATGCAGGGAATGGACGTCCGAGCGATGGCGAGTGTCTAAGTGGAGCCGTCGTGGCGGGTTCAAGGGGGGTCTGGGTAGAAGGCCGCCCTTTCGTGGCTGGTCTTGGGGGGGCCTAAAGCTGCTCGCCTGGGAGGGTTTCAGGAGGGAAAGAAACACACAGACATAATTCATCGTCGACTCCCAGGAAAATGTGCAAAACTATGGGAAGTGGGGGGGAAGGCAAAAACCCAAAAATATAGGAACATATGGGGAATTACTTTATTTGTGTGTATCTATTTGTGTGTCCCAGGGCCCCTTCAGGGTTGTGACCCCGTCCATTTTACATGGCGACATCTGGAGTATGCCTAACTTCTCGGAGGTCCGTGCGGACCTCCGAAGGGTTACGCTTATGTGACCTCTCTTGTGTTCCCCGATGAGGACGGCGACAGTGGGAGCGGGGGGAGCGCGGACGACGCGTCGAGCAGCGAGGCGGGGGAGACTAAAAGATACCGATGCCGCTACTCCGCGGACCCCTCCCGGGGTGCGTTCTGGCCAGAACCTGGAGGCGAACCCAGCGGTGGCGACGAGGGCCGCCCAGAAGGTCCCAAAAAGAGGGAAACGAGGGAGAGGTAGCGGTATGGGTGCTCTCGATTCCGTAAAACAGGGGCGGGGGGTATGATGCCCGCCAGCCGGGGCCCTGTCGGACCCTCTCCCAGCCGGCCGTGAAAGGGCGGCCCTCTGCCCAGACCCCCCAGAACCCTCCAGGACAGCTCAAATCAGACCCTCTCCCAAGCTTTCTCACGGTGCAGTCAACCATGATGGTAAGGATGGGCAACCTTCCCAAGGGTACCCTTGCATCCTCATCGCGCATCTTTACTATACTGGTTGACGGTACCCTCTCATCCTCCGAGAGGCCTCCGAGCCAGGCTCCGAGGGCGCGGGCGTCCCGGGCCTTGGCCGGTGCTTCCACTGCACCTCGCCCGCGTGGCGGAGCCTGGGCTCGGCCGTGGCCTCCGTGGCGCCCACGCCGCCCGAGGCCTCGGTGTTCGCGCGGGACGCGCTCGCGAAGAACGACTTCGAGTTCGGCGTCCTGGAGGATCGGGGGCAACGGCAGGGGGCTCGAGGCTCGAGGTCTTCGGGGTCGGGGTTCGAGGTTTTCGTACGTTTAAGTCGGGCCCGTCCCTCCACAGGGGGAATATTCAAACATAGTCAAAAAACAGTCAGGGGACCTTTTTTATACTATTTTGGAGCATGTTGGGAGTATATTTTGAACATGTTTGAATTTTCCGACCACAGTCTCCCTGTAGGGGGACAGGCCCGACTTGCTCGTGCGTTCTCCGCGGTCCTCGTCGGTCTGCTGGCCTCGGGGCGCCCTCCGGCGGCCGCGCCTCGCCGACAGGGCGCTCCGGGCGTGGCCCGCGAGCGCCCCAGGCGGCCGCCGCAGGCCCGAGCCAGGGCCCGAGAGCCAGGCGGCTCGGGGGCAGCGTGAGGTCGGCAACACCCCAACATACTTATACTATATGTGCGTCGCCCCCCCAGGGGCGACGCGCGCACCGAGAAATCTTATAGTATATGCGTCGTGGCGTGCGCTTTCTGGCCACACCGCTCGGGAAACGGTATACTACAAGATGGGTATACTACATATTCGGGTCGGACGCGCGCCTCCAAGGAGGACATATAGTATTAGTATGTCCATGTGCGTCCCATGAGGGGGGGGAGGTTGGCCCCGGGGGGGGGGGGGGGGAGGCATCGACCCCCAATCGCCCACTGATCGCCGATAGGAGTCGGATGGCCTTGTGGGAGTCGACGTCATGGCAGAGGAGGCGTGCTGCCGAAGGATCTCTTCTAGCTGTCTGGAGGGGGTTTCCAACGTGTTTCGAATTGGAAACATGTTTAGGCTCAAGGGGGGGAGGCATCGACCCCCCATCACCTTGTGGAGGACGATCAATGGGGAGGAAACATGCTGCCAAGTAATTTCCAGATGTCTAGAACATGTGTTAAATTTGTTTAAAGACATGTGCACCACATGTTTTAAGCATCTTCAGGATATTTTCTGACATTTTAACCACATTTGTTATTCGACGATAGGACTGTTCGGGTGTTCATTGCCGTGGCGTCCGCAACAATCACCCATTGATCGCCCATAGGGGTCCGATAGCCCCACCCCGTCCAGGAGCGTGCGGATTGGCCATCCGGGGGCCTCGCGCTGATCCGCCGGCGATGCATCGCCGCTTCCACGTCGACGCGCCCCCCCTCCCGTGGAGCCAAGGCCCCCCCCCATATCGTTAGGTCGGGCCTGTCCCCCTACAAGGGGATTTTTCACCACCCACCAAACCACCCCAACCCAACCCGAAGGCTCAGATTTGCCCTCGATTTCCAGTGGGGGGGGGGGGTCGGGGAACGTTGAAAAAACACATATGGAACCCGTACCCCCCCCAACCCGAAATTGGGGTCTTCGGGTTGGGTTGGGGTGGTCTGGTAGGTAGTCAATTTTGGACGAAAAATAAAAAGTGCGCAAACCATGTTCAAAAGATGCCCAAAAATACATCCCCCCGCCATCGGTGCCCCTGGGATCGAGGAGCAGGCATCGGCAGAAACATGACCTTTCGCAGCCCCCGCCGAAGGCGCCTTCACACGGTGCCGTTTTTAATCCATGCTCCGCGTGCGGATCATGTATCAAACACGCAGGGATCTAGTATCAAAAACAACGATGAGTTCAAGCATCAATTTATTCATACATGAATCATGCATTAAACATCCTATATCTTTACACATCCTCTGCATTAACACCTGCCTTGTAGGGGGGTCCGGGCGCCGACCCAGGAACGCTGTGCGCGGAGCTCCGAGAGCCCGTGTGTGGGTGGCCCCGCGCCCGAGGAGTGGCTGGGCGCGCAGGGCTGCGAGGTGGCCGCCGCCCTGGAGTCGGTGCTGGTCCTCGGGGGGCCGAGGTGTGCAGGCCTGGCATCGCTCGGACGTGTGCATCCTTCCGGCGGCGAGGGCCATCGAGGAGCATCCTTGGACCACTTGGCGGAAAAGCGCGCACGACACCGAACAAAGCACGGGGAACGGACGTCCGAGCGATGCCAAGGTGTGAGGGAACGGAGAATGACATAAACATACACACTCGGAGGTCCGCGCGGAGTTCTCGGATCGGCGCTGGGGTCCCCCGGCGGCGCCTCAGGCGCCGCCCCTGGCGCGCTCCGCTCGCCAGGGAGGGGGGTCCAGCGCCGATCCGAGAACTCCGCGCGGACCTCCGAGGTTTTATGTTTATGCAATTTTTCGTTCCCCTATGTGTGGCCACCGCCCCGGCCCGCGCATCTTTTGCCGGACCGGCTTGTTGGCGGGGGGGTGGTGTGCAAGCGGGGGTGCCATTCTTGCACGCAGCCCCCGCTCCTCACGTACATGAGTCCACGTTGGTTTGGAAAGTGCGCATGGCGCGAACGTTCGTATCACGCGGCTGGTCTCGCGGACTGGGGGGGCCTTGCTCATGTACGTGGTTTGGCGCGTACGCCCTTTGTGGGCTCCCTAGCTCCGCGGTCTTGTGCTGGACCAGCTTGTTCGTGGGGGTCGTTCAGGAGGGAAAACAGCACAGACACCAAGAAGCGCCGATCCCAACGACAATGTTGAACATGTGTGGGGAGCGGAGGGGAAGACGAACGTGCAGAAAACAGGGAACCAATGGGGGGTGTCTCGGGATTTGTATATGTTACGTGGCCCAGACATGCGACGCTCAGTTTTTGCCAGTACGGCGTCCCCGGAAGCCCCGACCCTTTCCCTAGGACCGGGCTTTCCTCCTGAGTCGCTTTCTGACGTTCCCGGGGGCCTGCCAGGGCCCCCAGGGGCCGAAAACGGCCGAACGCCTCCCGCCCTGAGCTCTTCTGGCGACGCGATCTCCTGCCTGGGGGTGTGCCCCAGGCTGGGCCCCTTAGGGAGCGGGTCCCCAGGTCGACCCGAACCCGCCGGGCGTGCGGCCGGTCGCCCTGCGGGACCCGCGCGCTCTGCCGCGGGGGCCCTGGGGCGGCGTGCTGGCCTGCCGGCCCTGCGCGACGTCGGTGCTGGGAGACGTCGTGTGGTCCCCGGGGGGGCAGGCAGGGCTCCGATGCGATCCGGCTGCGAGGTCGATGGCTTCCCAGAGGTCCAGCGCCTTGGAAGCATCCGGACGGAGGTGTTTCTGAGCTGTCGGCCTCCAGGGGCCCTCGCTGAGCCCCGGGGCCGTCGGCAAACGACTCAGGATGAAGAACCGGTCCTGGGGAATGGGTCGAGACTTCGGGGGACCGCGTACTGAAAAAAACACGACATCGGATCTCTGGGTTCTCGGGCCGAACGAAAGGGGGGATGTGGAAAGGGGGGGTACGACATCCGCTGCAGCTGGTTTCGGCCCCGCCGCCGGGCCCATTCCTGGATACATGGCCGCCTCCCGGCGCGGGGAGGCGCAGGGAAAATCAGCTACGTGAGCTGATTCTCTACCCTTCCCTTTGCTATGCCCTCCTTTCGCCCCCCCCGAGATTCCGATTCCGATTCGATTCGTCCTCGGATTCCGATCCGGGGTCCGATTTCTCCACGGAGGCCTGCCAGCCTGCGGAGGTCCGCCGATTCTCGACTTTTCCCGACTCCGAAGCCGATTTCCGCCGACATGAGTCGTGTCGATCGCCGTTCCGACTTCTCGATTTGACTCTGGGGGCGCTTACTCTTCGCGGGCCCTCGGCAGAGGCGGGAACATGTCGAGATTTTCCAGGTTTTCGAGGACTGTGGCCTGGCTTGTCGGTCCTCATCGGTGTTCCAGCTTCGGGATGCCTTCCAGCGTCTGCGCCATCGGTGCCCAGATCGTCCCGAACGGCGCCGTAGATCCGAGTTATGACTCGAAAGCCAAACGACTCAGGGGCAACGGCAGAGGGAGATAGGCTCCAGGGGGGATGCATCGACCCCCAATCGCCCATTCATCGCCGATATGGGCCCGATGGCCCCGCCCGAATTACCCAGGAACGTGCGGATTCGCCATCGGGGGGCCTAAGTATCTTCGATATATCGGCGATGTATCGCCGATTCCATCTCGAAGCTTCCCCTCCTCAGCTGGTCCATCAGGTCTATTCGGGAGCGCATCCCCGACGCCGAGCTGCCCGCGCGGGCCCGCGGGCGCGCCGACTGCTGGTACTCCGTGGAGGAAGAGGTACCGATGCAGCTACCCTTCCCCCGGTTTGGCCTGTTTGCGCCTGCTGGGAGGCCCTCGTCGCCGCGGCTGGATTCTCCTCGAAGTTCTGGTCAGACTGCACTCCCGAAGAGATCCAGGGAGTAGCGGGGTCGGCCGGTTCCCCTCGGCTCCCCAAGGTTTATGATGTTCACACCTGCTTTAGCCTTGATCGCCAGAAAGAATTTCGAGCACCAAAAGAGGACCGAAGTTCGACGGCTTTCACGCGTCGGGCCCTGGGAGACACTCGTCCCACGTCGTTCCGACCCTCTTTCGACACTCTTTCGACGCTGGTCCCGGGTGCTCGACACCATTCCTGGGACGTGGCCCCTGGCGCACACGAGGGGAGCAGCACTTCCCGAGGTACGGGCGCGCATGCCGCACGCAGTCCCACAAGGCCTGCCACGCCGCCAGGCTGAACCACGCCTGCGCGCCGCGGCGCCCCGACTAGGCCCCCGCGCGCGGGGGCGGCGGCCTCGGCGCTCCGCGCTTCGCGGGCTGCCCCATGCGGGGCGCGGCGGCCCGGGCCCGCTCGGCCTCCCGGCGGCGCGCGTGGGCACTCCACGGCGCTCGAGCGGCCAGAAGTCGGAGGACGGAAAGATGGCCGATGCCGCTGCTCGTCCGGGCCCCTTCCTGGGCCCAGCATCGGCCACGCCGGGGCCGCGGAGGAGGAGGAGGAGAGCACGAACACGTATGGGGAGGCCTGGGGTTCGTGTTTGCCCGTCGGTCGTGGAGCACAGGCATTTGCTTTGTGGATTCCCAGGCTCCAATCTGCTTTGAGCGCCTTCCGACTTCAGTGATCGAGTGGCTTCGCCTTTTCCGTCCTCCTTTGGGGGCGGACGGAGCTCAATCTACTTTCAACGCCTTCCTACTTCATGTTTCTACCTAGTTCTTCCGACCGACGGGAATCCATTCATGTGTCCCTGGGCCTCTTTCAAGATACCACCGCTGCTCCCCTCCCCTCGCCGCCGCGCCCAGGTTTGCCTCGAAGTCTTGGTCCGAGCGCACTCCAGGCGAGATCCGTGGAGCAGCGGTAGGGTTGAGTCGGGTATGTCCCTCTATAGGAGGGTAGTTCAAAAGTAGTAGAAATAGTCAGGGGGCGATCATTCTTGAGTATCGTTTGACTATTTTTTGAATCTCGCCCCAAATCCGCCTGTAGGAGGACATGCCCGTCCTAACGACAGGGGTATTTTTTGTTTGCCCAGGATCGGCCTGACCAGGAGGACAACCCGCTCGCGTGCGGCAGAGGCAATCCGCTCGCGCGCTCTAATGGGTCGGGCTAAGTCACGGCACTAATTGTCGGGCTGCAAGAGGGGGGAGGGGGAGGAGAGGGGGGAGGAGAGGGGAGGAGGAGCAGGAGGAAGAGGAGGAGGTGGAGGGGGGAGGAGGGGGAGGAGGGGGAGGGGGGAGGGAGGGGGGAGGGAGGGAGGAGGAGGGAGGAGGGAGGGGGGAGGACTGGAGGAGGGCGGCCGCGGAGGGCGGGCAGGAGAGGAGGGTCACCCACGGCGCGAGGAGCAGCACGGGTTGGCGGCCGGTGCGGCCAGCACTGCAGACCGTGGAGCAGCAAAGAATGTTCAAACAATTGTTTGTGGTTTCCGCGAGATGCTCTCAGAACATTTCTGGCTGGAGCTGTCTTGTTTTAGCACATGAGGCGTATGTTATAAGAACCGTGTCTTTGTTCTTGGATCATTTTTGCGTTCTAAGAACATGTCGTGGTAGGCCTATAGACATGCCGGGACGGTCGGTCCCTGCTCAAGGGATAGAGGTCCTTTTCGTATCTCCAGAATCAGCCTGGCCAGGGGGGCAGGTGTGCCGATCTTGGGCCCAGGATCGTCGGCCCGGCCAGGATCGGCGTGGGTGTGCAGCAGTTGGCGCCCTCCGACGCTCGCATTCTCGGCTCCCCGTTGTCCCCTCGCCGCCGCGTTCTGCTGGTGCGTGCTCCATTCGGCGGCGAGCGAGGGGGGGAGGTGAGAAGGAAAAGGCCTTCTCAGAGGGTGGCAGAACTTCTCAGGAGCCCTCGCGCCTCTTGAGGAGTTTTCTGTGCCTTCGGGGAAGGCTTCGAACACCTCTCAGAAGGCCAAGGCCTTCTCCCTCTCACTCCCCCACCCCCCCTCGCTCGCCACCGATCCATGCATGTTGCGCATCTGAGTGACGCAACACTACGGGATCGTCAGACACTCGCGCGTGAGCTGCCGAGGTCGCGCGTGAGCGCCCTCGCCGCCTAGTCTTGCGCGCCGCGCCAGCGGCACGCGCAAGCCACCGCGTAAGGCCGCTGTGCCATCTTGCGTGCGACGCCTTTTTTCAGATCGTCGCTCATCCGAGCGACGCGAAGAAACGGTGTCGTCTGCGCTTACATTCGCGCGTAAGCGCCCTCGCTTTCAATCTTGCGTGCCGCGCCAGCTGCCCGCGGAAGCCGCGGCGTAGGGTCGCTGCGCCGTCTCGCGTAGGACGCCTTTTTGATCGTCGCTCATCTGTCCTTCTTACTGGTACCCTGGTTTGTGAGATAGTCTAGCATCGGATGTTCCAGAAGGTGTTCGAGGTGTTATCCAAGTGTCGTGCACCGCGTTTTTGTCCTGCGCCCTGCTCCTTCAATGGGTTCTATGTTGCGCCTTCACACGACCGGCTTCGTGTGATAAGATTTGCAATTCGTACACAAATTGTCACTGCGCACGGTGTTCTCAACAGTGCAGGAATGAGAGGCAGGACAAGGAGGAATGCGGGTCAGGAATTGGAGGATCAGGCGGATGATGCCAGATCAGGAGGAGGGAGGAGAAGGAGGAGGAGGAGGAGGAGGAGGAGGCGGCGAAGGCGGAGGCGGAGGCGGAGGCGGAGGAGGAGGAGGAGGAGGAGGAGGAGGAGGAGGAGGAGGAGGAGGAGGAAAGGAGAACGGATCACGAGTTGGAGGAGGAGGAGGAGGATGATGATGAGGAGGAGGAGGAGGGGTGGTGGTAAGGTGGGGGAGGATAGGAGGAGAGAGGGTCAGGAGGAGGAGGATGAGGAGGATGCATGACCAGTATACGTAGGAAGAAGGATGGTCGGGAGGGGGAGGAGGCGAAGGAGGGGAGCAGCGAGTACCACCAAGGGATGATATCGCCCCCTCCCTCCTGCCTTCTCTTTACCGTCGCCAATTTTGGCTCACGGCTCGTTGCTCCAGGCGCTTCTTCCCCCCTCCCCTCCTCCTCCCCCCCCGGTGACAGCGCCAGGTGGGAGAGAAAGGGCAGGCAGTGGCCCATGGCTCATCAAGGCTCGAGGCTCAGGGCGCTTCTTCTTCCCCCCCCCTTCCCCCCCCGTGTAACAGTGCCAGCTGGGGGCAGAATGACAACCCCTGGCGTATGGCTCTTCCAGAGCTGAGGAAGGGATTCACGCGTAAGTCGGGCCTGTTCCTCTACAGGGGGAATATTCAAAAATAGTCAAACAATAGTATGTGGACTATTTTTGGAGTATTTTGGGGCATCTGTTGAATATTTTTTGAATATCTTTTTATTTGCGTCCAAAATCCCCCCGGAGGGGGACAGGCCCGACCTAAGATCACGCAAGGAAGAGGCATCGGACGAGCCAGAGGCCCGACCCCCAGGATGGAGAGGCGGAGGCCGTGTCGTGCGGCTGCCTCCCGGCAGGCGGCCGCCGAGGGGGCCCGCGCAGCCGGGCCATCGATCGGCAGTCCTCGCATCCACGAGGAACGCATAGGATCTTCGTAGATCTGCGAAGCTTCTACGTATGGCACGACGAGAAGATCAAGTCTGGGGCAAGTCAATTCTGTAGTCGACCCCCTAGTCGAATGCTGCCCCTGGCACGGGCCAAATCACGAGCAGCACTAAAAGAGGCGGCGAAGCCGCGCGTGCATTGACGATCTGAATATTTCATCGGACCTCGAGTTTTCACCATCATTGAAGAGCACCCTGTGGGGATCACAGCTAGAATCATTGTCCTATCAAAGAGTCAGCCGCCGCCCAGAGGTTGGCAAACCGCATCCCCTCGCTTTCCGAGGGTAGGTCTGAGCAAGACAACCTGGGCTGCCTGTGAGCGGACATGGCGACCTTCCCCTTGGACCAGGGCCCGATCTCCACAGTCACGTCTTCGAACTTGGGGTGGTGCCCGCTCGCAATCCGCTGCCACACATATCTGGAACCCGCACCTCCTGGGTGTGCCCACACACTACCTCGAGGGCTTCCTGACGTACCCGTGACCCGCGTAGGCCTTACACCTCAGGCAGACAATCAAAGAAACCCCGTCCGAGTAGTGGAGCGAGGCACATGGATGCTGCTCGCGTGTGAGAATCTGAGCTCTTCCCGCCCACCGCCGCGTGCAATGGAGACTGCCCCAGGGATGCGCCAGCGCCGTCGACCCAACATGCCTGCTGCTGTTGCCCGAAGGCCCTAGTGGGCCCGTGGTGTGGTGTTCCTCCCTCCCTCTTTGGATCGCCTCCGTAGCCTTTAGGCTTTGCGCGAGCGTGCAACCTGAAAATGCCCCAGTGCTCATCGAGGTCGTTGGGCTCCCAGCGCCATGCGTCCCTACGTGTGTGACGGTGGTAAGCGGAGCGATGCCCGAGATATTGATTGAGCTTCCGGGGGGTCGAGGTGTCGAGGACCAGGAGGACCAGCGTGGCGCGGCCGCGCGCGAAGAGAACAGAGAAAATGCAACCGAACCAGCAGCAGCAGAGACGCGGGCCACACCGGCGTCTTGGGAATGGGCATCAGGGACGCTCGGTCGGGAGTCTCGCCTAGACGTGGCGGGTGGTGCCTCGTCATTGGCTGCCGCGCTGCCGGGGCCCACCAAGGAGGATGCTCTAATGGCCGACGAGGTTGCTAAGTTCGTTCGCGCCTCAGCGTCTCAGTGTATCACGATTTGGAACTCTTGATCCAGTGGGGGTTTCGTTCGCGACCGCTTCGGGCGCGGGAGGTCCTGGGTCCGCGAGTCGCGGGGGCGCTGAGTCGGGGTGGCTTGTTTGCGGCCGACGGAGCCATCCGCCAGAATCGTCGTGCTAAGGTGAGTCTCCTGGCACGGCGATCGCAGAGGCTTAAGAGGGTGGTCGCGAGTGCTGGTGCGGCCCTCGCCGAAGCCGAATAACGGATTTTCGAGGGCGTGTGGAGACCCGGCTGGGCTGGGACCGTTCTCGACGATTTTGTCTCGTGACTGCGGGATCGGAGGTGCCGCCTCGTCCTTGTCTATCGTTGACGCGAAGTGCGCGTTCGCTGCTTTGTCGAAAAATAGTGCAGGGTCTAGAGCGGACAGGAGGATCGCCGCGGAGATGGCCGTCGCGCGTGATTATTTGGCCTGCGTCGGTTTACAGATCGGGCGTTGAGGATCGCCGCGGATATGGCCGTCGCGCGTGATTATTTGGCCTGCGTCGGTTTTCAGATCGGGCGTTTGCCGCGCGGACTCATGCCAGCCGACCCCCTTTACTAAGATTGATTCCACCAGAGGCAATGCCGCGCCGCGCGATGTTCTGACTCGCGGTTCGCTCTGTCTTATTGATGAACACGGACATTGCGCGGAGAGAGCTCTAAGTGCATCGCTGAGGTCCAGGTCTCGTGAGGCTTCTCGTAGGGCTCTGGTGGTTCAGTCTAGAACGAAACGGGAAGGGGGGGTGGGATGGCCGAGGAGGAAGGGGAGAGACGCGCGCGTTCGTTTCGATGTTTCGTCTGTGGAGATTGCTTTTATAGTCTCGACGGAGTTCGATCTGCGAAAATTGGACCCGCTGTTGCCCGAAGGCCCTAGTGGGCCCGTGGTGTGGTTTTTCTCACTTCCCTTGTGGATCGAACCCGTGGCCTTTTTCGGCATTGCGCGAGCGTGCACATTGCTGGTGCCGTTTCCTTGGTATCTGAAAACGCCTCAAGCTCATAGAGGTCTTACGGCTCTCGGCGCTGTGCGTCCGCGCGTGCGCGACGCTGCTATCCGCCGAGCCCAATACTTCAGAGCGGAAGCCTGAGCAGCTGCGCGCTTCATCCGAGCTTTTGAACGCCCTGCAGGGACGCGCGGGCGCACGGCCCTCCAGCATCTCGCGGGCGCCAGCCGCCAGGACCGTCTGGAGTCCGCCCCGGGCGCCTTGCGAGCGCTCCACGACGCGCCGAGGTGGCCTCGCGCGTTGCGGCGCCAGCTGCTCCTAAGCGTGCCGTGCTCCCTCCTCTTCGTGGCTTTCCCTGCCTTCACCTGCGCCTCCTGCTCCGCGGCCTCCTCGTTCTCCTGCGCTCAGTCCCCCTCGCCTTCCTCGCCCTCCTTAACCTCCTTTCCTCGTCCTCGCCCTCTTTGTCAGTTTTTCCCCTGCCCTCCCCGTTGTCCCATCTCCACCTGTTCCTCCGCCCCGAACCTGGAGTCCCCCCCAACGGTGATGCGCGCACGGGGCCCTGGCACCCTGGAGTACACGCGATGTACACGCACAGCGTCGTTGGATACGAGTAGGATCTAAGCGCACGCTTGGTCCTGTATGTATTTACACACATATATATAACATGTGTATATACACGTTAGCCAGCATGGAGCAATATGTATATACATGTGTCTATACATGTGTATCTACATGTGTTGGGGTACTCATTGTTACATGGTGTGTAAATAGATCTGGTCCAGTCTATGGTGAGCAAGTGATTTTAACAAACGAGTTGACACATCCCGCGCTCTTGCAAACATCCCACCCACTCACCCGCAACTTGGTTTGCAGAACCCACGACGACGACGATGACGGCGCCGAGGACGACGACAACGACGAAACCGACGACGACGACGACGTCAACGACGCCGACGACGACGACGACGACGGCGGCGACGATGACGACGCCGACGTCGGCGACGTCGAAAACGACGACGACGCCGACGCCGACGACGACGACGAAGACGACGACGACGTCGCCAACGAAGACGACGACGAGGGAGGAGGGAGGACGACGACGGCGACAACGACGACAACGATGACAACGACGAGGGAGGAGGGAGGACGGCGACGACGCGAACGACGAATAAGGAGGAAAGACGGCGACGCCGACGACGACAACGACGAGGGAGGAGGGATGACGACGACGACGACAACGACGACGACGACGAGGGCGACGAAATAAGAGGGACGACGACGAGACGCCGACGACGGACGACGACGACGATGACGAGGGAGGGGGAGGAAGGACGACCACGGCGACAACGACGACGGAAACGACCACGAGTCCAACGAGGACGACGACGACGAACACGAGGAAAGACAGAGGACGACGTAGGCGACGACGACCACGACGACGCGGGAGGAAGGATGACGGCGACGACGACGACGACGACGCAAGAGCGCGCGCGCACGCTTTTGTTGAAAATCCGTGTTGCGAAACCTTGGGTCTTTGTAGGCTTCTTGGAAACACGATTTTGAAATCTTTCCGAAACCGATGGGTTTTGAAGGATTTCGGCATACGCGCGCGACGACGCGCGCGTCTGCACTGCGTCCCGTTTTTTGCGGAGGATTCTCGCGACGGCACACGCGTAAGGGCGTTCGACAGATTTCGACATGCGCTCGCGCGAAGCCCGTTTAATAGCATTTTGTGTAAAGGTTGAAAAAACCCTGTTTGTTTTTTTTCCTAAGATTTCGCAAGAGCTCGCGCGGATTTTTTTTGCAAATCAGTGTGGCGAAACCCTTTGTTTTTTGTTGAAACTCGGTTGCGAAATTTTTCCGACACCGAATTCTTTATAGTAAAAAAGAAAACATGATTTCGGCATGCGCGCGTGTGCATGTCGTCCATTTTTTTGCAATGTATTCTTGGATCAGTGTTATGGTAGAACAAAAAATGCCACGGCATTTTTATACAATTAGTATGTTGCATATTTTTTTAGAAGAAAAACCAGGGGAACCTCAGGGGGGGAGCCCGGCTGGCCTGGGACTCTGTGATTTCATAGTTAGGATGGACATGTGGTCATAATCATTTACGATTTACATAACCGAAAAAGGGGGGCCGATAACGCCGTGGGGGGAATATCCTATTCTGTTTTTATAAAAGGAGAATCCATGCTGTGCAGCAGCAGTGGTGCGATCTATGAGGTCCACTCGTAGATGTGCAGTATCTGTGGAGCAGTTTGTGTCGTGCGGGGCATATGTGGTGCGGGCAGGTGGCGCACGTTTAGTTTTGCAGACGCACTGCGTGTACAGGCACACATCTACGGACTTTGGGCGCATCCCGCCGCCGTGCCTGGGTCGTGGACGAGAGCTTCTGGACGCCAATCTCTTGGCATCGCTCGGGCATGTGCATTTTTCGTTCGGCGAGGACCATCGAGGAGCATCCTTGATCATTTGGCGAAAAAACCACGCACGAAACCGAACAAAACAAAGGAAATGGACGTCCGAACGATGGCCAGATCTGGGGCCTCTCGCAAGCATTTCTGGGGCCGCTGAGGGCCTACTGAGGCCTCTCTCAGGAACGTCTTGGGGGCCTCTTGCTGTTGGCGGTCTCGGAGTCGGTGGGGACAGGGAGTGAGATGTCAGGGCGTGCTCCCCGTTTGGGGCCCTACTTGGGGCTCTCCGGGGCCGTCTTTGGGCCCACTGGGGCTGTCATGGGGCCCCCTCGGGGCTCCTTTGGGAGTTTTCCGGTGGTCGTGGTGGCCTGGGCCGTCTTGGGCGTTCTGGTGCCCAGACTGGCGAGAACACCAAACATTGTCTGACATTGCAGAATCAATCATTTTTGTTTTTGTGTGCTTTCTTGGTGGATGATGTCTCGGACGGTACGTTTTGTTCTACCTGGGGAGCCGCTTGACGTTCCTAGGCGTCCCGCGAACCTGTGGATCCGACGCAGGGCCGATTGTGATGTTCATCTCTTGACAGCATCTCGATGGTACGCAATGTGGATGTCTGAGTAGTCTTGGAAGCGGAAGTTTCACGCAGTCTGGAATCGAACGTGTTTGTGGTATTCTTCAGTATCGGATGGTGATGGAAAGTGGAACCTCAGCCATTGCCTCAATGTAAGAAGCCTGCGTGCAGACTGCTCTCTCAACGCAGCCGCAGCTTTTTGTGGTGTCGGCCCAAGCCGCCAGCGCCGCCAGTCTTGGGGAGTGGATTCAGCCACTTTGGTGCGAACGGGAACGGGGCCAGGGGCGCCACTCTGGTCGCTTGGAAGGTCGATTCCAGGAGGACCTCGACACCCGGGGTGGCTCGAAGATGCCAGCTGGGGCCTCGCAGCCAGAAGCGGAGAGGGGGGAGCCTCGAGCAAGCGGCGGTGGCAGGGCGATCGCACGGTTCGGTATCGTTCCCCAATCAGTGTTTGCACTGATTTGGGGTCGATATCGCACCGTGCGGTATCGTTCCCTCGCGGAAGTTCGGTATCCTTCCTCGCGGAAGTTGGAGGATTTGGCGAAAGTTCCCCGCCGATTTTGGTCGCACGCTGGG
Source organism: Prorocentrum cordatum (assembly GCA_963575745.1). Taxonomy (NCBI): domain Eukaryota; class Dinophyceae; order Prorocentrales; family Prorocentraceae; genus Prorocentrum; species Prorocentrum cordatum. The sequence goes on from CAUYUJ010014462.1 coordinate 119,317, forward strand.
TTCCTGGATTCCCGGTTCCGGGTTCCCAAGTTCCCGGTTCCGGGTTTCGGGCCGATTTCGGAGGTCGGCGAGGTTTCCGGGTTCCCGGGTTCTTGGTCGATCTTCTTATCGATCGGTCTCACCATCGATCTCATTACCGACTTCTCTATCGATCTCACAATCGAGTCACTAACGATCTCAAAAGCGACCTCACCAGAGATCGCATGAGCGATCTCGCGATCGATCTCACTATCGATCTCATTGAATCGATTTCTCTCGGTCTCACGATCGACCTCACAATCGTCCTCACTATCGATTCCACTATCGATCTCATTATCGATCTCACAATCGATCTCAAGATCCATAGTATTAATTTCCAAATCATCCACTGATTGGGGTTTTCTCAGGTGTAATTCCCCAATCAGTGCTTTCACTGAAGGGGTCCAAGTGGAAGTTGAAGGATTTGGCGAAACTTCCCCGCGGATTTCGGTAGCAGGCTGGGTTCCCGGGTTCCCGAGTTCCCGGTTCCGGGTTCCGGGCCGACTTCTCAGGGCGGCGAGGTTTCCGGGTTCCTGGGTTCCTGGTCGATTTTCTTATCGATCGGTCTCACCATCGATCTCATTACCGTTTTCTCGATCGATTTTACCATAGATCTCACAATCGATCTCACTATCAATCTCACAAGCGTCCTCAACAGAGATCGCATGAGCGATCTCGCGATCGATCTCACCATCGATCTCATTGAATCGATTTCACTCTCGGTCTCACGATCGACCTTACACTCGTCCTCACTATCGATTCCACTATCGATCTCATTATCGATCTCACAATCGATCTCAAGATCCATAGTATTAATTTTCAAATCATCCACTGATTGGGGTTTTCTCAGGTGTAATTCCCCAATCAGTGCTTTCACTGAAGGGGTCCTAGCGGAAGTTGAAGGATTTGGCGAAAGTTCCCCGCGGATTTCGGTAGCAGGCTGGGTTCCCGGGTTCCCGAGTTCCCCGTTCCGAGGTTCCCAGTTATTGGTTCCGGGCTGATTTCGGTGGGTTCTGGGTTCCCGGGCTCCCGGGTTCCCGGTCGATCTCCTCAGCGAAAACCATCCACTGATTGGTGTTTCTTTTTGGTGTAATCCGATCCCCATCCCCGTTTCCATCCCCTTCGAGACCCCCACAAAATCACCAGCCTGGTTGGGGATACACCCCTCGAATACCGAAGACAGCACTTATATCCCCATCTAGGGTTGTGGAGGACGATCAATGGAGAGGAAGCATGTTTCCAAATAGTTTCCAGATGTCTAAAACATGTTTCAAACATGTACAACACATGCTTCAAACATTTTAAAACACGCCTCCGACATTTTATAAACGCCGTTGTAAGTTCAATGATAGGACTGTTTTAGGGGGTCCAGTGTCGTGGTATCCACAAATCTACTGGGGGGACATCGGCGGGGCCCAGGCAAGGGCCGCCGGGGGCGGGGATGGGTTGAACGATGCTCGACTCAAGCAGCGCCTATAGCCCTACCAAACAATGTTCTAAGAACCTTTTGTGGTTTCCACGGAGTGTTCTTAGAACATTTCTGGTCGATATTGTCGTGTTTCACCACATCGGGCCAATGTTCTAAGAACATTGTTTTTGCTCTTAGAACATCTTTGGGTTCTAAAAGCTTTTCGTAGGAATGCCAGGACGGTCGGTCCCTGCTCAATCGACGGCGTCCGGGGTGCGAGCCCGCGCCGCTGCGGGGCGGCCCGCGCGGTGGCCGCCGGGGAGGCCCCCGGGCCCTGGGCCGGTCGCCCCGCCCCGGCAGGCCGCGATACCCCGTTCCGCGCAGACCTCAGAAGGGCGGGTCGACCGCGAGCTCCTCGGCGCGCAGGCTGGCCGGTCGGGCGTGTCCCCCTACAGGGAGATTTTCGACGAAAGATCAAAAGTACCTCAAAAATAGTCCCAAAATAGTCCAAAAATAGTCAGGGGACTATTTTGTTGGGTATTTTTTTGCCTTTTTGGGGTATTTCTGGGGTATTTTTTCATTTTTCGTCGACAATCCCCCTGTAGGGGGACACCCCCGACATAAGCGTAGGCTGGCCAGTTGGGCTCCCCTCCTTCCTCTGAAGAGATTGCGCCTGAGAGATCCCCGATCGGTGGATGATCTGAGGATGGGTGCCGTGGATCCCGAGATCGATGGTGGAGCCGATAGTGAGATCGACAGCGGAATCGACAGTGAGGACGACTGTAAGGTCGATCGTGAGACCGCGAGTGAAATCGGACCCTCCTCCTCCTTTCGAAGAAGAACAAAACCACATATAAGCATACACTTTTGGCGCTCCGCGCGGGCGTCTTGTATCCGCGCTGGGCCCCCCCAGCGGCGCCTCCGCCGCCGCCTCTGGCGGGCGGAGCGCGCCAGGGAGGGGGTTCTGGCGCGGATCCGAGAAATCCGCGCGGACCTCCCAAAGTTTATGTTTACGTGGTTTTACTTCCCCTATTCTTGCGGTGGGCCGCGCTGCCGACCTGGTCGAGTTACCACCGCGTGAGGTCGCCACGCCCTCCTGCGTTGGGTATTTTTCTGTTCATTCAGGTTCAGTGGCGAAGCGTCCTGTGCCTGTATGTAGGCCCACCAGAGACTGTTCTGAGAACCTTTTGTGGTCTGCACGGAATGTTCTTAGAGCATTTCTGGCTGAGACTGCTTTGTTTGAATTCATCGGGCTGACTATCTCAGAACATTGGCTTTGTTCTGAGAACATTTTTGGATTCTCAATATTTCGTGGTAGGTCTATAAGAGTGCTGGGACGGTCGGTTTCTGCTCAATTCACTGAGGTGGTGATTTTGACTAATGGGAGCTTCCGCTTTTGTGGGGCTCTGGTTTTCGGGCCGCTCTTTAAACATATCTAGGTCGGGGAACCTCTTCGTGACTGAGGCTCGCCGCTGCCAGAGCAGCCCCTTCGTTCCTGCGTTTCGGCGTTCCTCAAGGTTTGGATGTGCGCGGAGGATCGCTCCGCGTCGCCGATGCATTTGCGATGCGGAGCTCTCTATCATGACCCCGATCTTATTTGTCCCGATGTCGCCTACGTATCGGCGCTGTGGAGCGATCCTCCGACCCCGTCTGCTCGGAGCCCGTTTCGGCGGCCTCCAGGAGGAGGAGGATGACCCAGGAGGAGGAGGAGGAGAAGGAAGAGGAGGAGGCGGAGGAGGTGGAGGAGGCGGCGGAGGAGGCGGGAGGAGGAGGAGGAGGAGGAGGAGGAGGAGGCGGAGGCGGAGGCGGAGGCGGAGGCGGAGGCAGAGGAGGAAGAGGAGGAGGAGGAGGACGCATACTAATCATAATACTAAGAAGAATAATACGAATAATACTAATAAACATCATAATAATATTAATAATAACAATAATACTTTTAAGAATAAAACCAATATTTAAACAACCTAATAATGATAATACTACTGAGAAGAAAATTACTAATAAGAAGAATACTCATACTGCTACTAATAAGAAGGCGGACACTACTGACAATACTAAGAATACTAGTGCCACTAATAATATTTTAAGATAGTGGTAATAAGACAGCTATTACTATTACTACTAATACTACTACTACTACGAATACTACTACTACTACTACTACTGATACTAATACTACTAATACTAGTAATTAGACTACGAATGAGAAGAACACTCATACTACGAATGCTAACAATACTAATACTCATATTACAAAGAAGAAGAAGAGTAATACTACTGATGGTAATACTACGAATCATAATGCTAACCATATTATCAATAATAAGGACAATAATACTAGTAATAGTAATGATGCTAATCATCATAACAATAGAAGCACGAAAAAAAACAATACTAATAACCACAACAATATTACTAATAATACTGATGCGAGCAATAAGAATATTACGACTACTAATCATAGTGATCAGACGAATAATCATAATAATACGCATAAGAAGAATATTAATAATAAGAAGACCACTAATAATAAGAATGCGAATAATACTAATAGTATTAATAAGAAGAGGAGGAGGAGGAGGAGGAGGAGGAGGAGGAGGAGGAGGAGGAGGAGGAGGAGGAGGAGGAGGAGGAGGAGGAGCAGGAAGCTCGCGCTGGCTGGCGACGTGACATTGGACTCCATCGCCGAGCCACACAAGCGCTTGCAGAGGATGATGATGGACGCCGTGAACCTCCCTGCGCGCGAGAACATCCTCGCCAGTGTCCCGGAACCCTACCGGGCGCGGCTGCGGCAAGGAGGGGGCGCCGGAGCAGGCAGGTTCTTTTGCGTGCCCCAGCCTGGCAACCAGGCCATTGCAGGCGGAGCCTGGCGCATGGCGCTGCGCAGGCGCCTGCTGTGCACGGTGGAACAAATAACTAGTCTTTCCAGCGCGTGCGGAGACGTATTGCCACCACTCCGGCACACGGGGTGATTGCGGGGCGCGGCTGGATGGCCTTGAGGGTCTCGTGCACGCAGATCGGTGCAAGATCGGCGGCGAGGTTGTCGGAGGCCACGACGAGATTCGCAACATCTTGTGGCGCTTCGTCAAGGCCCACATCGACCCTCGCGCGCTTCGAGAGCAGCGGCTCAACAGCTTGCGGACGCCAGCTCTGCTGGGCGCGGCGGCGGACGACGAGGCCAGATACGTGCTGAAAGTAGTCTTCACATACGATGGCATTGGCGCGGCCATTGACGTCGCTGTTGTGGGCGCCCGCGCCGACGCGGCCCGGGTCCGCGCAGCGGCCTGCTGGGGCGGAACCGCGGCAGCGGAGGAGGAGGAGAGGGCCAAGCGGCGACGCTACGCGGGGCTCAACATCTCCCCGTGCGTGCTCGAGCTGGGCGGCCGCCCGGGCGAGAGTGCGCAAGCGACGGTCCGAATGCTGGCCGTGATAGCCGGCGGCGAGTTGCGAGCCTCGGCGTTAGCCGCTGGACTTTGCCATTCGGCAGCGAGCCAATGTCGCCGTCCAGGCGTCGTCCAGTCAGTGTCGCCGTCCAGGCGTCAAGTTATCGCGCGAACGCTTAGGTCCGCCAGGGTGCGTTGGCTCAGCCGGGATCCAGGTGAGGCCTCGCGGCGCCAGCGACCGGCCTGAGGGCGAGCGCGGCGCAGAAGGCCGAGACGCAGGCGGCCAAGGGGGGCCGCGGAGGCGGAGGCGGAGACCTGCCGCAGCAGAAGAGGAGGAGGAGGAGG
>CAUYUJ010014462.1:124570-154570 GCA_963575745.1 Prorocentrum cordatum
GAGGAGGAGGAGGAGGAGGAGGAGGAGGAGGAGGAGGAGGAACAGGAGGAGGAGGAGAAGGAGGAGGAGGAGGAGGACGCTGAAGCACGCGGGGCCGCGCTTGGTGGCCGAGTGCCGGCGCTGGTCATCACGCGACGACACGTGTGGTGCACGGCACGCCAGCATATGGAGGCAGATCCGTGGGCTGCAAGAGCACAGCGGCAGAGATGCGCTTCATTGGTGCCCGTTTCATTGCGACCATGTGGAGGTCGCATGCGATGTAACCCACACGGCCCGTTTTGACCGGGTGTTTGGCAACGCGTGGGCCGACTACTTTGCCAAAGAAGGGGCTCGGAGCATCAGTTACGCCGACGGCTACATCAACTTTTGTAAGATGTCGTTCGCTCAGGCCAAATTGCGTGCTCGTTTTTTTGGCCTTTACGTTGAGTCGTTTGTTTCAGCTCAAGGTGTTGGGAGACCATGTTCCACAGCCTCGGCGCGAAAAGCCGGAGCCCCGGTTGCAATTCGTTCACCATCGCATGTGGTGGTCTGACGTGTACGGTGAATGGAAGTGTCGCGGGTGTGGTTTGCAGGCTCGCACCAACACGCATTTCAACAATTTGGCGTGGGGCCCGCGCACGGTATGCAATCCGACGGCGTTCCAAGCCTTACAGGCCGACGTCTTTTTCGGCACGGCCAAAGACTCGACCTATGGGCCTAAACGTGGGGAGGCAGTGGAGGTTGCTCTCAACTTCGCGGACGAGGTGCTTGGTCAGGCGGGTCAGATTAAGCACCAGGCAGTTGACGTGGCGGGCAAGGCCACGATCTACACTAATGACTACTTTGCCGAGCTGGGTCATCCTACAGAGTGGTGTGGTCTGGCGGTGGTATGTACTGAATGTGCACGGACATCGGGTGACGTCACCCGAAACGTCTTAATTTTGCGGGGGCCGTGTCCAGGAGCGGCTCGCGACCGTGAGACTCGCCGCAACCAGATCAAGAGCGTGCTGCGCTTCGCCAAGACGCACTCGATGGCATTCCGTACGCGGCTCCACGACCTGCCGTCCGAGCGCAAAGAGGAAACACCCCATCCGTGGGCGAATCGTATCATCTACTACGTGGAGGGCTGCGTCGTCGTTGTTCCAAGGGCTCCCTCGAGGGCGCGAAGTTATTCGCGCTTCGCGCTTCGCGGTCCTCCTTCCTCCTCCCCCTCCTCCTCGTCCTCCTTTTCTCCCTTTGGGGGGGCGGCGCGAGGGCGCGAAGTTATTCGCGCTTCGCGCAGCGCGAAGCGCGAACTTAGGAGCCCTTGTTGTTCTGGCTGGCTCTTGGCGGCGTGCTCTCGGTACCCATCTTTGGTGTGTGTGTGTGTGTGTGTGGCCACTTCTTTCTCGCCATGATGCGCACCTTTCGCTGCTGCGGTGGATGGCGCGTATGCCGTGCTGGTCCATTTCGTGTTTGTTTTTTGTGACAGCTGTCATGGGTCCTTGCTGCGCTACATATACAGGCTCTGCAGTTTGGATTTTGCCAACGGTGAGCATGTGCTGGCATCGGTGTCGGCTGCCTTTCTTGGCGCTGGTATTGTATGGGTTTTTTTACACCAGATCTGGAGGCACTTGGCATTGGGCTGGCTTTTCTCGGGCCTGGAGTGCCCTGCTGCGTTGGAGGGCGCCGAGTTCGTGGTCTGCGAACTCCTGTTCTGAGGCCGCCCTCTGGCGGCGCGGTAGCGGCGTCCGCCTGCGCATTGCAGGCAACCGCCCAGAGGCGGAAGGACGAAAGGAGGAGGAAGAGGAGGAGGAGGAGGAGGAGGAGGAGGAGGAGGAGGAGGAGGAGGGGGACGCAGGACGCAGGACGCAGGACGCAGGACGCAGGATGGAAGTGAAGGAGAGAGGAAGGAGGAGAGGATGATAATAAAAGGAGGGAGGAAGGAAGCAGGGTAGAGAGGAGGGAGCAGGGGTGAGGATGAATGGGGGGGGAGAGCGAGGGGGGTGGAGGGAGGAGGAGGATTTTTGGATTGCGCGGCTGATGAAGCAGAAAGCCTGTCAGCATAGAGCGGCGCTGCGACTAGCAGGACATTTAGTCTGACTAAAAAGTTCTGCACGGGCACCAACTATACAAGTACAGTGCAGTACGATGGGACCCCCGCGACAGAGCTGACGGAACGCGTCGAACCGAAGCAAGGAATCCAGACCTTCCCCAAATCTCATCACTCACCCCCCCTCGCCAGTTATTACTGGCAGCTGGACGGCAAAGCTAAAGTGGCGACATTGGCATGGACAAAAAGAACGCTGGGACGCAACCGAAAAACCTCCTGCTCGTGACCGTGCGACGGTGCAGACGGCACTCGTCGGCACGGGTGGCAGGGCCTGCCTAGGGAACGATCGAAGTCAACTTTTCACCCAACGATCCTGAAACACTCCTGCCCCACATCCAGCATCAAACCTTGGGCGGCATCGGCTCGATTCGCACGAGGAGCGACCGCCACGGCACGGCCAGAAATTGGACGTTCGGGAGGTGGGAGCGAGGGAGAGAGGGAGGACAAGATGATGCAGACGAGCGAAGGGGAAGGCTGGGACGCAGACCTGGGCCCTGCTCGCTCTTCGCTCGCGCTCGCCGGCCCTCATCGAGTCGAGCAATGCTCGCAAGAGTGCACGGGCCGCGCGGAGAAACGCCTCCATCCCGATCCCCCCCCCCGATCCTCCCTCCTACCCGTCCAGCTCAGACAAGCCTGCGGGACGATCGACTCCATCTGAGAGAACGGGGCAGACGTGTCACCAGCGCGTTCCAGCAGAACCTTTCCGGAACGCGCTGGCGCGATACGGTACACAATACACAGAGCATCAGTGAAAGTTGAGGCATCTTCGCGCCCGCGCAGCATACATAGAGATGCACAGCAACACGACTATCTACACGCAATCGTCGGAGGCTGGTCCGAGCATACCAGAAGGGGCACCGGAGGAGCCTCTAGGGTCCTGCAGAGCCCTACGAGGCGGGTCCAGAGCGGCCCGTCGCCCTACGGCCTCATCCACCAGGCGCCGCAGCTCGCACGCCCGGAGCTGGTAGTCATGCGCCATCGTGGAGTGTCGGGCCGCCTTCCCCCTCCAGTACAGCACGGTCCCTATCCTGGACATCTGCTGCGTAAGGAGGCGGACCGCTCCGTCCGCCGCCTGGATGTCTGTGGCAGGCTTCACGATCTGCACCCTCTGCATCGCCGACGGCCGAGGCAGACCAGCCGTAGGCGGAGCAGCTTCAGGAGGAATAGCAGAGGCATCAGCGGCTTCTGGCCGATCCTCTGCGGTGTCTGCAGCATCGCCAGGGAGCCCGACATCGCCTTCGGCATGCGCCCCAGCCAGAGCACGATCCAGAGCTCCAGCGAGGCAGCGAACACGATCCGCAACATAGTCCGGAGCACTATCCAGAGCAGCGGGGCGTAGCGCTTGATCCTGAGCATGAACATCACCAGGAGCACGATCGGTAACCCGCGCGTCTGGCGACCGCGCATACGCAAACTCTGCGGAGTCGACCGTGCTGTCAGAGTCGCGATGAGACTCGTCCACGGAGTCATCAGCAAATTCAGGCTGGTCCTTGATGGCATCTGCAGCATCGTCGGGGAGCCCGTCATCTCCTGCGGCAAGAGCGCCCTCCGGAGCGAGAGCTCCAACGAGTCGGCGAGCACGACCCAGGACACCCTCCAGAGCACCATCCGGAGCAGCAGGGCGTAGAGCGGGATCCGGAACTGCAGCGAGAACACACGAGGCCTGAGCAGCATCAGGGGGCGGAGGCGGAGGCGGCCCCGACGGCAGCTCCGGCCACCACATCGGCGCGGTGGCGGCTGGAGGCGGCAGCGCGGCGGGCATCCACCACCACGCAGCCGGCACCGAGCCCACGGAGCACGAGAATACCCTGGGCGTCAGGCCAGGCGCCCGGTGGGGCAGGTCGAGCAGGAAGCCGACGAGCAGCAGCAGCAAGCGCGGCCACGTTGCCCCATGCGAGGACGGCGGCCGACTCGGGCCGCATGTCGCCGAGCCTGCGCACGGGGGCACGGAGGTCCGGCCTCGGCGGGCAGCCATCGCGGCGCCGGCCGGAAGCATCTCGCGGCACGCGGTCTTCCCAGAACAATGGACGGTCCGGGGCGACGCGCGTGGGCTCTGACCCCCGAGTGGGAAATGTCTCCACCGGGGCTGGAGCCTTGAGCCAAAATGGCCACGGAGGGGGGGAGGAGGTGGCGGTGGTGCACGTTGGGGGGGAGGGGGGGAGGAGGAGGGAGGAGGGAGGGAGGAGGGAGGAGCCTCCCTCGCCAACAAGAGGAGGACGGAGGGAGGGAGCAGAGCGAGGGCGCGGCAGGGCCCGGCGGGGAGGGGTCCCCGCGCGCGCTCCTCGCCGGGGAGGCGGCGCGCGGCGGGCGGCGATGACCGACGGCGAGGGCGTGGGCGCGGAGCAGCGCGGGGGAGCCTAGCGTCGATCCGATCGCCCGGTCGAGCGGCAGGCCCGCGCCGCGCCGCGCCGCGGCCGGAGGCGCCCGCGCGGGCGCGGGCCGAGAGGGCCGCCTGCGGGCCGGGCCGGCCCCGCCCGCAGCGACCTGCGCCGCTGGCCAGCGGCTATCGCTTGAGGTCGCGGTTGTCTAGGGTTGCGCAACTCGGGCCTGTCCCTCTGCAGGCGGAGCATATTCAGAGGTAGTCCAAGAATGGTCCGGGGGCGAGGATGCCCGACCTCAGTCTGGGGTCGGCCACGCGCAGAGGGGGGCAGGGGGTGGGGGAAGGCTTGTTAGAGGCACCCCTGCGTCTGAGAAGGCGCGGGTCTTGCTTGCAGATGTAGGGCCAGCGCGCTCTAAGAAGCAGCCTCCTTCTCAGAAGCTTTCACCCCTACCCCTGCCCCTACCGCTTCGGGTGTGCCGCCAATGGGGAGGGTGGACCATGACGGGGGCCAGGATACCCTCAGATTTAGTGGCCCCTCTGCTTATTTCAAAGCGTTCCCTGGTCTTCCGCTGGTCCGCGCACGTGCCTCGGGCCATGATTTGAGACTCCTTCTCAAGGACTCCCCCCGCTTGGACGCCCACGACTGTCAGGGTGCGACTCCTGGGAGGTCAACTTCAGCACTGGCGCTGGTAGATTCTTCGCCGAACACCGACCCAGTCTGGCCCAAATCCGCTCAATCCCGTTTGATCTTGACTGACCTGGCCTCATGGCCCCCCAATCGCGGATAACAGCCGGTCATGCTTCTCACGAAGGCCTCCCAGTAGTTGCCTCCTCAGTCTGAGGGCTCAAGGCGCGCTCCTCGGCATGCTGGCTTGTCGCGTGCCGTCGGGCGCGGGTGCGCGTCCGCGCCGTCGCTGCGCGCGCGCGCGCCTGCGTACAGGTAGGCGTCCTTCGGGAGTGCCTCGGAGAGGCGAGTGTCGGTTGCGACGGAGATGATGGGCTTGTCTCCCGCCACCGCCACCATAAGTTGGAGGGGGAGGGGGTCCTCCTCCTCCTCCTCCCCGTCCTGCCCCCCTCCAACTGGTGGTGGTGGTGGTGGAAAACAGACCCCTCGGGAGAGATCCTGCGAGGTTCTCGGGCGCTGGACGTCCGCGCCGGCACGGCCGGGGGAGCCAGCGGCGCGCCCGGCCGGAGCCGAGGGAGCCGTCCCTGGGCTCCGTGGCGGCTCGAGTCGGGGATCGGTTGCCGACTTGATGTGCCCCCAAACGGATTCTCTCGTCGAGCCTCACCACCCACCAAACCACCCCAACCCAACCCGAAGGCTCAGATTTACCCTCGATTTCCAGTGGGGGGGGGTCGGGAAACATCGAAAAAACACATGTGGAACCCTTACCCCCCCAACCCCAATTCGGGTCTTCGGGTTGGGTTGGGGTCGTCTGGTAGGTAGTCAGAGCCTGCGAGCAAGTACGCAGCACGTCTGCCGGGCGGTTTTCGCTTCTGTGCGCGGATCCGGCCGAGAATCGGTTTGGGAGTACGTCGGTGCTGCAGTCGGTGCCCTACTCGGAGGATACATGGGGCACGATCGGATTCGAGGCGTGACGTTTTCGATGTTTTCTAAGGTTTCCGCCGGGCGGCCGTGGTGCTCCAGCGTCCGGATGCCTTCCGCGGCTGGGCCTCGCTGATGAGCGAGCGTCCCAGGGGGTGCCTGGATCGTCCCGAACGGCCGCTGGAGAGCCGAGCTATGACCCGAAAGCCAGGGTGCAGCGAGAAGTTCGATGCTCGTTTTGGGGACCTTCCTGGGGCACACCTTCTGGATCTGTTCGACTCCAGTTCGACTCAAGTTCGGCTTAAGTTCGACTCAAGTTCGACTCAGGTTCGACTCAGGTTCGACTCAAAATCGGCTCGAATCGACGGACGTTCGACGCAGCTTCGACGCACGAGTGGAGCGAGTGGCTCCAGGAAGGTCCCCAGAATGAGCAGCCAAGGTAGGCTCAGGGTGGGATGCATCGATCCCCATCGCCTATTTTTGGCCGGCGGGGGCCCGCTAGCCCTACCCTCACCCCGCCCAGGAACGTGCTGTTTTCTATCTGGGCCCATCGCCGACCTATCGGCGACGTGTCGCCGATACCAGCTCGATGCTTCCCCCCGAGCAGGTTCCCCCTTAGAACGTTCCCCCTCAGATGGGGTCGAGCGGTGCGCTGTGCGTCCTTGCCGTCTGTCGTTTGTCGCGCGCGCGTATCCTGCCATTCTGCAGACCCTTCACGCTTAAGCGGATTGAGGACTGAGACCCCTCTTGCATTCGTGTATCGAACCAGTACACTTTTCTTGACAGCCTTCCCGTGGGCCACTGCAAAGGGCTGCGCCATCTTCCGCTGCCTTCCCTCATTCAGACGGAGCACTGTTGGGCCATGGCGGGGCCATCCAGGGACTCTGTTGCGAGGCTCCCTCGTGAAGAAATCGTTGGGCTTTAGGGATTGTCGTCCCTATGGGAATCCCGAGACAACCCAGATCGGTCAGGGCCCTTGATTCTATTGTTACGCCGTGCGCCGCCCCAAAAGGGGGCCAACAGATATGACTCTTGCCTGTTATCACCTCCTGTTCATGCTGCAGTTGATGGTGCCTGCTATCGGCGTTCAGCGGTACGCCAATGTGAACGAGAAGTTTGATGATACATCGAGCGTCTATTTTGACGACAGGGCCAGTGGACAGTTGGATGATCAGTCAAATGGGAGTAGAGGTATCGCGTCCCGCTTTACGGCTAATGATACGGCCGAGGGGATTGCCCTGAGCGCAAAGCTTGAAGCAATGTCCCGCGTTACGTATTATGGTATGGTGGAATGGACTGCCTTGGGTACGATGAACAGGGTGGGCGTCACGAAGTACAAGCACAACGCCATCAGCAAGAAGACGAGATCGGACGGCAAGTTCTTCTGGCCCGACTCTGTCAACCGCGAGGGGGCGCAGCTCTATTCTGGTGCGAAGGATCTTACGGAGTCCGTCTCTTGGGGTTGGCACCACCCGAGCAACCTCTACGGCACCATCCCGGTGGGCGGCCCCCTCATCGACGACAGTATGAACATATACCTCGGCTCTGACGACGCAATTCGGAAGTTCGACGTTTCGGGTAATTTGACTTGGAGTTACGCCCCCCGAGGTCAGCTCGCAGCAGCACCCACCCTGTCCACTGGCTGCGCCCCCGCAGGACGCATGGGGGCCTCTGTGATGGACGACATCACCGAAGAGGAGGAGAACATGTTGAGGCCGGATTGGGCCCAGGGCGCCGGCTCCGGCATCAGGCAACGGTTCAAGGACTTCAAGGTGCAGAGGAGGGAAAATATGCCCCTGAGATCCTTCAGCTCAGCGATCTGGCCCCTGAGCGTCTCCATGGCGACTGGGGAGGCGAGGATCACTGAACTGATGAATTTCGGTATGCCAAGACACCGGAATCCATCAGTTCAGTGATGCTCGCCTCCCGAGTCGCCATGGAGACGCTCAAGGACCAGATTGCTAAACTGATGGATCTCAAGGGGCGTAAAAAACGTATCCGCACCGTTACCCTTCCATCGTTTTCACATTTTTGGGCCTCCTGGGAGGCCCCCGTCGCCACCGCTGGATGCGCCTCGGAGTTCTAGTTAGAAGGCACCGCGGGAGAGGTAAGTACGGGGAGTAGCGGTATTGTTACCTCTTGGCTTGCCTCAAGGTCGGCGACCTCGTCAAGGTGAAGGCTGGCTCGAGCTACAGGGCAGACGGCAGGGAGCTCTATTCGGCTGGCGACCAGGGGCTGATCTCCAGCGTCGTCGCGGACGAGGATGGCAAGTACGACAAGGCCATAATTCTGTGGACGGGCACTGGGCGCAAGAGCGCAGTACAGTTTGACGCCATCAATAATCACTTCCTGCGCGTGGAGCCCGCAACGGTATCAGCATGCACCCCCCTCCTGATCGGGAGCACGACGAATGGCTACGTGTTCGCGATCGACCTCGTGAACGGACTCGAGCAGTGGGCAATCCAGGGCACGGCTACAATCGCCGGCGTCAAGGGGTCTTTGGCTTCAAAGGATGGAATCGTAGTGGTCGCAACTAACCGCTGCACTGATCGATATTGCTACAGGTATCGTAACCAGACCAATGTCCTCACACCAGGAAACACGGTGGTGCGGGGCCTGAATGTTGTGACTGGCGCCGAGGTCTGGAATTACGTGCCCCAGTCGCCCGTGTGGAATATGAACCCAGTCTGGGGGCCAGACGGCAACGTGTTTTTCAATGACCAGGAGGGCAGGCTGTATTCCTTGAGCCTCACGACTGGCACCGAGACATGGGCGCCAGCTGGTGGAGAACTCGGGACGTACACGGAGGCGGCCGCGGTGTACGACTCTGGCCACAACGTTGTTGTGGCCCTTGGCATGTTGCCCTACACTGGCTCAGGTTGCAATCCTTACACGGCGCCTGGCATCCTTCCGCTCTGCGGAAACGCGCCTTTCAAACAAGGCTTTATCAGAGCCTACAACGCAACTTCTGGTAGGCAACGCTGGTCCAGAACTACGCCTCATCCGCCGGCCAGCGCCACCTCTGGCATGCTCAACAGCCCCACCAATCACACCCGCCTGGTGGTCACCATGGGCTTCAACTGCTTCCGCAACTCCCCGTCTAGGATCTGGGGCATGGATGCGCACACCGGCGGCGTCCGGTGGAACAAGGAGGGCCCGACGCTGTGGAGCAGCATGTGTGCCGGCGACAAGGAGGGTGGCGACATCCGCCGTGCCGTCGGCGGCCGTGCCACATGCAGTCCAGGCAGCTGGTCCGCACCGGTTATCGATCGCGACGGCGACGTTTACGTTGGCAACCAGGTGGGCGTGTTCGAGAGGTGGGGCTCGCTGACGCAGCGGAACCAGGACGTCGAGGCGCAGTCGAGCCTGACGACTGGCGTGGCCTTCCAGGATTCGTCCACCGCGCTCGCCGATGGCCTCATGGCTGTGGTCACGTGCACCTCCCTCATCGTCTTCCAGACGACTGATCTGTCGGATACCTTCCAGACCGGGCAGAACTGGACTTTCCCACCCCACGGTTATTCTACAGACGGGGAGCAGCAGAGCTATTCTTGAGCGGGCTACACGAGGTAGGTCTGGGCACCGCGATGCATCGTGAGCCGAGCCTCAGGAGCCCGTGTTATCCACCCTGCTAATCGTATTTCTGATCCTCTGCGTTTTAGAAAAAATGTCATTACGAGAGGTCCTGGACACAATTCGTCTTTGAGTAACCAGGAGCATGGCAGGAACCATGATGCTGTCTCTTTCTCTCTCTCTCTCTCTCTCACCGTTGATCCCGGCTGCAGATGCCTTCTCTAGCAGAACGTGATTCCCAGGCGTGCCTCAGTGCATCAGGCCACGGGCTCTCGCTGCTCTCAACGCGCGTTTACCTGGAGAGACGCGGCTGAGTTTCGGGAGGGAAAAACAACACACACACACAGACACAATTAATCGTCGATCCCCCTGAAAATATGGGAACATATGGGAAGTGGGGGGGAAGACAAAAACTCGGAAAATAGGGGAAAATATGGAGAATCTTTTTATTTGTGTGTATTCTTGTGTGGGTCCTGGGGCCCCTTCAGAGTTGCGTCCCACTGGCGCCGTGTGTGCCTGTTCTCGTCGAAGGGGGCCGGCCGCGTAACCCTACAGAGGGGACCTGGCCAGGCCGATCCCGGGCCCGGGAGCGGTGTACGGCATGCTCGCGCCGCGTCGACGCGGTGGCGATCCCGCCGCGGGAGTTCGAGGCTCTGTGTTTCAGCTCGCTGAGGGGCAGCGAACGCGATCTGTGTTTCTGGGGCGACGGAGGAGGAGGAGGAGATGATGCTCGTAGCGTACGAGCACACCTGAGCAGCCCAATCGCTGGTAAGAGCAAACCTGAGGTCCGAACTTGAGGCGACTGGGTGTCGTAAGGACTGTTATTGACGGATCAGGCGCGCTGGCTGAGCGTGTTGGGATTTGGCCCTTGGACCTCCAAGTTCTATGCCTCCCACGGGGGGCGGAGTAGTAGATCGCGCCGCATCGCCGATGCATCGGGGATGTGGCTCGATGTGGAGCCCGATTCTGTCCACGCTGGCGTCGCCGATGCGTCTCCGGCGTCGCCGATGTATCGTCGATGCATTGCCGATGTATTGGCGATGCGGCGCGATCCTCTGACCCCATCCACTCGGACCCCATCTAGCAGGCCTCTAAAGGTTGAACGTCGTCAGTGGCACATAATCTGCCAAGGCGTAACGATTTGTTGGTCGAAAGGCCAGCGATATTCTTCCAGGTTGAGCGATCCACGCGGTGGCAGAGATCGGCGCCAGGTCTGTCACCACATGAACCTGCCGTATCTTTTTGGCTTGCCACGCCCGGCAAACGCACACCTGGACACTCGGGCTCGAGGGACGGCGGTCCATGCAAACGGGGGTTAGCCAGAGCGCCTTATCCTACAGGATCTCGCAGAGCCAGGGGTGCATTGACCGGGGTCAGCGTGCATGATCTTGTTGGATCCTGCAGGATCTTGCAGGATCCTGCAAAGCCCGACTGACCGGGGTTTGGACTGACCCAGGTCAGTGCGTCCCCGACCCTCCGGCGCCGTGCTTCGGCAGCGAGCGAGGAGGGGAAGTGAGAAGGAGAAGGCCTTCTCAGAAGGCGGCGGGACTTCTCAGGAGCCCTCCTCGCGTGCTTTTGCCCCACCCTACAGGGTTGGTTTGTTCGATTTCAAGAACAGGCCTCCCTGGCCAACTCCATCCTGCATACCGCGGCCGCCAGACGCGAAGTTGTCCCGAGTGTCCTGAGTATCGTGGGTGTCCCGCCTCGCGCCCAGCCAACCCCACCCTGCATACCGCGGCCGCCAGACCGCAAGTGGTCCCGAGCACCCCGAGTATCCCGGGTGTCCCGCCTCGCGCCCAGCCAACCCCACCCTGCATACCGCGGCCGCCAGACCGCAAGTGGTCCCGAGCATCCCGGGTATCCCGGGTGTCCCGCCTCGCGCCCAGCCAACCCCACCCTGCATGCCGCGGCCGCCAGACCGCAAGTGGTCCCGAGCGTCCCGAGCATCCCGGCTGTCTGGCCTCGCGCCGAACCAACCCCACCCTGCATACCGCGGCCGCCAGACCCCAAGTTGTCCCGATGATCCCGCCTCGCGCCCTCGACGAGCACGACAGAATACTACATCACAGCATAACATAACCGAACATAGCATAACACACCTCGTCATAACATATCATACCATGACGCAGCATCGGATACCATATCATAACACGACAGCAGAGTATAGCGACGACGAACACGACATAACATAATCTGACATAACGCACCCGGCCATAAGAGATCACGAGCATCGCAGAGCATGATCGAGCATATATTGTACATGTATGACAGCATGACCGAACATCTAATATACATGCCATGGCAACACCATACATACCATAACAACACATAACATACGAGAGCGTATAATGACATAGCACATTACGACATAGCACAGCATACCATATCATAGCCGATCATACCAAACCACACTTTGACATAACATATCATAGCATGACGTACCATTACATAAAATGCCATATCACGACAGCAGAGCAAAGCGACACATACTAGTAGAACATATCAGGCGATACTATACAGAGCCGAGCCGTCAACAAACATAACATCACATACCATACCATAACATAACATGACATAACAGAAGACGACATACCACACTATAATATACGGTACCTATGTATATATAAACGAGCACACAGCATGGCACCCTTTTGCATCACATAGCATATACTATGACAGCAGAGCACAGCGACGATACACATGGCTTACCGCAACACGACACAACATACCATGCCAGACCAGAATATTCATGCTATAACCTGACAGAACCTAACATAGCAATGCCATGACAGCATGCAGCAAAACAGAGCACCATGGAGCATCCCAGAGCAGAGCAGGTCAGAGCAAACGACGACACATCACAGCATAGCATACCATGGCCGAGCAGACCATAGCACAGTTTGGCAGAACATATCATATCATGACACAGCATCACATAGCACATCAGAACACGACAGCAGGGCAGAGCGAGCCGAGCTGTCAACAAAGAGAACATCCAGAGCAGAGCATGACAACAGAAGACGACATACTTCCGCAGCCATTTTGGTTCAAGCCATTTTGACCTAAGCCGCGGTCTCTCGAGCGTTTCTTCTGTGCACCGTTCTCCGTCCACATGACCCTGAAGCTGTGCCATTTCATGTGCTTTCTCATTTCCATGCGTGTCCAAGGTCTGAGTCTGTTGGACGCATCGCCTGCCGAGGACGATGCCAGCTGGCGCGAAACGACCGCCACAAGCACGGCGGGCAAGAGCGGGAAGCGCGTGGCCATAGTTGTTGCAGGATCTTTCGTTCGGTATAGTTTGAATTCAACGTTGCACCATCTCATTCGGCCGCTTGTGGCCGAAGGACACCAAGCGGACTACTACGTCTCACTGACTTACCAGAGCAGTCCAGCATACCATCAGGAAGATTGGTACATGCAGCACTTGGCACTGGAACCTGGTCTTGAGGTGGCAAGACAATGGAGTCCGATATGAGCATTTTCCTCAATCACATGACCGATGCTTGCAGGAGGAGGGAGGAGGGAGGGAGGGAGGGAGGAGGGAGGGAGGGAGGCCCCGAGGTTCCATTCCACTACGGCTGCTGGCGTACTGTGTCGGGGGCCCCCGCTCGAGCGAGGGCTCACCTGGGCGAGCCCGGCCCCTCACCAGATTTTGAGGGAAGGGCAGCGGCTCGTGCATCGACCGGCCGGCCCAGCGGCGGCCCGCGCCCCGAGCAGGCCGACCCTTCCCCGCGTCACCCTCGGCCCTGGCCCCCCCCCGCCCTGGCCTCTCTGCACGTCCATCCCCGGGGGGGGAGGGGGGGGGGCAGAAGCTCAGAGGAAGAGAAGGTACCCATACCTCTGCCCCTCCCTCGCTTCTGCCCTGTTGGGGGGCCTCCTGGGAGGCGCCTTTGTCGCCACCGCTGGGTTCGCCTCGAAGTTCTGGCCAGGGCGCACCCTGGGAGAGGTCCACCGGGAGCAGCGGTATCTGCACCACGTGGTTTCCCCACAAGCGGGGCCGTCGTAGAAGACTGGCCCCCGACGGCGGCCTCGGGCGGGTCGAGCCTCGGAGGTCTCGGAGTGAGCGGCGGGGCGGCCGGCGGCGCGTGCTGCCCCTGTGGCTGCGCGAGCCGATGTGTCGGCCTCTTCGGAGGCCCTGCCGCCTGCAGGCCACGGGCTCGCCGTCGCCGTGCGCGCCCGAGGGCGAGGGCGGGGGGTGCCCGAGGGCACACCTCCTGGGAGGGCGGGGGGCGCCCCGATTCCAAGGCCCGCCGGAGGAGCGGGCAGCGGACGCGGAGCAGGCCGCCCTGCGCGACGACGACGACGACGCACGACGACGGCGACGACGACGACGGCGACGACGACGGCCCGTTGCGGATGGCGTGGCGCCCCCGGCGGTGGGGGAGGGGGCCTTTTCCACGGGGGCCCCCGGACGTCGTGGTGGCCGCGCCGCGTGCCGGGCCGGTGGGGGTGATGGGTCACCGCACGGTCAGCAGGGACTCGGGCCGTTCTGCGAGGACGTTTAAAACGACGCGAAGATCGGGACAAAATCGGATCGGGATAACTCGAAATCTCTGAGAATCGGCGGGTTTGGAGGATGTATTGGGCGTCCTCGGCTTCTGCCGACTTCTGCCAGCTTCTGCCGACTCGATGTCCGGGTCGACCCGGCTCGACTTGTCGACACGATGCTGGGGCCGCCTGGCGGCTGGGGCCTCGGAGGTCCCAAGACCATGAGGTGACCCGTCGCGCGGCTGTGAGGTCGCTGGCGATTGCGAGGTCACCAGACGGTCTGGGCCCCCAGAGTCTCAGGGGAGGAAGGAGTATCCCGACCCCCATGGTTGGCATTTGATCAACGGCCCTGGGCGTTTGCTAAACAGCCCTGCCCTGTTCGACTATCTCATTGGGAAGGGTGCCTTTTGCCGCTGCTGGCAGGGGGGGTTTGAACCCCCTCTTCCATGTGAAAATTAGAAGGGGTCCGGACACCCCCCGGAGAATTAGTGGGGGGTGTCCGGACCGACCCTCCCCTCCCTCTCCCCCCTCCCCCCCCTTTTGTCCAGGGAAATCACTCGGGTGTCCACAACACCCCCCCCTCCCCCCCGACGACGACGTCAACGACGCCGACGACGACGCCAACGACGCCAACGCCGACGACGACGACAACGCCGGCGACGACGACGACGACGCACGACGCACGACGCACGGCGCATGACACACGGCGGCGATGGCGATGCCGACGCCGGCGCAGGCGCCGACACAGACGACGACGACGCCGACGATGACGACGGCGACAGCGACGGCGACGACGGTGGCGCCAACGACAACGACGACCAGACGACGACGACGACGACGACGACGACGACGACGACGACGACGACGACGACGACGACGACGACGACGACGACGACGACGACGACGACGACGACGACGACGACGACGACGACGACGACGACGACGACGACGACGACGACGACGACGACGACGGCGACGACGACGACGACGACGACGACGACGACGACGACTCACGACGACAACGCCGGCGACAATTACGACGACAACGCCGAGGCCGACGACGACCACGACGCTGCTGGCGACGCGCGACGTGGACGACGCCGACGACGACGACGACAACAACGGTGACACGACGACGGCGACGGCGACGGCGACGGCGACGGCGACGGCGACGACGAGGTCAGTGGTGGCAGCGGCGTCGCCTGTCGCCAGTGCTCTCTTCCAGGCGCCAACTCTGAGAGAATGCTACTAGGGCTTGATCTAGGTTTCTTAGTACTCTACTAGGGCCCTACTATGCTCTACGCTAGTCTTCCCTAGTCAACTCTGCTCGGCGTTCCTCTACTCTAGTCTACTCTGCCATGCTGTAGTCCACCCTGGTCGAATCTACCATACCGTACACCAATATACTCTACTATTCTCGACGTTGCTCCACTCCACTCTACTCCTACTCTTCTTTACTCAGCCCTGTTCTAATATATTGTTGCCCGACTTCACCCAACTACTCTTCTCTAGTCGACTCTTTGCCCCTCTCGACTCTATCCTACTCTACTCTACCCTACCTTACCCTCACATATGTTCTTACTCTCTTGCACTCTACTCCTCTACTCTACTCCCCTCTGCTCTACTCTACTCCGCCCTACTCTACTCTACCCTGTTCTACCATACTGTGCCCCAACGTACTCTGCTCTACTGTGCTCCTGCTCTACTGTACTCCTGCTTTACTCCTAGTCTGCCTTATACGGCTCTGCCCTGCTCTACTACACTTATGTTCTACTCTGCCCATCAATCTTCTCTACTCGACTCCGTCCCGACTTTAGACTGATCTACACCTCCCTACTCTACTCTACTCTACCACACTCTACTGTATCTATCGTCTCCGAGTCTATGTTGCTCGGCTTTACTCTCTCTACTCCTATAGTACGCTACGCCTACTCTACTCTGCTCGTCGTCGTCGTATTAGTTGTCTTCGTCGTCGTCGTTATCGTCGTCGGCGTCGTCCACGTCGTCGTCGTCGGCGTCATTATCGTCGTCGTCGTTGTTGTCGGTAGCGTCGTCGTCGTCTCCGTCGTCGGCGTCGGCGTCGTCCTCGTCGTCAGCGTCGTTGGTACTGTCGTTGTCGTCGTCGTCGTCGTCGTGAGTGTCGCTGTCAGAGTCGCCGTCGCCGCCGCCGCCGCCGCCGCCGCGGCCGTCGTCGTCGTCGTCGTCGTCGTCGTCGTCGTCGTCGTCGTCGTCGTCGTCATCGTCAACGGCGTCGGCGTCGGCGCCGTCGTCGGCGTCGGCGTCGGCGTCGCCGTCGTCGTGCGTCGTGCGTCGTGCGTCGTGCGTCGTGCGCCGTGCATCGTGCGTCGTGCGTCGTCGTCGTCGTTGTCGTCATCGTCGACGTCGTCGTCGTCGCCGTCATCGGCATCGTCGTCCGTTGCCGTCCGTCGTCGTCGTCGTCGTCGCCGTCGCCGTCGTCACAAAGCGAGGCGGGTCTGGCCACATGCTTACCTGGGGATGTACCTGCCCTTTCCGCGGATCTGGCGCCCACGCGCCAGATCCACGGATCCCTAATCCCTGTCAGCGTTTGCCAGACTCCGCCTCCGTGAAGCAGTGCCGACGGGAGGGAGGAGGCGTTTGTTTCTAGGCCTCCTAGATGGGGTCCGCGTAGATGGTGTCGGAAGATCGCGCCACATCGCCGAGGCATCGCCGATGCGGCTCGATGTGGAGCCCAATTTGCTTCACGTCGGCGTCGCCGATGCATCGCCGACGTCGGCGATGCATCGCCGATAATACATCGCCGATGCATCGCCGATACATCGGCGATGCGGCGCGATCGTCCGACCCCATCAACTCCGACCCCATCTAGGAGACCTCTATTGTCGTACTCCCTGACATCCTCGCGCCGTGAAACACGTCACGACGGAAGCCCTTGCGCAGTGCTTGGCGTCCGGGGGGGGCTCGCCCCGGGACCGTTCGGAAACGATTCGGTAAGAGGATGCGGTCATCGAGGAGGGGTCCAGACCTCTGGGGAGCCACGCTGCGAAGACTATGAGGGCGGAGGCTGGCAACCGTTCCCGCCCACTCGGAACCAGACTCGCTGTCGACCATCGCCGCGGGCGTTTTTGCCCATCCCAGGCACGTCGCCCTCCCAACGCGGTCGCCGTCGGGTTGGGGCAGCCTTTCTCGTCCCCGTGGCGGGCGTGCCAATCCGATGTCGGAGGCAGGAGAAGCGGCACCATCACCAGCGGGCCGCCGCTTGCTAGAAGGTCTGCGGTGTCTCCCAAGGCGTCTCGAGTGGGACGCCGTCAGACAGTGATGCGGCACCCCTAGGAGAGTTGTCTGTGGCTCCGCGCGACGCTGGTGCTGCTCTTTCTGTCCTGAAGGTCGCTGGGGGGGTCGCCATCTCCTCCTGAAGATACGGTTTTATCTCGCCTGTTGTTCCTGTGGCTGCGGCCTCTTGGTGGGCTGTGGGTGTCGAGCCCCCTGCTGGTCAGGGAAGGTCGCTCGGGTTCTGCGGCGCGAGCCTCGAGGAGCCAGGGGTACTCTGCGGAGGCGAGCTCTGCCTCTCGGTGAGCCTGCGCGTCCATCCCCCCCCCGTGGCTCGCGCCAGAGGTGCTGGCTTGCCGCAGGGGAGGAAACAAATCCAGCCGGACCGGACCACTTTTGGCGCTTCCCAGGCGGCCCTGGGCGTGTGCCGAGCAGCCTGGCCCTCCTCGATGCCTTCGGGGGGTGCGCTTGCGGAACGGCTTCGCGGGTCGGGGTGGTGATCCTCGGGGCGAATGGTCTGCCATCTGCACCCGCGACCCCCACCCGCGACCCACCCGCGACCCACCCGCGGCCGATCCGCGACCCACCCGCAACCCACCCGCGACCCATTTGCGACCCACCCGCGACCCACCAGCGCGACCTGCCCACAGTGGTTTGTCGAGAAAGCGGCGCCCGTCTTGCCTTCTATTGCCCCCATATTACCCCCGGGGTGGATTTTCTGCCCTCTCTATTGTCCCTCCCGAGCAGCTGGCCTGGCCCGCAGCCCCCTCCCCCCACACGGGAGGCCTCGCCCCAGGGGACCCAGGGGAGCCCTACGGGGGGGATGGTATCTCCCCAGATTTCATGGCGCCTCTTCTTGTTTCAGTACGTCCCCGGCCCCCCCCCGCCCCTGGGCCGCGCGCATGCCGCCGGCCATGATTTGCGCCCCTCCCTCTTGGACACCCCCCTATTGGCCGCCCTGAGCGAGGGCTGGGCTACTACTACTACTACTACTACTACTACTACTACTACTACTACTACTACTACTACTACTACTACTACTACTACGACTACTACGACTACTACTACTACTACTACTACTACTACTACTACTACTACTACTACTACTACTACTACGACTACTACTACTACTACTACTACTACTACTACTACTACTACTACTACTACTACTACTACGACTACTACTTACTACTACTACTACTACGACTACTACTACTACTACTACTACTACTACTACTACTACTACTACTACTACTACTACTACTACTACTACTACTACTACGAGTACTACTACTACTGCTACTACTACTACTACTCCTACTACTACTACTACTACTACTACTACTACTACTACTACTACCACTACTACTACTTACGACGACTACTACTACTTACTACTTACTACGACTAACTACTTACTACTACTACTACTACGACTACTACGACTACTACGACAACTACGACCTACTACGGACTACTACGACTACCTACGACTACTACGACTACGACACTACTAATTTAATATTTACTACTTACTACATACACTTACTACACCACTACTACTATACTACTACGACACTACTACTACTACTGACGACTACTAACGACTACTACGATACTACGGACTACTACGACTACTTACGACTACTACGACTACTACGACTAACTACTACTACTACCAACTATACTACTTACTACTACACCTACTGGCTAATGCTACACTATACTACTACGACTACGACTTACTACGACTTACTACGACTACTACGACTACTACGACTACTACGACTACTACGACCTACTACGACTACTACTGACTACGACTACTACTACTACTTACTACTACTACACTACTACTACTACACTACGGCTACTAATACTAGTACATACTACTACTACTACGACTACTACGGACTACACTGCGACTACGATACTAGGACTACTACGACTCTTAATACGAGCTACTACACGACTATACGACTATAACTACTACGACTACTACTACTACTACACACTACTTACTAACGACCTACGATTACTACATTACTGACTACTACTACTACTACGCCTACTACGACTTACTACGACTACTACGACTACTACGACCTACTGTTACGACTTACTACGACTTACTACGACTACTACTACTACTACTTACTTACTATTACTACTAACTACTACTACTATACTACTTTCCTACTTAGTGCTACTGCTACTTACTACTACTACTATACCTAACTATACTTTACTACTACTACTACTACTACTACTACTACTACTACTACTACTAACTACTACTAACTACTACTACTACTACTACTACTACTACTACTACTACTACTAACTACTACTACCTACTACTACCACTACTACTACTACTACTACTACTACTACTACTACTACTACTACTACTACTACTACTACTACTACTACTACTACTACTACTACTACTACTACTACTACTACTACTACTACTACTACTACTACTACTACTACTACTACTACTACTACTACTACTACTACTACTACTACTACTACTACTACTACTACTACTACTACTACTACTACTACTACTACTACTACTACTACTACTACTACTACTCTTGGCCGCCCTGAACGAGCGAGCGAGCCGCGGATCCAAGAAATCTGCGCGGCGCGCCAAGAGTTCCTGTTTATGGTGTGTTTTCTTCCTCTTGGGAGGTGCATCGGCCCCTAGTCGCCCACTGATCGCCGGCAGGGGTCCGAGAGCCCACCCCCTCCTGTGGAGCGTGCGGATCTGCGACGGAGGGCCCATCTTCGATGCACAGGCTGTGCATCGCCGATTCGAACCCGATGCCCCCTCCCCCCGAGCCAGGGTGCAGGGCTCGAGTTTCCCCCCCTGCGTTTTGAAGGGTTTTTGTTCTGCGGGAGGCGGAGCGCGTCGAGAGCTTGCAGCTGGCATCGGCGGGGTATACCCGCTGTGCTCTTCCTCGGCGCTGCCTCCCCTCGCCTCTCTCTCTCTCTCTCTCTTTGTTTTCTCTCTCTCTCTCACTCTCTCCCCGCCGTCCTCAGCCCAAACATCAGCCTAAGTCTAGCCTAGGCCTAGCCTAAGCCTTAGCCTAGCCTAGCTTAAGCCCCATCCAGAATTTAGCCGAACCCTAGTCCAAACATAAACCTCAGCCTCGGCCTCAGCCTAGCCTCAGCCTCAGCCTAGCCTCAGCCTCTGCCCAGCCTAGCCTCAGCCTCAGCCTAGCCTCAGCCTCTGCCCAGCCTTGCCTCAGCTTCTGCCTCAGCCTAGCTTAAGCCTGGCCTAACCCTAAGCCTCAGCCCCAGCCTCAGCCTTAGCCTAGCCTAAGCTTCAGCCTAACCATTGCCTAAGCCTGGCATGAACCTCAGCCTGAACCTAAGCACCAGCCTCCGCCTAGCCTAAGCATCAGCCTGAACCAGCCTAGCCGAAACCCATCCTAAGCCTCAGCCTAGCGTTAGCCTCAGCCTCAGTCTAAGCCTCAGCCTCAGCCTCAGCCTACTACAACAGTACTACATCTAATTTGTGATAGTACTACTACGCCCCACACTATTATGACGACTACAACAGTGCGACCGTATCATAATGTTGCTACACCACCAACGTATTGCAACCTTGTGCTGCCCCTCCAGACACCACTACAGTGTTACCGCTACTACTGTACCAGAGTATTACTTCGACTTCAATAGAATGTTACTACTGCAGTACTACTACGGCACTGCAGTACCAGGGTGCGGCTACCCTGCTTGAGTACTCTGATGTAAGAGCTCCACTACTACTACTGTCAGTATCAAACTACTACTGATACAGTTCTAGAGTACCGCTACTGCAGTGCTACTGCCCAGGTGCTGCACGACGATTATTACAGTGCCACCACTACAGCACTACAGCCTTACGATATTACAACCGTGCTGCGATACTACGGGATTGCACACTGCCTACTACAGCACTGTAGTACACTCACTGCTGACAACTGTACAGGACTGCTCATACGAATGCTGCACTCGAGTCCTGCTTCTACAGTGTCACTATTACAGTACAGCACCATTCCACAACATGACAACACATGTCTCACACCGCTACCAAGAACCACTACATTTCGAGGATGCTACGATTGTGTTCGGGTGCTACAGTAGTGCACTACGTGTACCATATCAGTACCGCGCGACTACGACAGCAACCTTTGGAGTATATTCTTTCCTGAAAGATCTGAGTATTACCACTGCATCTACAGGACTCAGTGCTGCCGCTTCATTCGTGCAATACTACTACAGTACCACCAGTCCAGTACTACTGCTACATTGCTGCGGCTTCAGTCGTGCACGGTATCAACGTACCATCAGTACAGTACTACTGCTACAGTATCACAGTATTGTAGTACGACTGTCACAGTGCCATCAGTACAGCACTACATTACGATAGTACTAGAACAATGCTGCGATGAAGCGGCACATTCGTTGCAGACAATCGTGGAGTACCACTCATACGAATACTGTATTCGAGTAGTGCTTCGACAGTGCCGCTGCAACAACAGTACAGCCCCCCCCATAGTACAGCGCTCTTCCTGCAGCACCACCGGGTTCGAGGATACTACTACGGTACTCGGGCACTACCGTAGTCTATTATTCCCAATGCAATACGACAGTAAGACTACTAAAGCAAACGCGAGACTATGACATTCACTGCAAGGCCTGAGTCCTACTACTATTACTATTTTTTCCGGCTACACCTACGGGACTTCTCCAGTGCTGCCACGTCATTCGTGCAGTACTACAACTGGTTCAGCACGGCATCGAAGTACCACCAGTACGGTATTCGAGACCACTTTTGCAGTACTACTGCTAGAGTACTGCTCTACGACTAGAGCAGTGCCGCCACTACAGCACCACACTATTATAATATTGCAACCGTGCTGCGAAACTGCGGTATTTGAGTATTCCTACTACAGTGCTGCAGTATACTCACTGCAGTAACCGTACAGCACTACTCTTACGAATGCTGTACTAGAGTACTGCTTCTATAGCGCCGCTACTACAACAGTTTTGCATTATTCCACACTCGTACAACACTATTTGTACAGCGCCACCCCTTAAATGTACTAGAGATTGAGGATGCTGCTACTATGCTCGAGCACTACATCAGTGAACTACGTTTACTACAAGACCACGGTGCGACTACTACAGGAAATACTAGAGTATGACCTTTTCTGCAAGACTTGAGTAGCACCACTGCAACTGCAGGACTACTACAGTGCTGCAACTCCATTCATGCAATACTACGATTGGCTTAGCACGGTATCACATTACCAGCAGTTCCGTAGTAGAGTGCCGCTACCGCAGTACTACTGCTGCAGTATTGTACTACGACTATGTGAGTGTCACTGCTTCACCACTACAGTATCACCATTTTACAACATCTCTGCGATATTGCGGCATTGGAGTATTCCTACGACAGTACAATACTACACTCACTGCAGGCAGTCGTAGAATACCATTGATACGAATACTGTACTTGAGTACTGCACTGCTGCAGCAGTACAGCACCACTGCTAAAACGCTAGAGTTCTAAGATACTATTAATGTGCTTGAGCACTACAGTAACAATCCAATGCGCTATGGCGCTTTGGCACCGCTCCTTTGCGGCCAGAGCCGCTGGTGGTGGTCGACTGGTGGTCGGGGAGGTGGAGGGCGTTTTTTTTTCTCCCCCCCCCCCCCAGCTATTCACACCGGCGCCATCTTTGCCATCGCCGCCGCCCTGGCGGAGGGGCCGTCCACGGGAGGACAGGGAGAGATATAGAGAAGGGGGGGGGGGGGGGAGGCAAGGGGGAGGGGGGGGGGGGGGCGAGAGAGAGAGAGAGAGAGAGAGAGAGAGAGAGAGAGAGAGAGAGAGAGAGAGAGATGAGAGAGAGAGAGAGAGAGAGAGAGAGAGAGAGAGAGAGAGAGAGAGAGAGAGAGAGAGAGAGAGAGAGAGAGAGAGAGAGAGAGAGAGAGAGAGAGAGAGAGAGAGAAGAGAGAGAGAGAGAGAGAGAGAGAGAGAGAGAGAGAGAGAAGGAGAAGGTGAGGAGCAAGAAGCGAGAGAGGGGCCGATAATGAAATGATGAGTTTCGCGGGGGAGGGGGGGGGGGGGATTCGAGCCCGAAGCCCCGAGCCAAGTTCCCCCCCCCGTTGCCGTTGCCAGTGAGAGAGGCAACGGGGGGGCGGCGGAGGACGAGCCTGGAGGGCCGCTGACCTAGATTTCTAGGTCAGGCCGAACTGTCCTAAAACATCTTAGGTCAATCTAGTATGTTCTAGGTGGAACCTAATATTCTAGGTCGGCGCACCTGCGCATTCGATCCGACCGCTTGGGCGATCGGGTTGATGCTATTTCCGTGCAAATACATGCGCACCTAGACATGCAGATGCACATGCGTGAACATGTGCACTCGCATTTACACTTACAGTTATGGTTACATGTACTTAGACCTGTTACAACTTGCGGTTTGCAAGCGCAGTAATAGTTCGACGGCGCTTACATGCACGGTTACATTTGCATGTACATGTACGCATCTATGCGCGCGTGCATACTAATTTTTTGTGCATACACATACACATTTACATATACGCTTACAAATGCATAAAGCACGGAACACACATAACCGTACCGATATACGCACACACGCGTATGTATGTTCATAGCGCGGCATGGTGCGGCATTGCATAGCCTAGCATTGCATTGGGGGTACCTCGCGCGCCTTGGGCCCGATCCCAGAAACATTCGGGTCGGAGGATTGCTCGCAAGCCACCTTGCCCGAAGGGCCAGCGAGTGCCTTGGGCCCGATCGCAAAGGCGTTCGGGTCGGATGACAACCCATGCGTCGTGTGGCCCGATTTGTGTCAGCAAGAAGATCTCACGTGCTGTCGGCCACGCGCCGCGCGGATTGGTCGTTCAAGCTGTCGTTCCGGGGAATGCGTCTAACGTCGCATTGCACCGCATTGCGTAGCATTGCGTTGCATAGCACTGCACAGCTTGACACAGCTAGGTCAAGCATAGGATTGCTACGCATGGCTTCGCATCCTCAGCGTGCTGTTCCGTCGTCTCAGTGTTCCTCTGATGGACATGCCTTCGGTCCTTTCCCTGATTAGGCTTGCCGCGCTCCGTGCTTAGCCGTTTGGCTGCTCGGGGGAACGCGTGCATCTTTGCAGATATCCGAAGACTGCAGACCACACTTCAACTGGTACGCGAGATGGCACCGAAGGGAGTGAAGGGAGCGCAGGGCAAGTTCGCCAAGGCCAAGGCCAAGGCGGCGATGAATAGGAAGCCTGCGGCAGCACCGCCGATTCGCCCGAGGCCTTCGGCAGCGGGCGTCAGCGAGTTGGGGGGTCCCGTGCCCACCCCTGCGGACAGGCGGAAGTTCATGCAGATCGTGAAAGCAGGAGGTGCCCACCAAGCGATCTTGGACGACATCAAGAACATCCAGGATCTCGGATACGGCAAGAACAATATGTCCAGACTGAACAAAAAGATCAGCGCTTGGGTCGAGCAGGGCTTCGACCATCCCACCTTCCAGGACACCATCCAGTACAGTGAGAGCAAGAAGAGGGCGGAGCGTAACAAGGCGATGCCCTGGATCATCTTGAAGGCGAAGCTGTTCCACAACTGCGAGGGGGCAGCCATCGCGGCGCTCGAGGAGGGCGACGTGGTGGTCGTCACCAACCCGAAGGACCCTGACGGCAAGCCTTGGTGCAGGTACGACGACATCATCGTGGAGCACGGCAAGGACATGCGCCGCTCCCGCGGCTTGACGGTAGCAGGCAACGTGTCTGGCGACGTATCGGGGTTCCTGCTCAATATGGAGAGCTTCGAGAGCATCGAGGACGGCTACGACCTGAGCATCACTGACCCACACGTCTCGAAGAAGACCGCCGCCATCGCCGACTGCTTGCCTGGCGCCGACGACGACCCAATGACCACAGCGCTCAAGAAGGTGAAGATCGCATCGGGCAACCTGTCGAAGCTCCGCCTCAAGGTCCTCGAGTGCACGGGCAGCACGCACGGCAGCAAGCACGACGCATTCGTCAAGGCGCACTTGAGCGACAAGGAGTCTGTGATTCAGGCTCGGCGGCAAAACAGACTGCAGCTTAGAAGCAGCCATACTATTACGCATACAGCATACACATTTGCATACATAAGCTCACATGTATTCGAATATGGTTATCTATACACAGCTACACGTGCACATTTGTGAGACACCACACAGAATAAAACACAATAACAAAACATGGCTATGCAAACCAATTGCCCCCCCCCAGCCCGCCCCCCCCAAAAAAAACGGGAGTACCGGTGCAATCCTCCAAATTAATCTGCCCGAGGGGGTGGAAGGGGGGTCGGAGGGAGGGGAGGGGGGGGAGGAAAGGACACGGGGAGGGGGAGGGGGAGGGAGGGGGAGGGGGGAGGACGGGGGACAGGAGCGCCCCCCCTGGAGGCAATCCTGGCGAAGTACGACACCCTCCTGCGCACCAAGAGCCTTCCAGGGGCCACATCGGCCACGACGCCTGCCCTGATCAAGCAGGCCATCGCGATCGACAGCAAACTGTGCCAGCAGATCGCGAGTGCGATCCAGGTGGCCAAGGCGATGGAGGAGTAAGCTGTTTGGGGATAGCGGCTCTTTCTCTTTTGACCGACGTGCCAGTCGAAACTGAGCGCGATCCGACGATCCCAGGGTTCGAACTTCGATGATCCAAGGGGTCGAACTTCGACGATCCCAGGGTTCGAACTTCGACGATCCCAGGGTTCGAACTTCGACGATCCCAGAGTTCGAACTTCAACGATCCCAGGGTTCGCATTTCGACGATCCTAAGAGTCGAACTACGACGATTCCAAGGTTCGGACTTCGACGATCGGATCTAAACGCGTCGGGCCTCGCGGGTCGGCGCCCCCCGTGTGCGCGTGGATACTTGCGCGATGCCCTTCGCTGCACCGCAGTGCCACCTGTAGAAATCGAGCTAAAGAAGGGCGGCGAAGAGGAGGGAGGAGAGACGTTCCAAACGGGCCATGGGCCATGGATGAAAGGAAGGAGTTGGGAGGAGGAAGAGAAGGAGGAGGAGGAGTTCACGTGATCCAAGGGTGGAAGGAATGGAAGGAAGGATGAGAATGAGGAGAATGTCACAAGCTTGGGCTTAGGATGGGAGGAGGCGGGAGGAGTAGGAGGAGGAGGAAGAGGAGGAGGAGGAGGAGGTCACATGATGTGAATGTTCTAAGATTAGAACACGTTGCGTGCGGGGTCGGCCCCTCGGAGTTGTATTATTTTGATTGCAGGCCACCAAAAAGAAGAGTGTCTGCCTCTTCTTGGTGACCTGCAATCACGTCTGATGGTCATGTCTATTGCGTAGGGGCGTCTGATGGTCACGTCTATTGCTTAGGGGCGTCTGGTGACATCAAATCTGGAATCACGGTTCCCTGGGGCGTCTGATGGTCACGTCTATTGCTCAGCAACCTTTCCGACTCCAAGTCTGAATCCTCATCCTACTTCTCATTGCCGCCCACCTCGTCGCCCTGGATGGTTTCGAGGGCCCTCAGTGGTTAATTTCACGTCCCCACCCTCGTAGAGTTCTTTGAAGGTCCGCAAGAGTTCTTCGGAGGCCCGCAAGAGCCCATGAGGCGAACAAGCATCTATTCCACTATCCTCCTCCTCCTCCGCTCGCTAGCCATTTGGGCTCGGGAATGGATTCGGGCAGTTGGCTCGACGCCCTCCAAGGCCATGCGAGTCGAAAGGAATGCAGAGTCACCCCGCCAACCCAAGCACGGTCCGCTCTAGGCGAGAGTTTGTTGGTTGAGTTCGGCCACGGGCACATTTCGGCATCGCAGGTCCAGAGGTTTGCGAGACTCGCATGCGACGACATTCAGCGATCGGGGGGTGCTCTAAATTCGACGTTGGGCAAACTAGCTTCGCTGGGCACGCACGGGAAGTGGTCGGGCCACGCCCGACAAGAGTTGCTGAGATACATTACCAAACGTATCCCAGACATGCTCGAGCCGACGACGTTCACGGCGCCGCTCCTCGTAACGAAAGGCCCCAATAAAGGAGAGCACGAGATTGCTACCGCCATCGTGGAGCCACGCAGGTGGATGAATTTCCTATACACACGGTTCCCAGACGTTCGAAAGAGTCATCAGGGGACCAACTAGAGCGTTGGAGAAATTCTGGGATAGCTTTCGCATCGACGACCCTCGACGCGCACACATGCCCGCCTTAGCCCGTCACGATTTGCGCACTAGAGGGATCCCAGTTTGTTTGTATGGTGATGGTGTTCCATGCGTGAAGGGGCAGACGTACGTGGCCACAGCCTGGGGATCACTCACTGCAATTGAGAACGCCTCGGCCACCGACAACATTCATTACATCGGCGGCTACTGCAGCCACACCGAGGTCGTTCAATGCGCGAATGCTGGGGCAAGCACAAAGGAACGTTTGTGGCAACCTATCATAGTATCACTCCTGGCGGCCGAATCTGGAGTGTTCCCAGACGCAGCTTTGGAGAGCGCTGGTGAACATATTGCTGGTGGCTACTTCTTAGTTGTGGTTGGGATCAAAAGCGATTGCGAACGTGTTTCAAATTATCTAAACGTGCCAGGCCATTGGGGTGCAGCTCGTCCGTGTAAGGACTGTGAATGCACCCTGGCGGAGGGCCCACTGAACTTTCGAAATGTCTTGCCTGGGGCCCCTTGGAAAGCGACGAGGTTCAGCATTAGGCCCGTTGGGGCTTGGCACAATCATTGCAGGACAGTTGGACAGGAACCAATGCCAATATTTGCCGAGCGTGATCGTGGAGGCCTTGGCCTGACAAACATGTTTATATTCCTGGATGTTCTTCGTTGCCTAGATCTGGGGATATCGGCGCACATATGCGGGAACGTGCTGTGGCATCTGGTATTTACAGATATAATCGGCGGTGGCAACGCCCACAATGTGGTGTCAAGGGTTGCAGATTACATTTACGAAACGTACCGCAACGAACAAACGCCATCGCAGTTCACCAACATAGATTTTGGGGATTTCTGTGACCCATCCAAGCCAAACTCAAACTTCCCGATTCTTGGCGGCAGAGCTGGCCAGATACGCCATCTGCTCCCCATCCTCAGTAAGTTGTGGCATTCGGTTGCGAGGCCAGGCAATTCATATGAGCAGCACGTTGCCAGAGTCCTGGCCAACATGACAACAGTGTACGAGTGCATACCATCTGAAGATACAGATGGCGACCACTGGTTTGTGCATCCAATGCCGATCGTTGAAAGCACCCAGGATTGTTTTGACAAGATGTTGTTGCATTATGCTTATTTGTGCAAGAACAGCTCAGATGCTGACCCGCCGCGCATGCTGTGGAACATGCCGACTATATTTCATCGCAGTTGGCATTGCGGTGACCAGGCCAAATGGAAGTCGCTGCGTGTGATGTGGTGTTATAACAATGAGGATTTCATGGGCCTTGTGCAAGGTCTGGGCGAATCAAATCGCCATGGCCTCATTGCCGCGAAACGGTCGGTCGGCATCGCGCAGAATTATATCGCTGGCAGGTCACTGCGCATGCACTTTGATTCCCTCGGCCGTTTGCCGAGCAGCGTTGGAACAAACACCCCGAGCACCAGGAGAGGTGGGAGGGGAGGGCAGGGGATGGAGGGGAGGAACGGGGGCGAGAGCTGCGTGCGACGATTTTCCGCACATTTCTGGTGCCGCGCAGAGGCCGCATATTTTGACAAAACAGGTGCTAGATGTAACAAAACATGTTTTGATACGAAAACACGTTTTAACGAAACAGGTGCATGTTTTAACAAATCCTGGTTTGGACAGAAAGCCGATTTTAACAAAACAGGTGCACGTTTCAATAAAATGTACGGCTGCAAAACAAAACGCAGGTTTTATCAAATCCGACAGTCTAGAAAACACGTTTTAACAATTCCTGCAGCCTGAAAACACGTTTTAATAGAATATGCATGGTGCTAGGCCTCAGAACCGGCATAATTTGATAAAGTATGTAATCGGTCGCTCACCTAGCGCGAACTCGTTTTA
This sequence comes from Prorocentrum cordatum, assembly GCA_963575745.1. Classification (NCBI taxonomy): domain Eukaryota; class Dinophyceae; order Prorocentrales; family Prorocentraceae; genus Prorocentrum; species Prorocentrum cordatum. The sequence goes on from CAUYUJ010014462.1 coordinate 153,864, forward strand.
TCAAAACCAGCACCTGTTTTAACAGTACAATGTTTCCTGGGATCGTTAGTGTTATCAAAATCTGCACCTGTTTTAACAATGCGTGGTTTCCTGGGCCCGTCCGTTTTATCAAAATCTGCACTTGTTCTGACAAAATCTGCGGGTTGTGGTCGAGCTCGATTCTGAGGTCGCTGGGGCCGTGGCCTCGGAGCGCTGTCGGGCTGCCAGCCCGCGCAGCGGCGTCGGCCGACTGGGCGAGGACGATGGCGAGGAGGAAGGGTGGCGTGGGAGAGGGGGGCTGGTCATGGGAGGTGGAGGGGGGGGGGGGGGGGGGGAGAAGGAGGACGAGGGGGAGGAGGGGGGGGGGAAGGAAGGGCAGGGGGAGGAGGGGGATCAATTCGATCCCACGTTGTCCTTAAAGGCCCAGTGGGACCTCCACGGGGAAGGCCCCATCGATGCCCTCGTCGCCGCAGTTGAGCTCAAACGTGAAGGGTCAAGCTTGGGGCTCAAATTAGAGGGTCCACGTTTAGGGCTCACTGTTTGGCTGTTTCAAGTTTGGCGCAAATTGGGCGGCCCGCGCCCGCCCTCAAGTGATATCGAGAACATGTGCGCTTTGACGGTGTCTGACATGCGGGCGGGCGTCGCAGGCGCGCAGTCCGTTTTTTTTTTTTTTTTTTTTTTTTTTTTTTTTTTTTTTTTTTTTTTTTTTTTTTTTTTTTTTTTTTTTT
>CAUYUJ010014462.1:159570-189570 GCA_963575745.1 Prorocentrum cordatum
TCGTCTTCCTCGTCCTCCTCCTCCTCCTGTTTCTCCTTCTCCTTCTCCTCCTTCTCCTCCTCCTCCTCCTCCTCCTCTGCCTCCTCCTCCTCCTCCTCCTTTTCATCCTTCCCCCGTAGCCAGCTCGTGGTCCGTCGCCCGACGGCACGCCGTCGCGACCTAAAATTTTAGGTCGGACCTAGTATATCTTAGGTCGTCCTAATATGTTCTAGGACAAATCCACTCGACCTAAAAAATTAGGTCAGAGGCCCTCCAGGAGACGCTCGCAGCCGGGGGCGGGCCACAGTGAGGCCCTGCCGGGGCCCTGTCGAGACATGGCACGGCCTTCCCCGCACCCTGCCCTGGATCCTGCAGGGAACAGGGCCGTGCCGGCCGCGGTCCCTGCTACCGCCTCGGGCGCCTTGCCCGGAGGAGTTGCTGCTGCATCCCACGGGCCTGCCAGGAGGGCTCATGGAGGCTTTGTTGCAGGCAGGTTTCCTTGCGAGGGTCTTCGGTCGGGCGGCGCCCCTCCGACAACCATGCGCCAGCCATGAGAACCGACAGCCATTCCGGCTGGCTGCGGCCCTGCATTCGGCTGGCTGCGGCCTTTCTGCCCCAGCTGCCAGACAGCCTGGTGCGCGCGCACGCGCGTCCACCCGATGCCCATATCTGTCCTGGGCTGATGTCGCGGGCCGTCCGCACGTCGGGGTGTCTCCCTCTTTGTCGTGGCATCGCTCGGACGTGTGCATTTTTCCCAGCGAGGATCATCGAGGAGCATCCTGGATCATCTTTCGAAACATACGCGCACGAAGCCGAAGAATGCACGGGGAATGGACGTCCGAGCGATGACCAGTTGCTGAGAGGAGGAGACCGTGCCCATACCGCTACCCCTCTCTCCGTTATTGGTTTCCACCAGGCACCGACAACAACGCTGTTTAGGCTTGTTTGGGTCCTTGCTGCGTTTTTCGTTTCGTCGGTTGTTGTTTTTTACGTTGTGTTGTCCGTTGTTCCCAACCATCCTGTGGTGTTGGGTCCTCGTTTTGAAGAGACAGCGCCCCGCGTTCCTTCCTTCCTTCCTTCCTTCCTTCCTTCCTTCCTTCCTTCCTCTCCTCCACCTCCTCCTCCCGCTCCTCCCTCCATCCTCCATCCTCATCCTCATCATTCTCATCACCATCACCATCATCATCATCATCATTACCACCATCATCCCATGCGTCCGTGCCATCCATTTCGGCACATCCGGCACATCCCTCACACGGTTCGTGGCCACATAGGGAGCTCCACCGCAGGCCTCAGTGACACAGTTAATTAATGCGTCCGCGCCACCCATTTCTGCACACCTCTCACACGGTTCGTGGCTCCATAGGGAGCTCCACCGAAGGCCCCAGTGGTACAGTCTACGTGCGTCCCCGCCACCCTTTACGCCACTTCCCTCACGCGGTTCGTGGCCCCATGGGGACCTCCACCGAAGGCCCTAAACGGCAGGGTTTACATGCTTCCCCGCGATTCATTTCAGCGCACCCTTCACACGGTTCGTGGCGCAATAAGGGTCCCCACCCGAGGCCTCAGTGGTTGAGTTTACATGGGCCCCCGCGACTTACTTCGAGGAAGAGTCGCTTACGCGAGGCCCCTGGAATCCTCCACGGCGCAGGGCCCCTGGACCTCACGACCCCGCCAGGCCCCCCCCCTCCGTCTCATCTCCCTCGCGGTACTCGCAGCTGCATCTGGCTGGGTCTTTCGTCAGGCCAAATGCTTTAGACGCCCCGTTTCGTCGTTCGTTTTCTTTTGGCACTGGCTTCGTTCTAAACGTTCGTTTTGAACGTTGGGTTTCGTTTCGCTGCAAACGCCATTTGGTTTTAGACATCGTTGTGGTCGGTCCCTGGTGCTCCCCACTCGCCTTGGGTGGAGCTTCCTATTTGGCCAGGAAGCTTGTGCAGGGTGCGCCGAAACAGGTGGCGGGGACGCATGCGGACGGCACCATTTGGGCCTTCGGTGGAGCCCCCTGTTGGGGCCACAAAGCGTGCGAGGGGATGTGCCGAAATGGGTGTGCTGTGGAGGTCTCGGCGCCCTCGTGGGCCGTCCCTGTGGACGTCCAGGGAAGGTCGGGAGAGGCGGCAGTCGACTGGCCTCGAGTGCCATGGGAGCGGCGCAGCAAGCACGGGCGCTGTGGCGCGGACGTGCACGCGTGACCTGCCCGCGTGAGGTCGCGTGTGAGCGTCCTCCCCAGACCCCCTCGGGTCATGAAGGAATCACGACGGGAGGTTTTGTGCCATTTCAGGCCTCTGGGGGCCCCTACTGGGCCTCGGGACCCTCAAAGTGTCAAATCACGACTCGGGATGGAACACCGGTCCCATGGAAAGGGTCGAGACCTTTGGGGGTCGACGCTGTGAAGAAGTCACGGCGCCGGGGGTCTGGGGTGTGCCGGGGTGGCTGCCCGCGTGAGCCGCGACGTGAGGCAGCCAATTGTGTCCTCTCGCTTCCGCCGAATGCCCGGAGGAGGAGGAGGAGGAGGAGAAGGAGGAGGAGAAGGAGGAGCAGGAGGAGGAGGAGGAGAAGGAGGAGCAGGAGGAGGAGGAGGAGGAGGAGGAGGAGGAGGAGGGAGTAGGAGGAGGAGGAGGCTTATCTTGGGAGGGCCTCCAGCAGTCCTGGGACCTGGCGGAGGAGCGGCCCGGAGAGCCGTGTAGGCGCTCCCGGCGGCTCGAGCGAGTCGAGCCGGGGTCTCTGCACAACCGTGCGGCCGCCGTGCTCCGTGGGGCGCTCTCTGGGCCGGGCCGTACACGTGACGACCCAGTGAGGCGCCGCTCCCAGGAAGGGCTCGAATGACTCCAGCCCTCGGATGTTTTCGGACGTTGACAGCGACGGCGGCGGGCGGCGGCGGTGGCGACGACGCCAAGCAGCAAGAGGCCCCGTGCACGTCCAAAAACGACAGCGCGCACAGAGTTTTTCGATATATAGTGAAAACCGCCGAGAGGCGTTGACGACGACGAGGACGCCAGCGGCGGCGGCGGCGACGGAAACGGCCGCGGAGGCGACAACGACCTCCAGAGGCCTCTGGAGGTCCGCAGAGGTCTCTGCGAAAGCCGCCGGGTGCACGTCGAGGGGCCGGCGCACCAAAAAGATCTCAATCTCAGATCTTGGCGGGCGAAGAACGGTGCGACACATGCTGTTTGATTAGGGTTTTGCCCCTGCCCTGTTTCTTTTTGTTCTGTCATTCGGTGTGCTTCCTCTGTGCTGTGACAAGCTGCTCCGCCCTCCTTGGCCCCTGCCCCAGGGTGGCTGGGACGCTGCATGCCCCAGAGTTCGCACGTCTGAGCGTGCAGTCTGCGAGAGCCATCGAGGACCATCCAGGACCATCGAGCAAAAAAAACACGCACGAAGCCAAAACATGCACGGAAAATGGACGTCCGAGCGACGGCGAGCGGCGCGCGAGAAAGACGCAAGGGTCTTGGCAGGCCATGCCATCCCTCTGTGGGCGGGCTGCGGCCAGCGGCAGCGGCCAAGGATGGGCCGAAGGGGAGAGGATGCAGGTTGGCTGCAAGCTTTCCAGCCGCACCGGGGCAGGCGTTCCCACCTGCGGACAGAGCTGATCTGTGCAGTCAGGATGGGCGCAGCGCCCCTCCAAGGCTCCCCCGGCGTCCCTCCCCTCTGGCCCATCCTTGGCCGCTTTTCTGCTGGCCGCGCCCCGCCCGCACAGGGTCGACGTGGCCCTCCAAGGCCCCGCTAATCCTCCTTGCACGGATGGACTGCGCGGTCGAGCTTGAGATCGGGAGGCCGACCCTGCCCGAACAGCGGCACCCTCGTTGTGCCGCTGGCAGTGTGGCCATCGGACGGGTCTCGCGCCCTCTCGCGTGTCCTCTCCAGCCAGGTCCGAGCGAGCCCAGGGCGCGCAGGCCGCTGCTGCCGCGTCGCGCGTGCACGTCACGCTCGGCAGGCCGCGGGCCGCTCGCGCGTCAGGAGGAGGAGGAGGAGGAGGAGGAAGAGGCGGAGGAGGAGGACGAGGAGGAGGAGAATCAGGAGGAGGAGGAAGAGGAGGAGGAGGAGGAGGAGGAGGCGGAAGGGTCGTGTCTTCTCGCGTGTCCTCTCCAGTCCACCTCGACTCTACAGCTCCTCGTCCGCCGACGATCTCCGGGCCCGACGGCGGCCGTGGCGGCCGACCTCGCCAGGCCAAGGGCGGCGCCGCAGCGGCTGAGGAGGCGGCCGCCGAGGCCTCCGCGCCGGGCGGGGCACGTCGGCGCCGCTGCCGCTGCCGCCGCCGCCGCCGCCGCCGCCACCGCCGTCGTCGCCGCCGTCGCCGTCGTCGTCGTCGTCGTCGTCGTCGTCGTCGTCGTCCTCGTCGTCGTCGTCGTCGTCGTCGTCGTCGCTGTCGTCGTCGTCGTCGTCGTCGTCGTCGTCGTCCTCGTCGTCGTCGTCGTCCTCGTCGTCGTCGTCGTCCTCGTCGTCGTCGTCGTCGTCGTCGTCGTCGTCGTCCTCGTCGTCGTCGTCGTTGTCGTCCGTCGTCGTCGTCGTCGTCGTCGTCGTCGTCGTCGTCGTCGTCGTCGTCGTCGTCCTCGTCGTCGTCGTCGTCCGTCGTCGATGTCGTCGTCGCCCTCCTTGTCGACGTCGTGCGGTGGCGAGGGGTGTCCCCCGAGACCACGCCGCGGCGCGCCTCCCCCGCCCCCGGCGCCGCGGGCGTGGGCTCTCTGGGCGGGTTGCTGGCGGCCCTCGGCCCGGGGGCCTCGGGGCACCGCTCGGGGGCGTTCGGGGGCGGAAAAGAGGGGGGTGATGACTAGGGGGGGGTGGATATCATGGCGGGGGCCATGATATTTCTCCAGATTTCATGCCGCCTTTTCTTATTTCATTACGTACCTGGCCTCCCCGCTGGGCCGCGCACATGCCGCCGGTCATGATTTGCACCCCCCCCTCTTGGACCCCCCCCTCTTGGCCGCTCCCCAGGGGGGGGCGGGGACTCGGGGTGGTGGTGGTCAGAGAACGAAGAATCGAAGAAGAAAAAGACACGTAAAGAGAAACTTTGGGCTCTCCGCGCGGATTTCTTGGATCCGCGCCTGGGCCCCCCCCGCGGCGCCTCCGGCGCCGCCCCTGGCGCGCTCCGCGCGCCAGGGAGGGGGGTCCAGCGCGAATCCAAGAAATCCGCGCGGAGCGCCAAAAGTGTATGTTTATGTGGTTTTCCTTTCCTTCTAGAAAAGGTACCCATACGTCTGCCCTTAGCCCGTTTTCCCCTTTTCGTGCCTCCTGGGAGACCCTCGTCGCCAATCCGGCGAATTCGCCTCGAAATCCTGGTCAGGACGAACCGCTTGGAGAGGTCCAGGGAGTCGCTTTACCGGTACCTCTCGGTCTCCCCAGATGGGTATCACCTCGGCGGCGAGCCCGGGGGGGAAGTGAGAAGGGGCGGGCCATCTCAGAAGGCTCAGGAGTCCCCCCGGCCCTCCGAGAAGTGCTCGAGGCCTTCCCCGAAGACAGAAAACCTTTGAGAAGGCGCGAGGGCTTCTGAGAAGTCCCGCCGCCTTCTCGGAAGGCCTTCTGCTTGTCACTTCCCCCCTCGCTCGCCGCCGAGTGATGGGTATCTTCGGCCAACGCCATCATATCCCCTTGATGTCATTGCCGCACCTGTTTCTTCTTCTTCAACGCGCTCGCTGGCCACCCCCTCCGTTCGCGCACACGCCTCGGGCCACGATCTGCGCAGCCTTCCCGTGGACGCCTCCCTCTTGGACGCGCCCCCGAATTTCTCCGCTGGAATCGTCGAACCTCTGTGTTGGTCTCGGGTGGCGTCCTGCGGGAGCGTCCTGGCGAGCTGCTGGCGCTTGGCATGGCTCGCACGTGTGCATGATTCCTCGGCGAGGACCACTGAGGAGCACCTTGGATTATCTCGCGACAAACCATATGCGCACGAATCCAGACCATGCATGGGGAAAGAACGTCCGAACGATGGCAAGGGAGGGGGAAGGGACTGGTGGCGCGCCATCGAGGCCCTGGGGCGCATCTCCAAGCGCACAGGGCGCTGTCAGGGGAGGATGGCTCGAGGCGGACCTCGGAGAAGCTGTGTGTTGTGCAGTGATCTGCTCCTCCACTTGAGGCCCCTTGGGGTGTCCTCGGGATTTGGAGCCGCTTCGGGTCGCCGTGTAGCGCCTCGCAGCTGCCTTGGGGCGCTTTGCTTTGGGGGGGGGGAGGGGGTTCTTGGGCCGTCTTGGCAGGATCCCTGGGCCGCCAATAGTGCCGCCCATAGAGTCTTCCCTGGGGCGTCCTGGAGCTGTGTCTTTAGTAGGTCTTGGGCTGCCTTGAGTTGCATTGGGGACTGAGGAGCTTCTCCGCCAGACCAGGACTACCAGAACGCACGGCGCATGGATATCCCCGAGCGGCCTCCGAGTGGCCCAAGACGACCCCAGGGCGGCCAGGCCGTCCCGATTGGCTTGGTGGATGCCTGGCGGAGGTCTTGAAGGGGCAGTCTCTGCCTCCGAGTTTCCATTCTGGCGAGTGGAATTTCGGATGTTTTCTTGGCGCCGCGCTCAGGTTGTCGGATTTCAGATTCCCGACGCAGCTGGCTCATTCTCGGGTTCTGGGGTCGGCGGGGGGGGGCACTGCGATTTCTTGTATCAGGGGGTGTCAGGGCCGTCTCCATCGATAGGGTAAACAGGCACAGTAGGCATTACAGTCGGACCGAGGTGTAAGATGGAGGTCGGTTTGTGGAGGGTGTCCTAATGTTCTTCGTGTCTGTTGGATGTCCTTGTGCATCCATTGGAGGGTTACCCTTGGATGTTCTGTGCGGGTTTGGCCGACGGAGGGTCTCGTGTGTTCTTGAGGGATGTTCTTCTGGCCTGGGTCCGGCTGTACACTGGCAACCTGCGTTGTTTTCTTCACCATCGGTGGTTGCTCGGTGCTCACCCTGCGCAAGGACATGCCAGGGGGGCCGCGGCCCCCCCTGCAGGAAAGTGGGCGATCTGGTCAGATGTTCCGGGGTCGTCATCGTCGTCGTCGCCGTCGAAGCCGCGAGGTCTCAGCCAGCGACCCAGACGAGAAACCACGGTTTGTGTCATCGTCACTGCCAGGATGTTTGAGCAATCGCTTGGGTCGCGTTCTGATTATGGCCGATTGGGGGACTGCAAGGAGGCCATCACGATCGGAACGGGGATCAGCAGCTGTCCCAGCATCAACGCGCTGTCTGCTCGGCTCGTTCCGATATACAGTCGATTGCTCAATCCTTTCTCATGCATCTTTACTACGTCTCAGCCTGCTTCATCGTTGGAGTTGTTGCCAGGCGAGCCGCGGTTCGGGATCTCGCATTGGAGCGGAGTTCGGAATACATTTGGTTAAACGGTGATGGTGAGACGGACGTTGATTGTGGGATCGGCCCTGAGTTTGCGAAGGCGAAGTTTCTATTAACGAGCTCCTTATGGGATGACAATGAAGAGACTATGTTGAACACCTTCAAGGATCTCCCCCCTTCTCCAGGCAAGGCGCTTTGGATTGGTGATGCGACGGCGGGCTCGCGTCCATGGCACGCTCGATTCGTTTACTATTTCAACACCGCAAATCAATGGATGAAGAAACTCGGTTATCCAGTCGCGCCGTCGCGCATATCCGTCTCCACGCGGGGGGGGGGGGGGCGGGGCTGGTGGGAGGGCAGCGCCGGTGGATCCAGGGATGCGCCCGCCACCAGTTTCCCTGCTCGCATCCATTCTCTCCCTGGGATGACGAAGCGCACTCAGGGGGCTGGGGCAAAAACGGGCCTGTGCTGGTCTCGGTGAGCCGGAGGTGGTGCTCCCTTAGTGCCACCTCGCAGAGGGGGGCAAGGGGTCGGACAACAAACAGCCAGAGGGGCCCGGCGATCGCGAGCCGCGGCGCAGCGCCGTGGCTGCGGACTCCCTGGAGCGGGTGATGCTCCACCAGGGCGGCCGGGGCAAGGAGCAGGGCTCGACCCCAACGGTGTTTTGGCGATCTCGTGGGCCGCTTTCGCTTTGACCTCGCTGTTCAGAAGAGACGGCACGAAGACAGCGAGGGAAACGCGAGGACAGCATGAGAGGAGCGGAACTCACGGTTCAGGTCGAGCCCTGGCGAGGAGGCCATGGATGAGTTGTTGCGGGGCGTCGGGCTTGTGTACTTGGAGGGTGGAGACCACATGTTCCTCACGCGGGCCATCCGAGAGAGTGGGTTCTCAGTATCGTTTAACCGATCCCTATTCCCATCCCCATTCCCATCCCCATCCCAATGCCGATCCCCGCCATCCTACCACCCCAGTTGGGGGCATGTCCCTCGAAACTCGAATGGAACTGCCTATATCCCCATCTGTGAGAGTAAATCGGTCAGTCGGTCAAAAAAGCGGTCAAACTATGCTCAGGTTCGGCGAGGCGCTGCTTCCGCGCTTCTTGGACGGAAGCATCACTGTGGTCGCCCGCAGCGCTGGGACCATCGTGTCGGGCATGGACGTTGGTTTCTCGTTGGAGAAGCAGTCCGAAGGGCTGCTTAATGGTAACTTCGCTGGAATGGGCTTGGCAGGTAAGTGCTCATTGCGAGGTCACTTTCAGAATACAGTATGGCACGACTCAACGCGCCCGCGAGGCGTGTCAGAGGTGTTTGACGAAGAAGCGACGGCCCAATTCCGGCGCACCAACTCAACAGGCCTTGTCGTGACGCTGGAGGATGGGCAGGCGTTACTGATGAAGAATGGCCGGACTACCATAGTGCAAGCGGGTTCACCCATGGCCACCGATTGGGATATTGCTATCAAAGAGGACATGCCTCCGGACTTCCTGGAAGGAAGGGAGTCTATCTTCACAGAACACAGTGGTGCGTTTGGCCGGCCGGCTGACAACTCCACATGGTCATCTTGTACACCGCAGAAACAGTGCACCAGGGGGGCCTACTGACCCCCTGGGGTCCCTGGACAGTGGTTGTGGGCTGTTGGCCCTGAGGAATATCATTTAGATAATTGACCCTGACTGCCCGCCTCCACCTGGCCAGGCTTGCGTCGCCTGGCTTGTCGGTCCAGCCTACTTCGGTGGTTTCAAGCCCATGTGTCTGCGTGATCTGTTAATTAATGTTCAGACCCTTTCGTGATGGGCATTGTTTTCGGTTCCGAGGTTGTGTCGGATATGTTTGTTGATTTCATTTGCCCGCCCGCCTATTCCAGTTCTCGCCGCAAGAGGCGAACACGGCATTAAGAGAGGATGACATTCGCCTGGCGAAGGATCCAACCCGAAGAAGCTGCGAGAAGCACACGACATGACCCTTTCCTCATGATAAATGTGCCGCGCAAGCCTGCGCGGGAGGACCGCGTGCTATACCCTGTGCGGCCACGGAAGGTGTGAGGTGTGTGCAGAATTGAGTTGGGGGACGCCTGCCAATGAGGCCTTCAGTGGAGCTCCCTGTAAGGCCACGAAACGCGTGCGGCTTGTGCCGAAATGAGTTGTGGGATCGCATGTGACACGCTGCCTTTCAGGACTTCGGTGGAGCTCCTGGTGAGGCCTCCGAACGTGTGAGGAGTGTGCCCAAAGTGGGCGGGGGGACCTGCGATACCCTGCCAGTGAGGCTTTTTGTGGAGCTCCCTACGGGGCTACGAAACGCGTGAGTGGCGTGCCGGAGCCGGGCGGGGGGACCGCAAGTGTAGAAATCCATGTAGGGCCACGCAGCGTAGAATTCCATGTAGGGCCACGCAGCGTGTGCAGGGTGTCCCGAAATCGGCGAGAGGGACCGCATGCACAACCCTGTCGCTTGGGCCTTTCGTGGAACTCCCTGCGGGGCCACGGAACGTGTGTGGTGTGTATGCCGAAATGGGTGGGTGGACCGCGTGCGGTATCCTTCAACTAAGGCCTTCAGTGGAGCTCCCTGTGTGGCCACGAACCGTGTGTTCTAGGGCACAATTCTTGGGAGGTTGAACTCTGTATCGGCGCTGGTATTTTCACGGTCGATGATCCGCTCAAATAGGGCTAATTTGGCATGCTTCGGCGTAATCCCACTCAATCTTTATTAATCTGCCCTTAACCCAGGCTTAATGCGGCCCAATCCGGCGAAGGGAACCCTTAATCGGGCTGGATCGCCTTTTCATCGTTCCCACGAGAACCTTCCAGGAGTTGCTTCGAGGTGTGTGGGGTGTGCCGAGATGAGCGGGGAGACCGCGTGCGATGCCCTGCCATGGATGCCTTCGGTGGAGCTCCATGCGGTGCCAGGGCGCGCGCGAGGGGTGTGTGCCGACGTCAGTGGGGGGGACCGCAGGCAACGCAATGCCACTGGGGCCTCCGGTGGAGCTTCCTAGGAGGCCTCGAGGCGTAGGAGGGGGGTGCCGACTGGTGCCTCGTCTGTCCTGGCCTGGTGAGACGCGAAGAAGAACAAACGCCATACGCAAAACTTATGGCGCACCACGTGGATTTCTTGGATCCGCGCTGAGCCCCCGCGGCGGCGCTTCTGGCGCCGCCCCTGGCGCGCTCCGAGCGCCAGGGAGGGGGTTCCAGCGCAGATCCAAGAAATCCACGCGGAGCGTCAACATTTTCTTTATATATTTGAAATAAAGATGAATACTACATATACATCTACATATACATATACATATATATATGGCGTTTTTCACTAGAGACACCAGTGTGCGCCCGGCGTCGCCGCCGAGAGCTCGCCTCTGTGCTTTGAGCATGCTGCACGGCTCATCCTTCTAATTGTTTTGTGCCCTCCGATGCAGGGAGCAGTCGCCCTTGTGGCTCATATGGTGAGGCCGTCGAGGTCGAACAAGAAAGTGAAGGGGGATGCGACACCCTGCCAATGAGGCCTTCGGTGGAGTTCCCTGTGAGGCCACGGATCTCGGGCGATTCTTCTCCCCCAGTCCCCGACTTTTCGACGAAAAATGAGGCCGCCCAGAAAAGAGGGGAAACCATGGGATACACCCCCAGGGGAGAATTCGGACGCACCCCAATCGAGGATGGACGCCCCCCCCCATCGTGTATCCCAGGGTTGGGCCCCGACTCTCTGGTCCATTCGAGAACTTCCCAAAGCTTGGGGTAGGGGGGAGAGCATGCGACACCATGTCATTGAGGCCTTCGGTGGAGATCCCAGTGAGGCCACGACGCGTGCGAGGGGCTGTGCCGTTATGGGCAGGTGGACCGCATGCGATACCCTGCAACGAAAGGTTTCGGCGCAGTTCCTGCAGTGGCCTTGAAACATGTGAAGGATGTACCGAGATGGTTGGGCAATCATGTGCGATACGCTGCCACTGAGAACTTCGGCGAGGCTCCCTGCATGGCAACGGAACCTGCGAGGCGTGCGCCGGAATGGGGGGGGCGCGTGGTATACCCTACCAATGAGGCCTTCGGTGGACCTTTCTGAGGGCCACGAAACGTGTGAAGGGTGTGACGGCATGAGTGGGGGAACAGCATGCGCCACCCTACTACTGAGGCCTTCGGTGGAGTTCCCTGAAGGGCCACGGAACTTGTGAAGGGAGTGTCTCATGGTGGCCTCATTCGCATTTCGTGCACACACCAACGCCCTATCGCTAGTGCAGTGCCTCTGCCTAGCCGCCGACGCAAAAACTGAAGGGAGTGCCGAAGTGGGCTTGGGGAGCCTCGTGCGATACCCTGCCACTGATGCCTTCGGAGGAGTTCCCTGCAGGGCCTCGGAAGTTGTCAGGCGTGTGAGGGAGTGGGCGGGGGGACACTGTGCAACACCATGCCGGTGGGATCTTCGGTGGTGGTCCCCATGAAGCCACTGGACGCGTGAGGGGTGTGCCGAAATTGGTAGGGGGACGTTATGCCACACCCAGCCACAGAGGCCCTCGGTGGAGCCCACGAAACGTGTAAGGTGTGTGTGTGTGTGTGGCTGTGCCAAAGCGGGTGTTATTATGCTATGCAGCACCATGCCATTGAGGCGTTCGGTGGAGCTCCCTATGATGCCACAGAGTGTTCGAGGAGTGTCGAAATCGGCGGGGGGGGGGGGGACGCGATGTAACACCATTTTGCTGAGGGGGAGCCCCCTGCGGGGCTACGCAACGTGTGACGTGTGTTCCGAAATGTGCGCATGGACCGCGTTCGATGCCCTGCAACTACGTCCTTCGGTGGAGCTCCTCGTGCGGACGCGGAGCGTGTGAGGGGTGTGCCGCAGTGGGCCTGGTGCCTTTGTTGGAGCTCCCTGCGGGGCAACGACGTGTGCGAGGCGTGGACCGGAGTGGACACTCCGAGAGCAGGTCGCGGAGGGAGCGGGGGCAGGGAGCACGGCGCGGGGCGCTGCGGAGTCAGAACGAGGACCCATCTCGGCACAGGTCGGCCCAGGCATATTCCGAATATGGGTGGGCGACCCTCCCTGAGGTGTGTGTGTGTGTGTTTGCAATTCTTCGTGCTGTCCATTTCTTCTACATCCCATCGCCGAGTCGAATGCCGTGTGGCTGATCGATGCCCACCTTCATTACCGACGGATCAGTGACATGGACGCTGGCTCTCTGGATTCTTGCTCCTTGTCCTCAGCTGGAGGCCAGAAACAGTCATAACTTTACCCACTATCGGCCCAAGACGGCATCGTCAACAACCTCAGGGGGCTCATGTGTTTTTGAATTGTCCAGCTAGTAGGTGAAGTTGGGTCCCAGAGGTGTTCTGCAGGGCCAGAGCCGACTTTGGAAGCGAAGAGATGCCCCGAAAGGGGCCAACGTAGATCATGCATGTGCCCCGAAGGCGTATTTGGTATTAGGAGCGGTCTGGAATTCGAGACCGTCTTGGACGCCGTCTGAAACTTGCCGTAGTGGCCGAAAGAGGTTTGATGCCGTTGCTGCCGCAGCGGGCGGGGCTTAAGCCTTGAAGTGAGCTCTCTTTGTCCAGCCTGGCCCTCACGACGGCCCTAGGACGGTTCCAACCAGCCTCCAGCCGGCCCACGGCAGCCCCTCCCTCGTGAAAGAATGAGGCTCTCAAGTCTCCCTCCAGCATGCGGGCCGCAGCCCCTGACCCAGACCGAAGCGGAAATGAGCCTCTACCAGCCGCACTTGGCCGCCTTCGCGCCGCCAAGCCACGACAGGAACTATTTGCAGGGGTAGCCCCGCGCAGGCCCACAAGATCAGGAGGAGGACGACGATGACGAGGACACGAGCACCGAGGGGGAGCGAGCGACGAAACGACAGGTGAGAGGCAAGAAACACAGGGGCCCTGTATTTTGCGCCCAGCAGTATTGACGCCGTTCCCTGAGCCCGGCGGCAATGCCCAGATTACCCGTGAAACGCCGGGAACGCCCGGGGGGGAAGGAGGAGGAGGAGAAGGAGGAGGAGGAGGCGGAGGCGGAGGAGGAGGAGGAGGAGGAGGAGGAATAGGAACAGGAACAGGATGAGGAGGAGGAGGAGGAGGAGGCGGAGGAGGAGGAGGAGGAGGAGGAGAAGGAAAAGGAACAGAAGGAGGAGGCGGAGGAGAAGGAGGAGGAGGAGGAGGACGAGGTTGAGGAGGAGGAGGAGAAGTCAACGACCGACATACGAGGACATGCTCGTAGAAGGACAACACGGGAACGGCAGGAACAACAGGAAACAAACAAGTGTCCGGGAGGCGGACGGGGGAGGTCGTCGGCGTCGGTGTCGGCGCCGTCGCGGTCGGCAGGCGTTCGTCTAAGTCACGTCATAGCGTGGCGGGGCGGATTGAGGGGCGGCGGCGGGGCGGAGCTCGCCAGGCAGTCGGTTCACGCAGCGTCTGCTGCGCGCTGCCATCGCTGTCGCCAGCTTGGCTGCCAGCGTGCCAGGCGGCGTTTGCAGCCTGCGGAACACGGCCCACGCGATCTCCTTTTTGAGGAGCAGCCTGGGCGTGCCCCGCCGCCACGAGGGCGGGATTCTCCCCCGTGGCGTCCGCCGCGCGCTCAGCTGGGACGGTCAGGGCGCGGCGTGCTTCCTTGCCCCAAATGCCGCCGTGCGCCACCCTCGCCATGTGGATGAAGGTGACGCCTGCGGCGCTGCAGCGGCTCGCTGTGTCGATCGAGGGGCTGGCGGTTCTGCTCCTCGTAGCGTTCCGCGGCCGCTCCGGGCGCGGCGGCCGAGGCAGCCAGCAAGTCGCCCCGCAGCTTTGACGTGACCGCGACGTCCAGGGCCGCTGGGACGCCGTCCCGCCAGCGGGGACGCAGATGTCCGCTGGGCCACAGCCGCCTGCGTCGGGTCCGCCGCCGGCTTCTTCCGCGGGCGCCCCCCCCCCCCCCCCCTTCCTCCCCCTGCGCGCGGCGTTGCAGCGAACCCGCCGCTCAGTTCGAAACCTTGGAAGCCCGCGGCCTGCGCGATGAAAAAGGTTTGGTCGCGGAGGGCGTTGTGTCGCTTCACGCGGTCCTCGCGGCAGGGGCACGCCATCGCGTGGTCGCCGTAGACGTCCAGGACGCCGCGCGAGCGGGGCAGACGGCCTCTAGTTCCGCCAGCCGCACCCGCAGGCGACTCTGCAGGGTGACCTGCGTCATACCGTGCGGGAAGTCGGTGCTGGCCGCAGCGCAGCGCCGTGCTGGCAGCCAGCCGCTGGCGCGCCACCTGTGCTCACCAGAGGGAGGTGCGCTGGTGGCCAGGCAGTCTCGCTCCAGGAACTCCGTCTTGGCGGCGGCGTCCTAGCTTGTCGGAGAGCCCACGGTGGTCGCTGTGTTGGTTGGTGTCGATGGTTATTCTGTCTGCATGCAGGAGCTGGGCGTTGTAGGACTGCGGCGCACTCTGCTGCGTCGTTGTCGTCCGTGTCGTCGTCGGAGTAGCCAGTATGTAGCTGCATGCAGAGCGGCGAGCAGGCTGCGCGGGAGGCTAGGTAAGCGGCTGGCGCCCGCCTCCTTGCTGAGTGCAGGCCGCTTGCCTTGAGGCAGAGCTGCTCTTGGGCCCACGAGCCATCCCCAGGGGAGTTGATGCTGAGTTGTTCGGGGCAGGCCCGCTTTGCGCTGTCCAGGGCGGTCAGAGCCTCCGTTCGCGCCGTGGGCGGGGCGACCTGCGCTGAGCGACCAAACCTGCAGTAGCTGGCACACTACCGCAGCAGGTGGAACGCGATTTGGCAGTTTTGCAGCGCGCCCAGAGCCTCGAGGAACCTGGTCGCGTTGTGGACTCACTGCTGGGTGTGGTCGCGGCAAAAGGCAAAAGGCGTCGTTGCCGCGCCCAGGAGCTCACGAACGCCACAGTTCCTGGTGGGCGGGCGGATTCCAAAGGCTTACGCCAATCCGTATACCCGCGCACGTGGACATGTGTGACACGGGCCCAGGTTTTTCGGTGTTCGGCGATGGCGCACTAGAGGAAGCAAGTTAGATGAGGACGACAAAGAGAACAGGGAGGGGGCGAAGGATGAGGAAACGCAGTCTGATGCTGGTCTTGGTGGAGATGGTTATGGTGATGCGGATTACGGCGATTATGGTCAACCTTGTTTTCAACGGTGGGTACGACCGGTGTGATGGTGGTGAGGGTGATTGACGTTTTGTGGACATAATGGTGACGATGGTGATGCTTACGCATGGTGATGGTTTTCAATGTGGCGACGGCGGCGGTTATGATGATGATGGCGATCATGGTGATGTGGATGATGTTGGTCATGGTGGTGGTGATGCTGATTGCGACGATGGTGCAGTTAGTAAATGAGAGGGGGTCTTGATTATGATTGCGATGATTGTGGTGGTGGTGGTGGTGGTGGTGAGGATGATCATATTGATGCTGGTGCCGATTATGTTGGTGATGGTGGTTCTAGTGATGACTCTGTCGCTGCTGCTGCTGCTGGTCGCACAGTTGTATGGATAAGAGGAGTAGGCAGGAGAGCTAGGCAGACGAGGATAGGAGTCGTCGTCGTCCCTACTCGAGACTTCCACGATCGTTTTTCGACCTCGCACTCACCTCTCGTGACTCTCACAGGGGCCCTCGGCTGTCAACGAGCGTTGCATGATTACGTGCTCTCATTTCCCCTCCGAGCGTATATGGCATGTGCACGATAAGTGTGAGCAAAGCCTGGGACACCACGCATGCAAACAAGAGGAGGGAGAGAAGCAATAAAGAGAAGAGGCGAACGATATCGAATAGCAGGCGGAAGTCAGCGTATATGCCGAACTCCACGGTTACGACATGCTCGCCTCGCAGCTCTGATAGGGAGGAACTCAGAGCTACATATATAGAATCAAACATTGTTGTTACTGCTGCGCCCAACCACATACCTAGTGACAGCAGCAAGAAACACAAGATGAGTGAAGCTCAGACTGAACCAATCCGAACCATCTTGGCTTGGTGGCGTGAAGATGGTGAGGACATAACTTAGGGCATCACACGCGAGCGCCAGGGGCATCCACAGCGCCCACCCTGCTCGTTTTACTTGTCTGAAACATCGTCTCATACGTCGGCGGAAACGTTTGATATGCATACTCTCCGGTGAGGGCTCGCCAGCCCCACGCCGGGGCCAGAAGGAATTCGAGAACACGACCTGCAGACGGCCCGAGAGGCCACCAAGCCTGATGGGGGCAACACGGGAAGCGAAGCCTCGCGCGCAATGAGGACTCTTAGGGGCAACGATAAGGGCAGATGGGGGGCAAACCATCGACCTGGAATCGGCGACACATCGTCGATAGATCGGCGATGGGCCCCCGATAGTGAAGCCGCACCTTTCTGGACAGGTCGGCGCTGTCGGGCCCCTATCGGCGGTGAGAGAGCGATGCGTGGGCGATTGGGGGTCGATGCATCCCCCCTATGCCTATCCCCCCCCATATCGTTACCCCCGAGGCACTTGTCCTTCACCCCGAGGAGTTCGAGGAGGTCGGCCGCCAGGGAAGAGGAAGACGGAGGACGGAGGAGGAAGGAGGAGGACCCGGGGGGAGGAAGGAGGGAGGAGGAGGGAGGAGGAGGGAGGAGGAGGAAGGAGGAGGAAGGAGGAGGGAGGAGGGGAGGAGGAGGGGAAGGAGGAGGAAGGAGGAGGAGGAGGAGGAGGGAGGAGGAGGGAGGAGGAGGGAGGAGGAGGGAGGAGGTAGGAATGAACGCCCGACACAGGCGCGGCGCCTCACGCGGGGGGCGTAGCGTCCACGCCGGGCGTCGGGGGCCCCCTCGGCCCAGACGTGCAGTGGCGGTGTCCCGGCCAGCTCTCGATCACCAGGGGTGGGCCTGTTGTCCACCACCACAAGTTGGAGGGGGGAAGGAGGAGGACGAGGAGGAGGAGGAGGAGGAGGACGAGGAGGGGGAGGAGGAGGACGAGGAGGAGGAGGAGGAGGGGGAGGAGGAGGACCGCCTCCCCCTCCAGCTTGTGGTAGTGGTGGCGGTGGTTGGAAACAGGGCCATCAACCAGACTTCTTGGGTTGCTCTTCGAGGTGGCTGATCAGCTGGGTGAGCTTCTTCTCCCTTCGTGGTTCCAGCAGTGGTCGACAGCGGCGGGGTCTGTGCCTGCAGTCACTCGTGTGAAGCATGCTCTTGCGGGCACCGCGGGCGCAGCGCAGAATTCCTTGCACCACCCATTTTTTTGGGCCGTGGGCCAGTCGCTCGTGTCTTCGTCGGGGATGATATGTGCCTCGAGGGTTTTGTCGTTCTCTTTCTTCTTGCTCTTCGGGGCGTGCTTGGCAACATATTTTTTGAAGGCTGCTTTCATTCTCTTGATATCGACCTGGGGCTGGCTAGACGAAGCCGTAGACGACGATGAGCCCGTAGAGGAAGAAGTATCTTCACGTTTCAAGACGCGGGCTTTCGCGAACTCGAGGAAGCCCAAAGGGCGTTGTTTCTTACCATTTTTGGTTACAGTCTTTTTCACTGTTTTGGCACTCAGACCAAATATCGAACCGACCATCTCCGCAGCTCCGTTGTGGACTGCTGTAGCAAAGCCCTTTTTTGAGCCTTCGAATTCTTTTTCTTCTTCACGCGCCTTGAACTGCTGCTGCATCTGGTAAGCGTTGTCGAACGGCTGGTGCTGCCACCACCACTCCCGCTGTAGTTGTAACCGTGTTGGTGGCCGCCACCGCCTCCGCGTCCATGAGGTTTGCCGCCTCCGTGTCCTCCACCTCTGCCAGGTCCGCCACCGCCGCCGCGGCCAGGGTGCCAGACCATGGCACCGGAGCGTGGTACTGCAGGCAGTGCCAAGTCACAAGCTGGTTTAGTATACAGCTCGTGACGTAGCACGGCGCATTGCTGAGTCGGAGGATCGCTTACAGGGGTGCGCAATGTCAGCCAACATGTTGCCGTGTACGTACTCAAGTAGGAAACGAATGACTTCCAAGTTCTGCGAAGCTCCACGGATCAACTCATCCAATTCTGTGTGCGACCTCGCCATTGCTCTCCCGATTATCCGTGCGAGGCCGATGTACGCGGATGTCTTTTTTCCTGGGCAAGCTACATCGCCCTCTACCAATTCTTTGGGAGGGCCATCCTTGTACCAGGAGTTCGGCAAGGATATCGTGGGCAGCATGTTTTGTGCGCTAGCCATGTCCCTGGGCCATGGCATCGAACGTTATAATGCGTTCCCATATTCTTAGGAGTAAGCACCCGTGGTGCCCTTCAACATTGGGGGAATTTTGCGTATTTAAGATTGGTGCAGTCACCTCGAACAAATTCTCAATTTGCCGATACCGCAAAACATTCAAAGCTATTGCAATGTTCTTGGAGCTCACTTTTGAGGTATTGCATCGGTGAATTCGCCCCTTCGTGCGTAATGCCCACGTCTCGTGGGACATGTTGCTTAAACCTTGCAAACAAACAGTCACTACAAAATACTTTCGAGAAACACAGGGCATCGTCCACATACAAGCTCCCTGCACCAGCTCTCCCGTCGACAGATGGGGGTATACGAACCTGGCTCTCTTGGCCACGCCTGGGGTGCGGTACAAATCATAGACGCAATGGCCAAGATCCGCGAGCGTTGCTGGCTCCGATAGGGAGCCTCTCATGGATCATCCTCTCCTCCTCCTGAAAACCTCACTCCCGACACGGAAGAAGCAATCAGCTGCAGCATAGACAAGTGCACGTTCAATATCGGTGAACGTAACGGGAATCTGTCCTGGCTGGCGTTTCTCACTTGGGACATGCAAGTTCCCTGACGCCTTTTTTCCATACCAGACTTCCACGCTAGTGGCACCTGTGGTAGCTGTGATCCTAGGCAGCAAGTCTCGAGCACAAGCACATCCCCTCTGCACCGTAGCGTCCTTAAAGAACTGCGATGGGTCTGCCCTGACAAATGAGACTGCTGGCTTAAACTTACCACATGGGCACACATGTGCATGCTCGGGTACAGCACGCAACAAATCACACCGAGATTTCAGGATGGAGGGGAGAAGGTTTGGTTCCCACACTGTCCAACATGGGTCTCCAGACTTCTGCTGCGCAGTCCTAAGAGCACGCGCCGCTGTCTGGAGGAAGCTCTTCTGCGTGGCCGTACACTTACTGATGACCTCACGCTCTTGGGCGTGTGGTTTCTCACGGGTGAGTGCTCCAGTCTCGGCGGACACGCATTTGTCCTTGGTCGTGAGGTGTGCTCTGGGTAAGCGGGAGGTCTGTGCAGTATGACGGCTGCGCCATTCTTCGGGGACCGTCTCCTGGTCTCTCCGACGCTGTAATTTCGTAATCTGTTTTTCGGGTTGCTCTGGTCAGGGTCTCACAAGTTATCTTTTCCTGGAGGAAACAACTGCCAAGGCGCCACATGTACGAAGGAACTGGAACTCCCACTCGTCTGTGTGGGTCCTTATCGACCCCGATCCAGACGTTCCTTTGAAAGTTCTCAAGATAGTATGCTCGGATTCGCTCCAAGAGGAGGTCGGTCGCATGAGGTGATCCAGAAACAGCGTCTGGAATTGTGTAGGAGGGCTAGGCATGTTCGAACTGGTATTTCGCATAGTGGCATTGCGTTTGTGGCCACGCTTCGCGCCAAACCAGTCCTGCGCGCACCAGCTCGGGGACATCCCAGAAGTTACTGTCACAGACGACATCATGGGTGAGCTGGGTGGACACATGGGGGTCTGACCATACATGATATTGCAAAGAGGGAAAGCGCGCCACTGGATCTCCCTGTAATTGAAAAGGGGGTGTGTGCTCGCTGAACCCCCCCCCTCCCCCCCTTCAAAGGGGTGGTGAGATTTTCGGACCCCCCCCCTCCCCCTTCCCCCCCTTGGCGCTGGAAAGGGGGGGGGGGTCGGACCCCCCCCCCTCCCTTCTGCGCCGGAAAGGGAGCCGGGGAGGGGGCCTCTCTCGCTTCGCCTTTCTGCGCCGGAGAAGGTGTGTATAGGGAGTACGGAGTTGGGAGTAGGGAGTCGTGAGTAGTCAGTAGTGAGTTAGTGAGTATTGGGTACTGAGTAGTGGTAGTGAGTGGTGAATAGGGAAGAGGGAGTAGGGAGTGGGGAGTAGTGAGTAGTGAATAGTGAGAGTAGTGTGTATTGATAAGTGAGTAGTGGGTAGCGAGTAGTGAGTAGTGAGTAGTGAGTAGCGAGTAGCGAGTAGTGAGTACTGAGTAGGGAGTAAGGAGTAATGAGTAGTGAGTAGTGAGTAGCGGGTAGTGAGTAGTGGGTGGCAAGTAGTGATTAGTGGGTAGTGAGTAGTGGGTAGTGCGTAGTGAGCAGTGAGTAGTGAGTCGTGAGTAGTGAGTAGGGGGTAGTGAGAAGTGAGTAGTGAGTAGCGAGTAGTCAGTAGTGGGTAGTGGGTAGTGAGTAATGAGTAGTGAGTGCTCTTTGGGTCTGGGGTTAGGGGCTGGGGTTCGGGTTGGGGTTTTGGGTTAGGGTGAGGACTAGGGTTGGGGGTGGCGGGGGTCGGGTTCCGGAGTCAGGGGGCAGCGTGACGAAAGGAGGGGGGGGGCGGCCAAAGGGGGGGAGGGGGGGGGATCCGGACCCCCCGTGTGAAAGAGGGGCAGGGGGGGGGGGTCCCGACGACGGACCAGGAAAGGGGGGAAGGGGGGGGGGTCCCCGACGACGGATCGGGGAAGGGGAGGAGGGGGGGGTCCCCGACGACGGATCGAGGAAAGGGGGGGGGAGGGGTTCCCACCCCCCCCTTGGGGAGATCCAGCGGCGCGCGCTGATGATTGATGTTGCTGGGTAATCGGGTCGCTGTAGTATCGGCTCCTAGTAGCCGCGATCCGAGTCTTAGCCACGAGATGTTCATACCTGGTTCCTCGTTCTCTGCTGACTCGCCAGAGGTATTTTCGAACCAGTCTCTGAACTGGGGCAAGTACTCCGGGGCATGATGTGGACATTCTCAACATGACAGTTTACGAGGTAGCACAGTTCCTGTAACCAAACACCTCTCAAACTTTGACCGCGCTGTGTCTCGCTGAATGTGATATCAAAACCCGCAAAGACACCAGATGCTAAGGACACATTGCACCACGTACGCATGTCTCCCAGTCTTGCTGCAGTCCAGGCGTGTGCCCAAATCTCTAAGGAACACGCACAACCAATTTTCAGATCGTGCATACATGAGTTCGCGCAAGCGCGCAGCCGAGAGGTACAAGACACGCGCACATCAACTAAGGACATGAGAGAAGGTGAATTGGATCCGTGCCAAACGTTGTCGCATATCCGCATATTTCCTGAGTCGCGCCAGCGAGTTGAGGGAATGCTCTTGTTCGACCGTCTGATGCTTCCGAACAGGTGGGAACGGACGAGCTCTCTCTCTCCTTCCCTTGCCCTGAGGGCGGGAGGAGTTGGGTAGGAGGACGGAAGACTTCAATCGACAACAGCTCGTATCGAAGGATTTGTGCCGTGTGGCCATATGCCATAGGTGCTGAGACAGGTGGCCAACATGTGCAACTCGACCATTGTTTATATCTCGGTCGATGGACTTGGGGTCCAGCATGCAAGCATGTCGCACGATAGTGCTCCAGCTGGCCCCATTGCTGCTGCTGCCTGCTGCTGCTTGCTGAATACGAGACTGACGATGGTCGCGCCTTCTCATGACGCAGTGGGCGGTCCAATTGAACAGCAGATCTCGTTTGCCCCCCACGCACTGACGCCGAATGAGCATGCAGCCCGCCACAACCTTCCGGGAGGGGCAGGGATCTGGCTCAGCCGCACGCCCGCGAAACCCGCGGCCCCGGTGCACGTCCACCCCGGTGCACTCGCGGGACGGCCGCAGGGCCTCGTCGCAGCGCCGCCCTGCGAGCCCTACGAGACCGCTCGCCGCAGCTGCGGGGCCGCCGCCGCGCCGGCGGCGGGCGAGGCCGACGGCAGCCGGCCGCTGCGGCATGCCCCCTTTCCGAGGCCGGGGTGCGCGGCAGGCCGCCTGGCCGGCCAGGCGGCCTGCCCCCGCCCTGCCCCCGAGCCCTCGGGATGCCTCGGGATGCCTGGGCGCGGAGGCGCCGCCCGCGCCAGCGCCCCCCGCGGAGGCTGCGACGGGCGCGCCCCAAAAGATTTGGGCCACGCTTTCGGCCGGCAGGGCCCGGGCCGCGTCGTGCGCGTCGCCGTCGTGGCGCCCCGGGCTGGCCTTCAGCCCGGGGCAGGCAGGCCGTGGCGCCGCTCGCTCGCACCCCTGCCGAGCCCGCCCGAGTCGTAGGCTCTCCGTGTCGGGGAGCAGGTCAAGTGCCCTGTGCATCGACCTCGCGTCCACGAGGATCTCGACGAGGTCAGGGGGCTGCCGGAATGGGGCGGGGCACCATGTGAAGCCAGCCGCTGGGGCCTTCGGTGGAGTTCCCTGTGGGACCTGGAGAAGTGGGACGGGGCACCATGCGAGCCCAGCCGCTGGGGCCCCGGCCTCTGATGAGGGGCCCCTTGGGGGCCACGAAGCGCGTGAGGGGTGCGCCGGCATGGGGCGTATCACTATGTGAGCCCGGCCACTGAAGCCGTCGGTGGGGCTCCCAATGGGGCCACGAAACGCGTGAGGGGTCTGCCGAAGTGGGGCGGGGTACCATTGAACCGCCTTCGGGACACCATGTGAACACAGCCACTGAGGCCTTCGGTGGAGCTCCACAGGGGGCAACGAAACGCGTGAGGTGTTCGCCGAAGAAGGGCGGGGCATCATGTGAATCCTGCAATTGGGGCATTCGGGGCACCATGTGAGCCCAGCCAATGGGGCCTTTGGTGGGGCTGCCTGTGGGCTCACGAAACGTGAGATGGGTCTGCCGAAATGGGTGTCGAAACGGAACTGCGGAAGGCAGATCAAGAGGAGGAGGATACCGAGAGTAGAGAAGAAGGAGGAGGAGGAGGAGAAGGAGGAGGATGAGGAGGAGGAGCAGGAGGAGGGACGAATAGAAGGACGAGAGGAGGGAGAGTAGCGAGACGCGATGCGCTGCGAATTCAAACTGAGGGCCAAACTCAAGGAAGGGTTGGGAGCAGGGAGGAGGGGTACGGAGTATCAGTGACGCGCGCGTCGTCTTTCGAGCTGTGCGTGCTACTGATTCGGTTCTTGAGCCACAGAGCCTTGAGGGCAGGGCGTCGTATCGTCCTCCGAGCTGGCTCGGCGCCGAGCCGTGGGGGCCCCTGTTGCAGGAGGAGGAGGAGGAGGAGGAGGAGGAGGAGGAGGAGGAGGAGAAAAGGAGGAGGAGAAAAGGAGGAGGAGGAGGAGGAGAAAAGGAGGAGAAGGAGGAGGAGGAGGAGGAGGAGGAGGAGGAGGAGGGAGGAGGGTGTGCTGCTTAGAGCCACAGAGCCAGGGGTCTCCGCAGAAAAACACACCCGCAGAGTCGGCCGACTAGCACGAACGACTTCTGTACTGGCTTCGCTCGCCGAGATTGGGCAAGACGGGGCAGCCACGCATCTCGTGCGTCTGGTCACCTTCCAGCAACTTCCTCCTCTTCCTCTTCCTCCTCCTCCTCACGGGGCAGCCACACATCTCACGCGCCTGGTCGCCCTTGGTCGGCGAGGGTCGGCTGACAGCAGCCATCCAAGAGCAATGTCAGGGACGGCCAGGGACGGGGTGGGCCAGACAGCCAGGGTGCCAGAGAAGCGAGGGCCAAGCAACTGCGGGGGTCCAGGCAGCAACAGTCCAGGCAGCTTCGCCTGTGACTCGAAGTGTCGCGTCGCATTGTGCTGTGGGCCGTACCCTGGGAAGTAGAGTTTCATCATGCACCCTCGCCAAGTCAGCCCCCGGTCCGCCCAGTCTCCTGTTTCCTATCCCGCCTTCTTGTCCCTCCAGGTCAACGGCAGTCTCCACAAGCAGTGCGCATGCCAACATGAAGGTCATCCTGACCTCTGACCTATTCAGCACGGGGAAGACGAGGCCAATCATGAAGGAGGTGTTGTCTGGCATGCTGGGGCACAGGCGTGGCCTCAAGGCCTTATGGATCCATGATGCACGCGCCGGCTGGGGCCACCTAGATATGACCCAGGTGTGGCTGATGGACACGCTTCAAGAGGTGAAAGAATTTGGCAGATGTGGCCTTGACACAAGCATGGGTTTATGGCTCGACCGTTGGGGCGACGGGGGGAACCTCACGCTCACGGAGAACATCCGATGGGCCTTGCTTCCAGGCCAGGGCTACAAGCCCGTGAGCGTCGAGACAGTGAAAGCTCGGTTAGACGAGGCAAGTGTTCTCTATGTTCCAGGGGGGAACCCGTTCACCTTCATGAAGAACATCCGGAGTCCCATGGGCCGTCAAGTTTGGGAGCACGCGTTGGGGCGCATCCTCTCTGGTGATCTGGTCTACATCGCCCGCAGCGCTGGTACCATCCTCGCGGGGTACAGAACCGACACATCTGCAGACCCACGGCCCAGCACCTGGAACAGCGACGAGGACCTTGCGGGACTGAATCTCGTTCCCTGGAAGATCGCCATCCGCCCACACTACCACGCGTTTTACGTCATGGTGCAAACGGCTCACTCGCGAGAGTGGCGTGCTCAGCACCCCTGTTGTAGTGGTTGGAGCCAGGACGATTTCTTAGAGTCGTTGGCCGAGAATCATCCAGATGTCCATGGTATACGCATGGGAGACGGCGACTTTATGACGTTTTATGCGAACCGGCTCTCGTTCATGCACGGAGACACCAAGGTCCAGGACACCGTCGACGATCTTTCTGAGCTTTTCACGCGTAACGACAATCCTGTAGCAGATGCCGAATTGCCCGACGGGCACACCTACGCCTGTTGCTGTGGGAAGGCCGATGGTGGCATGTCCGTCACGTGTGAACTCAGGAGAACAGACAATCACTGGTTGTTCTGGTCCAGTGCTCGCGACTGTTCTGATCTTGCGCCCTCTGGCTACTATTCGTGGCATGAGGTGCCAGAAGCGTGGTCCGACCTTGAAAACGCGGGCAGCTGCGCCGTCCCCACGTCTAAGATCGACCATCTCATCCTCCAGTCGGATGACGCTTGAGCGGCGTGCGCGCGAAAGCTGCAATATGCACGTTGGAGTTGTCGGCGCGCCTTGTCGCGTTCGCGAGAAGGTGCGGGGGGGCGCCCTGCACGATGCTGCAACACGCAGTTTGTACCACGCCGCACACAAGCAACGTCTGATGACGTCATGCATGAGCTCCCAGACGATGTCTGTACCTGTGTGCAGACGTGAGTGATAGTCAGAAGCGACGCCATATCTGGGAGTCTTCTGTGGCTGGTTTTCTCTGCTCCCCTTCCGTCTGGAGTTGTGAATAATGGCTACCGTCGGGGCGTTGACCTAAGGAACCCAACATAAGGAACGAGGCCAGTTTTCTCCAGAAGCTAAACTTCGACTTCCCATCGAAAACCCGAGGAACACCTGAGGCACACTGTGAAGCAAACAAGGAACACCGAGCCCCTCCCCAACGAAAAGGGTTCCTCCTTCAGCGCCCCGACTGTACGTTAGAAAGCGCCGAGCGGCGTCCTTGAGGATCGTCTCCGTTGCGCTCCGATCCGCACGGCTGTCATGAGATGGGCTGCGCCCTCTGCCGCCGGGCGGTCGGGCGGAGCCATCTTGGGCTCGCATCTTGGCACCACTCCCGTTGGTGTCTTGTGCGACGATCGAACAACGCGCACCCATACCCATCGGGGGGACGGAGGAGGCTATGGGTGCGTGTTGTCGGATGGGTGTCCCCGCTCGAACGGGAGCTTCCCCCAGGGTCCGACAATTCGCACCCATACCCATAGCCAGTTCCCCTCCTTTCGACCCTCCTATGGGTATGGGTGTGAGTTGTTCGCTCGTCATTGTGTGTGTGTGTTTCTGTAGTGGGGGGTGCACGGAGTACAGTCGGGGCGCTGAAGAAGGAACCCTTTTCGTTGGGGAGGGGCTCGGTGTCCCTTGATTGTTTCACTGTCTGCCTCAGGCTTTCCTTGGGTTTTCGATGGGAAGTCGAAGTGTCGAAGCATAACTTCTGTAGAAAAGGGGCCTCGTTCCTTATTTTGGGTTCCTTAGGTCAACGCCCCGACGGTAGATGGTTTTCGCCCGGATTGGGTTTCGCCCGGTTCGTTTCGCCCAGTTCATTTCGCCCGGGTCTGCCTTCGCCCGGTTGGCTTTCGCCCAGGTTCGCTTTCGCCCGGGTTGGCATCATTCTCGTAGGTTCCTTGCGTGTGTGTGTTTCTATGTTGGGGGAGGGCATCGCGGAGTCTCCTTGGTGGCAAATGGGGGCCGTCAGGTGGGACGCGTCCGGGCTATCTGTGACAACTCTGTTTTTCCCAACCATCTTGTGGTGTTGGGTCCTCGTTTTGAAGAGACGGCGCCCCGCGTTCCCCACATCCTTCTCCTCACCCCCCCCTCCCTCCTCCCATCATCATCATCATCATCATCATCATCATCCTCCTCCTCCTCCTCCTCCTCCTCCTCCTCCTCATCATCATCATCATCATCATCATCATCATCATCATCATCATCACCACCGATTTCGGCACACCCCTCACACGTTTCGTGGCCCCATAGGGAGCTCCACCGAAGGCCCCAGTGGCAGGGTCGCATGCCCCACCACCCATTTCGGCACACCCCTCACACGTTTCGTGGCCCCATAGGGAGCTCCACCGAAGGCCCCAGTGGCAGGGTCCGCATGCCTCCCCACCACCCATTTCGGCACACCCCTCACACGTTTCGTGGCCCCATAGGGAGCTCCACCGAAGGCCCCAGTGGCAGGGTCCGCATGCCTCCCCACCACCCATTTCGGCACACCCACACGTTTCGTGGCCCCATAGGGAGCTCCACCGAAGGCCCCAGTGGCAGGGTCCGTGGCCCCACAGGGAGCTCCACCGAAGGCCCCATAGGGAGCTGAAGCCCCAGTGGTCCGCATGCCTCCCCACCACCCATTTCGGCACACCCCTCACACGTTTCGTGGCCCCATAGGGAGCTCCACCGAAGGCCCCAGTGGCAGGGTTCGCATGCCTCCCCACCACCCATTTCGGCACACCCCTCACACGTTTCGTGGCCCCATAGGGAGCTCCACCGAAGGCCCCAGTGGCAGGGTCCGCATGCCTCCCCACCACCCATTTCGGCACACCCCTCACACGTTTCGTGGCCCCATGGGGATTGCCACTGAAGGCCCCATTGACTGGGTTCGCATGCGCCCCCACACCCATTTCGGCATACCCCTCACACGTTTCGTGGCACCATAGGGAGCTCCACCGAAGGCCCCAGTGGCTGCGTTCGCATGCCGACCCCACACCAATTTCGGCACACCCCTCACACGTTTCGTGGCCCCACAGGGAGCTCCACCGAAGGCCCCAGTGGCTGCGTTCGCATGCCACCCCCACACCAACTTCGGTGCACCCCTCACACGTTTCGTGGCCCCATAAGGAGCTCCACCGAAGGCCCCAGTGGCAACGTTCGCATGCCGCCCCCACACCCATTTCGGCACACCCCTCAAACGGTTCGTGGCCCCATAGGGAGATCCACCGAAGACGGTACTCACACCAGCATTACTCACACTTGCATATGGTTGGGTCCTTCGCCAGGCTAATTTTTTGCTGGGGCCGCTGGGGGCCATCGCAGAGAATATTTCGGGCATCCTAGGGCTGCTCGTTGGGCCATATCGTGCGGTTTTATTTTTAGTGGCATTTTGGGGCCTCCGGGTGCCACCTTGGGGCTTTGGGCAGTATTTGAGCCATGTTTGGTCCTCCAGGGACCGCCTGAGGCCATCTTGCGACATCTCGGGAGCAATGCAGCCGACATACTTACACACGCATTCACACAGACACACACACACACACGCACACACAAACACCAGACAAACAAAAACACTCACACACCACACACATACACGCACACGCACACCCATACACAAACCGGAATTCACAATCACACAACACAACACATAACGCACAACACACGGCACACAATGCACAACACAGACACCACACAACACACAACACAACGCAGCACACACCGCACAGCACTCAACACACAACGCACACCACACAACGCACAACGCACAACACACAATACACAACATAACCAACACACAACACATAACACACAACAAACAACACACAACACACAACACGTTCAACACACAACACACAACACACACAACACACACAACACACATCACACAACCCACAACACACAGCACACAGCAAAAGACACAGCACACAACACAGAACACACAACACACCACACAACACACAACACACACACACACATCACAGCACACAACACACAACCCACTACCCACAACACACACAACGCACCACAACACACAACACACAATACACAATCCACAACACAACACACAAGACACAATACACAATACACAGCACACAACGCACAACAAACACAACACGCACACCACATGCACGCACGCACGCACGCACGCACGCGCGCACGCACGCACGCACGCACGCACGCACACAACCACACACCCACACACCCACACACCCACTCATCCACCCACCCACAGCCGCACCCACACCCACACCCGCACCCACCCACCCACCCACACCCACACACCCACCCTACCACCATCCCCCATCCACCCCTACCCACAAAAAAAAAATCCACGCACGCACGCGCACGCGCACGCGCACGCGCACGCGCACGCGCACGCGCACGCGCACGCGCACGCGCACGCGCACGCGCACGCGCACGCGCACGCGCACGCGCACGCGCACGCGCACGCGCACGCGAACGCGCACGCGCACGCGCACGCGCACGCGCACGCGCACGCGCACGCGCACGCGCGCGCACCCGCACCGCACCCGCACCGCACGCACCCGCACCCGCACCCGCACCCGCACCCGCACCCGCACCCGCACCCGCACCCCCACCCGCACCCGCACCCGCACCGGCTCCGGCACCCGAACCCGCACCCGCATCCGCACACGCACACGCACACGCACACGCACACCCACACACACACACCACACACACAGGCACACACCCACACCCACACAAACACCCACATACACGCACACGCACACGCACACGCACACGCACACGCACACGCACTCGCACACGCACACGCACACGCACACGCACACACAGCACACCACAACACACAACACACAACACAACACACAACACACAACACACAACACACAACAAACAACACACAACACACAACGCACAACACATAAACACGACACGCAACACGCAACACACAGCACACGACACACAACACACAACACACAACACACAACACACAACACACAATCCACAACACACAGCACACAACACACAACACACAACACACAACACACAACACACAACAGACAATCCACAACACACAACACAACACACAACACACAACACACAACACTTAACACACAACACACAACACACCACACACAACACATAACACACAACACAACACACAACACACAACACACAACACACACAACACACAACACAAAGCACACAACACACAACGCACAACGCACAACACACACCACACACACGCAAACGCACACGCACACGCACACGCACACGCACACGCACCCGCACCCGCACCCGCACCCGCACCCGCACCCGCACACGCACACGAACACGCACGCGCACGCGCACGCTCACGCGCACGCGCACGCGCACGCGCACGCGCACGCGCACGCGCATGCGCACGCGCACGTGCACGCGCACGCACACAAACACACACGCACACACGCACACACGCACACACGCACACACGCACACACGCACACGCACACACGCACACACGCACACATACGCACATACGCACACACGCACACTCGCACACACGCGCACACCCACGCACACCCACGCACACGACGCCCCCCCCCCCCCCGCACACACACACACACCCACCCACATCCTTGTTCCTTATTATTATATACCCCCACCTACCTTGTACTCCGGCCGATAGCAACCCAATCCG
>CAUYUJ010014462.1:194570-209803 GCA_963575745.1 Prorocentrum cordatum
AGGAGGAGGCTCCTACCTGACCTGTCTGCCTCTGGCTGGCCCCGCGCGGGCCCCGTAGCGTCGCTGTACTGCTGCTCCTCGCGATGGGGGAGGTCGTCGACGACGTTGTCGGTGATGCTGCCTGTGGAGACCCTCACAGGATGCCCTTGGCGTGGTAGTGCGTCCCTCAGGCTCCTACCAGGCTGTCGGCGTGGGCGGGCACATAGCGGTCCAGCCGCCGTTGCTGCTGCTGCGCCGTGGGCTGCGATTACCGAATGACGGCTCCCTCTGCTTGCCAACGGCTCCAAGCGTGGCTCCCTGACGTTGTCGTCGGGCCTTCGCTCGGCTGGCTGGCCCTGGTTGCACTTGGTGGGCCAGGCTCGTAGATCGAACTACACCTCCAACATGGGGTTGAATTCTGAGGCGCTGCTTTAGGTCGCAGTCGTACATACGTGGGCTGTCAGATTCAGCTCCTTGATGTGTATTTGCTGCTGGGTGTGGTGTCTCTATCTGGAGCCCCAGTCCGCTCACCCCAGAGCCTGCTGCCTGCCTTTGGTCGTCATGTCGAGGAGGAGGCAGGTCTCTACCCTCCTCGCTTCTTGCGCCTAGGCGCCAGCCTCGTCTTGATGCTCGGCGGCGCTACTGCCGCCGCCGTCCTCTTCCAGCCGCATTGCTCGTCGGTCTCTTCCGTCTGCGAAGCCGTCCCCGTCATCGACGATGCGGACCCTTCTCCTATCGCTCTGGCTTCTGGCGGAGGATGCAGATAGTGATGATGCTCTGCTGCCTTTGCTGCTGTCGCCTATCTTCTTGAGGATCCCGAATCCTCCTCTCCTCGGCCCCTCCGCTTGGAGCCTTGTCGCACTTGGCGGGGGGTGTTCCTCTGGGTCGAACTTCTCGGTGTCGGATATCCCGATAAAGTCCTGATCCCCCTCCTGGCCCTTGCGGAGTTCGTCGTAGTCTTCGGCGGCCGACAGCGTGGGCGAGCAGTACTCTGGGACCTCTTTCCTCCTCTTCTGGCGGCTGCAGGGCGACTCCATACCGAGCTGGCTGAGCATGATCATGTCCTCCTTGTCCTCGCTGTACTTCTCCCCCTTCTCCTCGGGCTTGTAATCCGTCGCGGTATTCCCGATCTGCTCGGCAATGGCCGCTTCCTCGTCCTCGCACCCCTTGAGGTGTTGCTCTATCCTTTCTTTGTCGTGTTCCTCCGCCATCTTCTCTCCCAGCCTTACCTGTTCTCGTCTGCCCGGCTCGATCTGGTCCTCGCAGTCGTCGGATGTGTCGATGGTCGCCGTGCCCGGCGGGAGAGGGGTGACTGGGTCGAAGGACGGTGGCGACGGTTCGTGGACTCGCCCATTGGAGAGTCTCCCTTCCGCGCTCTTGGAGCTGGTGGTCCACGATGGCCTGCGCCGCGCTCTTCGCGATGGCCCACAGGTGCTGCTCGGCCTCCTCCGCGGCGGTTGCCTGCTCGATCTCCTGCTCCTGCGGGTCTTGCGCAGGGGGGGGGGGCACGTGCACGTGGCGGGCACAGGGGGGCCACCTTCACCTGGGCCATCTGCGCGAGCGGGGCTGCTGGGGACGGGCCTCCAGAGGATGATGTCGTTGGCCACGGGGCTTGCATCTGGGCGTCGTCCGGGTTCGCGGTCTCCAGCTCTTTCAGCAGTTCGGCCTCCAGGGCGGTGTGGCGTGAGGTGCCTAAATCGCGGGCCTTGCTTTCTGCGTCCTCGACCCTCATCTCCATCTTTCGGCACTCCTCTTGCCGTTGGTATTATTTCTGCTCCAGTATGTGCTTCATCTCATTCTCACGCTGCTGCTGGAATAGGTCCACGCGCTGAAGGTCCTCCCAACGCCGCTGCTGTAAGGCAAGCTCGAAGCGTTGCTGGACTGAGAACTGCTGAGCGGCTCTTTGTTCCTTCAGGTTGTGGACGATTGCCTCGTGGTCTTCTTCTGCCTGCTTCCTCGGCTGCGCTTGCATGTCCTCCAGCTTCCTGGCTGCGTCTCTGGTATGCATGACTTCCTGTAGCAGGATTTCTTGCTTGGCCTGCTGCGTCATCTCCAACTGTCGCGCCTCGTCTTCTTTAGCTTGTGCCTGCAAGCGCAGGTAGTTGGCGACGCGGCCCCGTTCGTCACGCACTTCCTGGTTCCTCTTCATGGCCTGTTCTCTCGTTTCTTCTTTGGGGTGCTCTGAACTGGGCCTGTTCTTCCTGGAAGCGCCTCCTCTGGATGTCGTACTTCCGCTGGAATTCCGCTCTTGGCCCCCCCTCCTTTTCCTCCTGCAGCTTCCTGCTCTTGGCCTCGGTCTCCGCAGCCTTCTCCTCCTTCCTTCGAGCTTCGGCTGCGAGCCGTGCCGCCCGTAGCTCTTCTCCGTGCCGATTCTCGGTGCCACGGTGCTCGGCTGCAGTCATTCGGTCTGGCTAATCTTAGCCAGGGTCGGCTTCTGGAAGTCGGCGTTGGACCTGGCTTGGTCCTGCACCGCCTTGGCGAGGTCCCTCATGATGTGGTGGATCCCGTCGTCCGCAGATGGTGCTGAAGATGAGGCTGCTAGGGCTGCGCGCGAGGGGGGCGGTGCATGGCCTGCGGGGCGGGCTAGGCGGCCGCGCCCCCTGCTGGCCTCGCGGCGACCGATGGCGTCATCGTGTTCGTCCTCGGCGTCCACTGCAGCCTCGTCTGACGCCCCGAATTCGTCGCGGACGTCCAGTGTGTTATTGCGCTTGTCAGTGAGCTAGCTCTTCGAGGTTCTTCATCCAGCGGTCGCGCTCATTCTTGGCTTTGTATATCCGCCGATCCAAGTACTCGAGCTGCTTGTGGATGTGCTGAGGTTGTACTCCGAGTGACTGCTGGACGAACCCGAGAACCCCGATCTCTTCCTCGATCTCTTCTGGGTTCTCCCCTGCGCCCCTGGCGGCGATCACGTACAGGGCAAGGGGCTCCATCCGCTGCTTCAATTCGTCGCGCTGCAGCTCGAGGTGCTTGCCTTGCCGCGGAGCCTGGAACGCACTGTGCATTGCCGCATCCGCCGCTCTCGCGATGGGGATACCCTCGATGGCCTTCTCGAGGCTCGCAATGGACGGGCGGCTAACGTCCTCGCCGCGCTGCCTGCGTGCTGCTGGGGTATGAGTCCTCTTGCCGCTTCATCTCTGTCCATGCTGCTGCTTCTGCGCGGTCTGCTGCTGCTGCTGCTGCTGCTGCTGCTGCTGCTGCTGGGGGTGCGGCTGCTGCTGTTGCTGCTGCTGCTGCTGCTGGTGTTGCTGCTGCGACTGCTGCTGCTGCTGGCGGGGTCCTCTCTTGCGAGATGATGGCCGTGAGGTCTCTCGGCGCGAGGATCTCCGCGGTGCGATCTTCTGCCAGCCCTCCTTCGCCCAGCCATCGCTGCGCCATGGAGCAGCCTCAGAGTACCTGTGCGTCATCGTGACGCCTGCGCGCTGTTGCTGCTGCCGGTGACGCTGGTGCTGCTGTGCTGGCTGGTGCTGCTCCAGCACCTGCGCCGCCGAACGGAGCCTCAGCAGCACTCTTGCCTCTGCGCGCTGCTGCCTGGCGCGGGGGTGCCAAGCTGGCTCGCCCGCGGCGCGCGGCGTGGCGGCCGCCTCCAGCGCGGCCCGGCGGGGGGCCAGGCGTCCGCGCTCGCCGCCTCCTCGCGGCCTGGCGGGGCCGAGGGGGGCCCCGGGGCCGTCTTGGGGCCCTCGGCCCCGCCTCGGCAGCTCGGCGGCGCCCGCGGGCGTGCGGCTCAAGCGGCTGCCGATCGCAACCGCCGCGGCGCGCGGCCACGAGGGGCAAGCGGCGGGCCGACGACGACGACGGCTGGCCCCGCTCTCCTCAGCCCGTGGTTCTCGTCCTCCTCCTTCTCGTCCTCGTCCTCCTGCTCCTCCTCCTCATCCTCCTGCTCGTATGTCCTCTTAATTTTGTGATGCTGCAGCCTACTATAGCCTCGATCACCAGAACAACAAATCGAGCACCAAGAAAGTACCGAACATGGAGGGTTTCCACGTGTCGGGCCCTGGGTGGCGATACTCGTTCGACACTGTTTCGGTACTTTTCTGGGTGCTCGACATTATTTATGGGATTTGGTCCTTAAGTACGAGGAGAACAACATAAAGCTTCGTATGTCCTCTTAGTTCTGTTTTTAGCGCCGATTGGCGTCGTTTAGCATCTGGGAGTCGTGCGATGGCGCTGGTTTAGCGTCTGTTAGCGTCGATTTAGCGTCGACTGGCGTCGACTTAGCGTCGACTAGCGTCTACTCGCAAGAGCCGACAAGATGGTATGGGAGGCTCCGATTGCCACCGAATGCTTTGGCTATTTCGTGTGCAGCAACGGGTCGGGACGATGGAAATGGTTACGGAGACAAGGGGTGCAAAGACCGTCAGCGCTTGCTCTGTATTCTGGACAGGCTTCGCTGTCGGTGCCGCTACGGGGCTTGTCCAATTGAGACAGAAGGCCGCCTGCCCAACAGCGGCCGCTGTCGGTATTGGACAACATTTGTTGTTGAGCATCGTTTCCGCTGATTCCGTACCCGTTTCGGGCGGCCGCACAGAGGAACGAACACAAGCCGAGGGAACACGGAAGCAACACGAGGACGAAAGACTTTGTTCGGGCGATCCTTGGCCTGGCCGAGGAGAAGAAGGAGAAGAAGCCCACGAAGTCTGCGAAGATGGGCTTCATCCAGGACGAGGACGGAGCCCCTCCTCGCTTGATCCTCCTTCTGTTTCCTCCTCCTCCTCTTCCTCCTCTTCCATCCTTCCTTCCTCTCTCCTTCCTTCCTCCCTCCCTCCCTCCCTCCTTCCTTCCTCCTCCTATCTCATCTCTCCTCCTCCCCCTCTCCTCCCTCCAATTCTCTCCTCTCTCCTCCCTCCCCCCTTCCTTTCTCCTCCTTTCTTCTCCCGTCTCTCGTCCTCCTCCTCGTCCTCCTCCTCCCTCCCCCCTCCTCTCCTCCTCCTCCTCCTCCTCCTCCTCCTCCTCCTCCCCCTCCTCCTCCTCCTCCTCCTCCTCCTCCTCCTTCTCTCCCTCCTCTCGTCTCCTCCTCGTCCTCCCTCCTCCTCCTCCTCCTCCTCCTCCTCCCTCCTCCTCCTCCTCCTCCTCCCTCCTCCCTCCTCCTCCTCCTCCTCCTCCTCCTCCTCCTCCTCCTCCTCCCACGCACGACCCAGAGGAAGAAGGGAGGGAGGTCCCTCAGTCCCGACCGAAGCCGACGGGGGGGGCCCTTGGAGCGAGACCTTTTTTGCCACCTGTGCCCGGGCGTGGCGCGCCCAGGCAAAGAAAGGGCCAGCGACGCCCCCCCCCCCCTTGCCCAAGACTTCTCTCGGCAGGCCCGAGCGCCTGCCCGCTTCCAACCAAACCAGGAGGATGAGGAGGAGGAGGAGGAGGAGGAGGAGGAGGAGAAGAAGGAGGAGGAGGAGGAGGAGGAGGAGGAGGGGGAGGGAGAGGGATCCAGGGCCAGGGGTGGACCCAAACCGTGTTCTGGCGATTTTTCGTGGGCCGTGTTCGTTCCGACTTCGTTCTGCGGTGAGGGCGGGTTCGAGACACAACGAGGGAACACACACGAAAACAGCACGAACACGAAACACGCCGTTTAGGTTCGGCCCTGTCCAGGACTTGCCCATGAGATAGCTGCCCTCGGCAGGACACGTCAACACACGGTGACCCCAGGCGGTGGGACGCTGGTGGCACGGCTCCTTGAAGGAGGCCTGACGCGTGACACTTCCCGCCCCACAGCTCGTGCAGACGATACCCTTTGCGCCATTGGACAACGCAATGGGAAAGGCACGACGAGAAGCGTGGCCGTCTCTGCGGAGCGAGGCGAGCACAACATCAGCACGTGACAGAACGGGCGACTCCACAGGCTTAGGCAGTGCCGCACAGACGCCCTCACACCAGTGCCGCACAGACGCCCTCACACGGCTCCTGCCTGCGCTTCCTGGGAGGCACGTGCAGCGCGTCAAGATCGGCCATCTTGACGCCGCTCTTGCCAACCCAGGAGGTGAGGCACTGAACGACCTTAGTTGAACCGATAGGCAGGCGACGCTCGAAAGAAAGCAGCGGCCTCCTTGGCCGCCTCGTCGGCCAGCTGGTTGCCCGCCCGCGCACGTGCAGTGACAATGCCACGGGCGAAATCAGCACAGGTGGTGTGGGCCTTGACCTTTGGCAACCGCATGCGCTCCACCCCTCCCCGATCCCCGAGGCAGGCCCACACCATCACCCAGATGTCTGCCCAGGCCGACTTGGCCGAACAACAGCCATTTTGTCCGCGCTGGACAACACCGTCATACACAACTGTGGACTCAGTCCACAAGGTGGCCCCAGGAAATGCAGGACGCGAGGCCATCAGACAAAAGGCCCAGAGCTCACACGCACATATATCATATCATATCATATCATATATATATATACATATACCGGCGGGAAGGCCCCCAGCCACGACTGCGGCTGCCACGGGTCCATCATCTTCCAGCGCCGCTACGAGCCCACGCAGGATTGTGGGAGGTGGGGAGGAGGTCCCCATCCAGGAGACTCCCCTCCAGGAAAATGTCCCCATCCAACTAGCTGGGATCTCCACGAGTACAAACTTCCGATGGCAGAGGAGGAAAAGCACGAGGGGGAGCAGGCAGCGGCACCAGCAGCCCCCCAGCGAGGATATGGACAGACGGGTGACCACCAGGCTTGCAGGAACGAAGCTGCTGCTGCTGGTGTTTCTGACCCGATAACCTGCTCGTGCCCAGGACGCGCGAGATGACGATGCATGCCGGGCGCATTCTGACATATCTGACACTCGGCAAAATCTTATAGCTGCCGCGCCTGGGCCATTGTCCTTCGGACACAGCCGAAATGACGTGCGCTTTCTCATGGGCTGCGAGTGGGCACGTGCCAGCAATAATGGGAGCGATGAAGGGTCCTCGCTCAAAAACTGGACTGTCGAAGTGCTCGGCGGCCCTGAATCAGCACAAGACATCGACGATGCGTGCGAAAGCGAGCCCGGTAGTACGTGGGCCGAGCTCGAGCGGTGAAACATATCCGACCACCTGATGATACCACCTGATGCCATCGATCTGAATGCCTAGGTGAAGTGCTGTAGCAGCGCAGCCCTGAAGGGCCCTCGGATGGCTTTCCACGGAGAGGCGTGCCCTTCAGGGCCCGCCGGGCCTCCTGAAGCTTGGCCACGATGACACCCCGAGGGGCCCAAGACTTCCAGGCGGCGGATGCCAGATGGAGAAGGGGAGCGATGTGAAGCTTACAAGCAGGGCCGATGTGCTTGACCCCTGGCAACTGCAGCATGGGAGTGATGCTGCGTCCGTTGAGACGCTGAGACTGCACGCTGGCCTGCAATAGTCTGGCTCGACGCAACTCCTTGCCCGAGGCGACCTGTGCGAGGTGGGGGCCTGCGCGGCGGCTTGCGCCATGTTGTGCGCAACTTGCTTGCGCAGCTTGCTGGCCAGGGGGGCAACCTTGCTTTGCCTATGGGCGGCAGCTTTCCTGCAATCCCGCTTCGTTGGGCGCTTGATGACTCCGCCCGCCGCG
The DNA here is from genome assembly GCA_963575745.1 of Prorocentrum cordatum. NCBI lineage: Eukaryota > Dinophyceae > Prorocentrales > Prorocentraceae > Prorocentrum > Prorocentrum cordatum. The sequence continues at coordinate 202,050 of CAUYUJ010014462.1, forward strand.
CAGACCACACCCGAGTTTTCTCGACCTGAGCGTCCAGCGCACCGCGAGAACGAAGGGCGACGGCGAGCTGACTTCTCGACGAGTGGGTGCACGCGAGCACGCAGCTCTTGGGACGACCAGTTGGCGCGTGGACTTTGCCGAGCTCCTGGTGCAACGTAGCTGTCGACTCAGACGACCCTTTCAAGGCGTCCGCGTGTGAACCTGCATTGTGTCAGCCGAAATCGCCCGCCGCCTCGCTGACTTGATCATGCCCTCGATTCTGTGGCGGAAAGGCGGCCCGTGCCGCGTCGGGCGGGCCGGGCAGCACCACCTGGAGACATGGAGTGGTGATCGTACACCCTGCGAGCACAGCTTGCTGCGTCTCAATGGGCACGGAGCTGACGCCGTCAGATTCGAGCACCCGCGGCGCGCGATGCGAGGCGACGAGCAGGCGAAGCTGCCGCGAGGGGAAGCCAGACTTCCGAGCCGCGCCCATCAGGACTTTACTCTTGATGCGTTCAAAGGCTTTGCGCAGGTCGAGCAAAACGGTGCCCGCGCAGAGCTTCCAGCTGACTGCCCACTCCGAGATGGAGCTTGGGCCCGCGCGAGCCGCTCCGACCGCCTGCCCGTGGTCGACCACCAGAACTCACGAAAGTTGTTGGGCCGCCATGTTCGGAGCAAGGGCCTGCGAGGGCGCCCCTGCGCTCGCGCAATCGCGTGCATCAGAGCAATGGGTCGCGGCCCTCCCGCGCGCGTGGTGAGGGGCGCTATATTCCGCGCGGTGGACCAGCACGTCACGCCTTCAATGAAAAATGAGCCTTTGCGTGCATTCGAGCCCCTCGTCGCAGAGCTCTAGCAGCTGAGGCGGGCTTGCCTGGTCAAAGCCAGCGCTTGGGGCGAATTTGAAAGATTTTAGACGTGCGCGCAGCTCATCTAAAGACCAGTCTGACAGAGGCGGCCCCGCGTCGTCGGGCCACTGCAGACGATCCTCTTCCGCCCCGGCCCCTCAGAACGAACTCCGCTCCTCCGTGGGCAGCTGCGTCTCGCGCCGCTGCGAAGCGGGTGCGGCGCGAGTGGCGCGCTGCAAAAGGTGGGGCTGGAGTGCCACGGGGCGGGGGGCTTGCTGTCGCCGTAAAGCGCCCCGCCCCCGGCATTGTCGTTCGCGCGGGCCCAGGGCCTCCATTCCTGATCGCGCTTGCGCTCGTCGGTTCTGGTGTGCAGATCCGCTGAGGCACGAGCGCGAGTCCAAAGAAAGCGGGCGAGCTAGCAATCTATGCTGGAAGCTGACTGCAGCAACGCACGCCATCCTCCGACATAGTCTGGGGGCCGCCTGTCTGCAGAGGCGACGTGCTGCCGCGCCGCAGCCAGCGCGGCCGTTCTGTCACTGGCGCTCTGAAATCTAGCAAGCTCTGCAAACGGCCGCACAAGGCTTCGAAATCAAATGGCGAGAGCCGAGATGCGTGGATATACCTGCGCGCGGGGGGCTTGCGCACGACGGCGCTTCGCGGCCAGCGGCGATGCCCGCCGCGCGCGATGCTGCTGCCGGTCGTCGGGCATGTGGTGCATCTCGACGAACTCGCGCCCCCTGGTGGAGACGAATTCTGCTCGTGCCGTGTCGACGTCGGGCTGCGCCTGGACGCTGGCTGTATACCCGGTGCCCTCCATGTTCAGCAGCGTGCCGAGCGGGCTTTGCACGGGCCCCCATCGAGTGTTCTCCAAGTAACACCCTGCGGGTCGTGCTCTGGTGAAAAGCGTGATCGCCCACGGCGCTGAGGACCTTGGTCGAGCTGCCGTGCTGGAGCCGCCCACTGGGTGCCGCGTAGAAATCGAGCGCCCTCGGGTTGGCGCCTCCGGTGCACGTCGGAATGGGCGGAGCTGCGCGCGCCGCCTGCAGCGACTCAGCCCCGCCAGTGCCTTGGAACTCTGCTGGGGTGATGCTCCAATCTTCCGAGACCACAAACGGATGCCAATGCCTGTGAAGGACCGCACCTAATTTGACGAGCAGGTGCCAATTCAATCGCGACACGCCTTCCGAGTCGCGAAGATACACGTTCGCCCGCAGTTGTCCGCCTGGGCGCGCCGCGGAGAGAGGCGACTAGCTAATGCGAGCCGTCTCAATGCAGGAGCCTTGACCAGGTAACTCTGCCATGCCAATGCGTCTCGGCATTATCTAAAAGAGAGCTCCAGTGGCGCCGCCCCTCGCCGTGGGTGACGATGGAGGGCCCTTGGCCGGCCGACCTGCCCGTCATATTTAGTCGGGCGTCCCAGCCCTGCACTTGCGCCTGCTGATGCCCCTGGACACAGACCCCGTCGACTCAAGAATCGGTCGTGCCTCGAGAATGCATTGCGGACCAAGCCGGCTCTTGGCCGTGGCGAACTCCCAGCGCTGTTGCGGTCTCGGAGCACGGCGCAGCCGTGCGAGCCTGCTTGGCCCAGTGTTCCTGCGCGCGGCGAATGGGGCCCTCGAGCTTGGAGTGGCCGATGAGTGCTGCGCTTCGCCTGGGCCGACCGCCATCGCGAGCTTCGGATTTACCGCCGCCTTTTCCTTTTCCATCGGCAGCCATGGCCTGGGCGGCGACGAAGTACTTATAGAACTGTCCTTCAGGATCAGTGAACGTAGACCAATCGAGAGGCCCAGGGGCACCGCCGGCAGTTGATGGAACGGACTGCGCCGCCGCTGGTGCGACGCCCGCAGCTGCCGCCTCGGCTGCCGCAGGCGTGCCTGGCGCGGCGTCGCCTCCACTCGCAGCCGGCGGTTCGGGGCCTGGCAGCCTGGCTCGGATGGCGTCGGCGAGCTCCTTGAGCTGACGCGCCCCATCGGGCGCGGCCGCGCGTGGCGCCGCCGCCATGGATTCGAGCTGCGCCAGCTGCTGGTTGGGGTCAACCTCAGACTTGCCCGCCATGGCGCTGTAGGCTTCGGCGGCCTTGGCTGCTGCTGCTGCTGTTGCTGCGGCCTGCTTCTTGAGTAACGCGAGCTGCGTGCGGCAGTTGGCCATGTGCTGCGTGGCTTTGACCGCGGCCTCCTGGCTTTTGTCGAGGCGACTCTGGACTTGGTCGACCTTCTGGCGGAGCGAGTCCGCGGCCTGCCGCGCGGCTCTGGCGGTGGGGGCTGGGGCGCCAGAGTCGAGGGCACGCTTCGCCACTAGGCGGCCGCTCTGTTGGTCGGGTCGACCAGTCGCATGCGAGCTTCTCGATGCCAGCTGGGGGCATCCGAGCATGCGCCGCGACAAGCTCGGCCGCGAGCTGGAGCTGCTGCTGCTGCGGCTGCTTGGGCGTCTTGGACGGTGGCATCTTGATCTGAGCCCCGCGGGCGACGCCACCTGGCTTGCCATTGCCGCCTGGCGGGGGCCCGTGGGGAGCTGAGCCACAGATGAGGCAGCTCGTGCGCCAAGAGAAATGGCCTTTGTTTCCGCACTTCTTATTGGTGCACGGCCAACAAGAGAAGCCCTCCATCGTAAAACGGTTTTGAAAGAAGACGCGCGGAACGGTACCGTGCACAGAGTGAGTGTGCTCGCGCCGGCGCTTGCTGCCGGGGCCGCGAAACCCCCGCGCCCAAATGCCAAGTCCTTGATCCACCGCTACGGACTTGAGGCAACATGACTACGGACCTCCTCCTCCTCCTCCTCTTCCTCCTCTTCTCTCCACTGTCTTCTTCCTCCTCCACTCTCCATTATTATGTCTCCGCCCTCCTCCCCCATACCCTTTCCTCCCTCCCCCTCTCTCCCATTCTCTCCTGGACCGTCTGCTGCGGGTCTTCTCCCTTCCCCACCGGGTGACACACACCCGAGGTCCCCCTAAACGTCATCACAGTGCCGCCCCAGCTCCAGCGCACTTGCTCAACCTTGTCAACGGGATGGGCCAGAGACACTACGGTCCACACGTCACGCTCCCAGAGCTTTCTGGGACGCTCTCAAAGCGTTCGGGAACGGTTTGAGAAGGCCGCGGCGCCCGAAATATTTTCAAGAACCGCCGTGTACCTGAGATTACCGGTGTATCCTAACCCGATGTCATCCTCGTCGTGGCTCCGTCTTATTGTGTTTTTTTTTTTCGAAGCGATCGGAGGCGCCCAAGGAGGGGAGGTTGGGGAAGAGAAGGGGGAGGATGAGTGTTGGGGAGGAGAGGTTGGGGAGGACAGGTTGGGGAGGATAACGAGGACGAGGATGGGGAGGAGGAGGAGGAGGAGGAAGAGGAGGAGGAGGAGGAGGAGGAGGAGGAGGAGGAAGAGGAGGAGGAGGAGGGTTGTGGAGGAGTGGGAGGGGGGAGGTGCGAGCGAAGCCTCGTTGGGGATGCGGGAGGGGCCCCAAGAAGCCTCCTGCCTTCGTAAGAAGAAGCTGCCCCCCCCGCCCCACGCCCTTCCGTGCGCCATCGGCAGTGGGGGCGGCGTAGGGAAGCGGCGTGGGGATAGGGCATCTCTATGAGGAGGGAAAGGTTCAGGCGATCGCAATCATGGGTCAAGGGGGCGTGGATTAGCGACGGGTCCCGTTTCCATGGGAAATCGCGGATTTCCGCCGCCGAGCGAGGCGGCACCGGCCGCATTTTGGTGAGGGCACCTCCTCCAGTCCATGGATTTGGCGACCGCGCGCCAAGTCCAATGATCGCTAATCCATGTTTGCGCGCCCCCTGAAAAGGCACCCACACCGCTACCCTGGCCTCGTTTTCGCTTTCTTTTGGCCTCCTGGGAGGCCCTTGTCGCCACCGCTGCATTCGCCTTGAGATTCTGGTCCGAAGCCACCCCAGGAGAGAGGTCCAGGGAGTAGCGGTATCGTTACCTTTTCGGGTTCTCCGATTCCATGCAGACGGGAGTGGAGGAGCGGGGGGGGGCAGAAGAGAGGGCGCCCAGTTCGGAGCGGTTTATTTTGCCCGCAGGAGTTCGATTGGATTTGGATCGGGGACGCAGAAGATGCCCGTGACGCCGTTGCTCTCAAGAAAAACAACGTCCGGTGCCAGTCCACCTGCTCACCAGTCTGCTGAATGTTACCTTCGCTTGCGGAGCAGCCCTTGCGTTACAGCAGCGCGCGTCTTTGCTGACTTCTGGCGATACGGTCGGCTCAGATTAGTAGGTCGACCCTGCCAAATCAAGGGTACCCTTGTGTCCTGTGTCTCGCGACCCATGCTTCCTACATTCCTGTGGCAATATGGCCCTCGGAAGGGTCTTGTGTCCCCTCGCGTGTCTTGTCCAATCGAGTCCGACTGTAACTCGTTGTGCCGCCTGGGCTGCCGCACTCCACACCGAAGTGCTTGACCTGGTAGCTCTCCCTGAGCAGCTTGTCTGCGAGTACCCCATGTGTTGTTTTACCGAAGATGCCGAGTAGGGGGATCGCGGGATCTGGAGTCGATCGGGCGCCTCGGTCTCCCGTGGTCTCAACGTGACATCGCGTGGTCTCGCGTGGTCCCCGTGGCCTTCTTTCGGTTTTGTATCGTTAGACTTCGTATGCGTTGTGTCGTTCTTAGGGCTTAGCGGCTTCTAGTAGTAGTAGTAGTAGTAGTAGTAGTAGTAGTAGTAGTAGCAGCAGTAGTAGTAGTAGTAGTAGGAGTAGGAGTAGGAGTAGGAGTAGGAGTAGGAGTAGGAGTATAAGTCGTAGTCGTAGTCGTAGTCGTAGTCGTAGTAGTAGTAGTAGTAGTAGTAGTAGTAGTAGTAGTAGTAGTAGTAGTAGTAGTAGTAGTAGTAGTGGTAGTAGTAGTAAATAGTAGCAGTAGCAGTAGTAGGAGCAGAGTAGTAGTTAGTAGTAGTAGGGAGTAGGAGTAGGAGTAGGAGTAGGAATAGGAATAGGAGTAGGAGTAGAAGTCGTAGTCGTAGTCGTAGGTTCGTAGTCGTAGTCGTAGTGTAGTCGTAGTCCGTAGGAGTCGTAGTCGTAGTCGTAGTAGTAGTAGTAGTAGTAGTAGTAGTAGTAGTAGTAGTAGTAGTAGTAGTAGTAGTAGTAGTAGTCGTTTAGTAGTAGTAGTAGTAGTAGTAGTAGTAGTAGTAGTAGTGGTAGTAGTAGTAGTAGCAGTAGTAGTAGTAGGAGCAGGAGTAGTAGTAGTAGTAGTAGTAGTCGTAGTAGTAGTAGTAGTAGTAGTAGGAGTAGGAGTAGGAGTAGGAGTAGGAATAGGAATAGGAGTAGGAGTAGAAGTCGTAGTCGTAGTCGTAGTCGTAGTCGTAGTCGTAGTCGTAGTCGTAGTCGTAGTCGTAGTCGTAGTCGTAGTCGTAGTCGTAGTAGTAGTAATAGTAGTAGTAGTAGTAGTAGTAGTAGTAGTAGTAGTAGTAGTAGTAGTAGGTCGTAGTAGTAGTAGTAGTAGTAGTAGTAGTAGTAGTAGTAGTAGTAGTAGTAGTAGTAGTAGTAGTAGTAGTAGTAGTAGTAGTAGTAGTAGTAGTAGTAGTAGTAGTAGTAGTAGTAGTAGTAGTAGTAGTAGTAGTAGTAGTAGTGTAGTCGTAGTGGTAGTAGTGGTAGTAGTAGTAGTAGTAGTAGTAGTAGTAGTAGTAGTAGTGGTAGTAGTAGTAGTAGTAGTAGTAGTAGTCGTGGTCGTAGGGTCGTTAGTCGTAGTAGTAGAAGTAGTAGAGTAGTAGTAGTAGTAGTAGTAGTAGTCTGTAGTAGTAGTAGTAGTAGTAGTAGAAGTAGTAGTTAGTCGTAGGTCGTTAGTCGTAGTCGTACATAGCGTAGTTAGTAGTAGTAGTAGTAGTAGTAGTAGTAGTCGATAGTAGTTCGTAGTAGTAGTTAGTAGTGTGTAGTAGTAGTAGACGTAGGCGTCGTTAGTAGTAGTGGTAGTAAGTAGTAGTAGTCGTTCGTAGTCGTCGTAGTAGTAGTAGTACGTGGTAGTGTCAGTGGGTAGTAGTAGTAGTAGTAGTAGTCGTAGTCGTAGTCGTGTAGTAGTAGTAGTAGTAGTAGTAGTTAGTAGTAGTAGTAGTAGTAGTAGTAGTAGTAGTAGTAGTAGTAGTAGTAGTAGCAGCAGTAGTAGTAGTAGTAGTAGTAGTAGTAGTAGTTAGTAGTAGTGGTTAGTAGTAGTAGTAGTAGTAGTAGTAGTAGTAGTAGTAGTAGTAGTAGTAGTAGTAGTTGTAGCCGTAGTACTAGTAGTAGTAGTAGTAGTAGTAGTAGTAGTAGTAGTAGTAGCAGTAGTAGTAATAGGAGTAGGAGTAGGAGTAGGAGTCAAGCTAGCCAGCTCGAGCGAGTCAAGCATGGCATGCCCAGTCCCACCAGGCCCCTCCCACAACATAAGAAGCAAAGCTGGCACAACTGGGGGCTCGATGTCACACGGCCAGCCGGTTGGTACAAGCTTGATGCGGGCACCGATGGCGGTTGCCGACGGGAACTGGTGAGCGCGTGTTGAATGCCGCGCACGCATTGCCAGACGAGTCGAGAATGGCCCGGTACACCGCAGGAAGCCAGAGGTGGCCGGAGGAAGCCCGACGGTCTGACAGGACACCCCAAAGCATTTTGTGAAAAAGCATTGGGTTTTTGATGTTTTTATGTTGAAATGCTTGCAAAAACACGGTGTTCGGTAGGATTCTGACATGAACGCGCGAGTGTGCTCTTTGTGGTATTTTTTGCACAGGATTCGCGGCCTGGGTGCATGACAGAGCATCGCGAGTGCACCGCGCGATGACGTGAAATCGCTGGATTTGACAGAATTCTTAAGATTCCTATGGTTTTCCTATGATTTCAGCAAGAGAGCCCGGGCGGGAAATTTGTACAATTTTCGTGAAAAAAGCATTGGGTTTTTGATGTTTTTATGTTGAAATGCTTGCAAACACACGGTGTTCGGTAGGATTCTGACATGAACGCGCGCGTGTGTTCTTTGTG
>CAUYUJ010014462.1:212403-224903 GCA_963575745.1 Prorocentrum cordatum
AGTAGTAGTAGTAGTAGTAGTCGTAGTCGTAGTCGTAGTCGTAGTCGTCGTCGTCGTAGTAGTAGTAGTCGTCGTCGTCGTCGTCGTCGTCGTCGGCGGCGGCGGCGGCGGCGTCGGCGTCGGCGTCGGCGTCGTTGTCGTCGGACTGATCATCGTCTGATTGTTGGGTAAGTGGCAAGGTGTAAAGACCAATGGTTCGGATTCGGGTTCTGTTTCGAGTTCGGCGCACCGTTTTTTTTGAATTTCCACTGGCACTAAGATTTGTACTGCAAACCCGCTGGAAGCTATTCTTGCTATAGAGTTGTAGTTGGGAGCCGATGTCTTTTGTTTATTGACTTGGTATTTCAAACGCACGTGTTTTTTGGCTGCAATTTCAGAACATATAATATGTGTGCATCATTTTTTTTGAGGCGAGTTTATTTCCAGTGACTGTCGATTGGAAGGAGTTCTTGTGTCTTGAAATCCCATGGAGTCGAGATTTGTATTTTCATACTGCTATCCCGTTCGAATGGAAAACCAGCACATCGGTTCCAGTTCTCGTGGAAAGCACATTTGCGTTTATTGTTTAGCACTTCGAAACAAGTCAATCCATTGACGCGCCAACTATAATAATATTTCTCAATTGTTCTGGGCGTAAACATTCATGTGTACTGGGTTCGTGTTCCCAGTGCATGTGATGTTGAGTCTTATTGTAAGCAACTATGTTCACCGATAACCTATTTAATGCTAATGGTTCTTGTTGAGATCCTACTTGAGTATTGATTGCTCTTGGATGTCCGCTGAGAGCGCAGGCCTGGACCCCCTGGTCAGGACCCCCCGGTCTGGAAACGGTCTGGACCCTCTGGTCTGGACGCCCCAGACCGGACTCCCGGCCCGGACCCCACGGCCCCCCGGTCGGGACCCGGCCGGGGCGCTGCAGACACCTCAGTCAGGAGCCCTCGGTCCGGACCCCGCGGCTCGGACCCCGAGCTGGGACCCCCCGTTTCTCCGCCTCCCTCCCCCCTCCTCCTGTTCCTCCAGTCCTCCTCCATCGCCTCCCTCCCTCCTCCTCCTCCCTTCCTCCTTCCCTCCTCCCTCCTGCTCCTTCCCCTCTCCTCCTCCGTCTCCTCCTCCCTCGCCCCCCCCCTGTCCCCGTAAGGGCCGACCAGCCCTCCTCCCCTCCTCTTCCCTCCCCGTCCCCGTAGGGGATGGCTGACAGAGGGGTCGTGTCTGCATCGACTCGAACCAGCCGAACCGAACTGGCCGAACCGAACCCGTCCAAAAAAACAAAACCGAACCAGCCGAACCGAACCGGGCCAACCGAAACGGCCAAAAAAGACCGGTCTGCGACGCGAGCCGAAACGGTCGAACCGAACCGGCCTGCGACGCGAGCCGAAACGGTGGTGCCCCGTGCCCGTGCGCGAAGAAAATGCACAGCCAATCGCGTGTCACACGGGGCAGACATCAACAAAAGTGGTGCACTCAGTAGAAATAGTTTGCTTTCGATTGGAATTAAAAAGCGCTGCTGCTTGTAAGGACGCAGGACAAATTTTGGCCTCCGATATACATTCCATGACCGGGGGATTGGACTGGGGCGTCCAGACCGGGGGTTTCTGGACCGAGGGGTTTGGTCTTGGATGTCTCAGGGATGCTGGGGTGTCCTGCGGGGGGTTGGGTCTTGGGGGGTTTCTCCCTGGATCCTTTGGGGTGTCCTGGGGGTCCTCGGGTGTTGGGGGCGCCTGGGGGCATTTTGGGTTCCTTGAGGTCTTGGGGGTCCTGGTGGACTTGGGGTCCTGGACAAGGGTTGAAGAGGGCGGCCACCTGGTTCTGTTCGGCCGGTTCGGTTCCGCCGGTTTGGTTCCGGCCGGTTTGGTTCAGCTGGTTCGGTTCGACCGGATTTATTCGCACAGCGGGCCAAGCCGGTTCGTTTCGGCCGGTTCGGTTTGGCCAGCCGGTTCGGTTCGGCCGGTTCGGTTCCAGACCCAGTTTTCGGGTCTCGGTTCGGTTTGCGGCCATCAAAGCGTCATTTCAACAACAGCCGCAGGGTGGCAGAAATGATTAAATTACGGTGGCATTGATAGACCTCGTTCGCTACGACCACGCCCAGAGTGCAAGCAGGATGCCATTTCGCCACCTTTTGCATTACTTCTTCGATCGCCGACGAGGTCAAGATCTGCTCCGCGCAGACCATCTACATGACCAACGGGATGGCGGGACAAGGAGACCTCGCGAGGGGCACGGCGACTGTCAGATGTCCGGCGTCTCCGACAATCAGTGGCCCACGGCTGCCACGATGCCGGTGGACGGCGCGGTTCGGGAGCGCAGGTAGCTCAATGCAGTTATCGCGCGCGCTGTGAAAATGTAGCTCGGGGGCTTGTGATCGGCTTCGGGATGTGGGAGGCCACGCCCCGTGTCAACATGGGGAGCCCAGCCCCGACGCCGACGCTATGCCCAGGCGCCCTTGCGCAGGCAACTGGGCATGCCGTTGACAGTTGGTGGTGCACGGAGGAAGATCGAAAAACCGCCGCGGACGTGTGGTCGTTGCCGACCTTCCTGGTGGACCCAGTGTCAGTCCCCAGCGCTGGGTTCTTTGGCCTCGCTGGGTCGCCGGTTGCGCCTTCTCGCGCGCATGATGAAACACTGGCAGTTGGGAGGGCACCTTCCAGATACCTCGGCGCCATCGGCCCGCACTTGAAGGCCCAGATGCGTTCCTCTTTTCCGCCGCAGTACCGCGCGGCTTATCATGCTCACTGCGTGCTCACAGCAGTGGTGCAGGACAAGGCGGCTCGCGTGCTCGATGCGTCGCAATCGTCGCGCCTCAATGGTGCCCGATACAGGATTGCGGCAGCAATGAGGAACTACATGGGGGATTTGGACTACTACCGCGGCTTTTTATCTGGCCGTCGACCCTGCGGAGGGCGTCCTCGGGTTACATTGCGAATGGTCCAACGCGTGTGCACGACGAATACGGCGCTAGCGTTCGGAATGCGCGACTCGATCGGCGGGGGGGTTGACCATTGAACACCTTGTTTTCCAGCACGAGCAACTCTCGGACATGGGCGCCGATCCTCTGGCGGACGCGGCGCGTGCGATTGACCCAGCCGCAGCCGTTGGTGCCGCGATGCGCAACGTCAGCCAGATCAGCATCAACCGCCGCAAATGTGGCAACCACGCGTTCACTCTGTGCACCACGACGAATCTCGATGAGACTACCGCGAACCCTGCGAGCCGACACAAGAGCGCGATCGGCAACGCGATGTCGCCCGGCAAGCGCGAGCGCGAGGGGAAGGTCGACATCCCCGAGGGGGTGGGGGCTGCGGGGGGCGCGGTAGGTTCCCCAGCCCCATCCACGCGCGCCACGTGAGCCGAGGGTCGCTCCACAAGTGCGCGGGATGCGTTGATAGCGAGCTCGGCGGGCCGCGCGGCATCAGCGCGCGGCGTGCGCTGATCAGCCACTTCCCGTCGATGCGGGGCTGATGTTCACGCGCCGTGTTCGGGCGTCGTTCCGGACGCAGATGGGATGACAGGTGGGCCGCGCCCCCCAGTCGCCCTGCGCCAGTCTCCAGGATGCCCCCCCCCCCCCGCGCAGTTCCCATGGGGCCAGCGGTCAGCTGCGACGGGAGGTGCAGGAGGGGGGAGCAGCTACGAGGTTGGAGGGCAGAGTCCAGGAGGGGAGGCTGCCCGCCCGTGCGCCAGCGGGGACTCTGAATCAGAGGCTGCGCCAGGGCCAGGCGCGATTGGTCCGCCAGATCTACGTCATATTCAAGACCAGGCTCAGTAGACCCCATGCGGTCCTGCGCCTCCTTCTTGCGCCCTGACTGCTTGCGACGCTGCGAGTCGCTTGCCCGCGTGCCTGGGGTTAGACGAGCAATGATTGATGTCTGTATGAACGGCGGGACTTGAATTCGATTCCCATGGGACAGTAGTATGTCGATTGAAGTTTCGTTGAAAGCATGCTTCTCTTGACCCTATATGCCGCAATTCAATATCCGTAAGGGCTTCGCCCCCTGCCGCCGGCCCCCTCTCTCGGAGAATGGGCCATGGAAGAGCTAAGTCATGAGGCCTTGGCGCTGTCGTGAAGCAGTATCGAAACTTCATGCGAAGCCGATTCGCAATCAGCAAAACCAACTGATCACAAGAGGGGTTACCACACCTGGCGATTGGTAAGACGTGTATGGTTTACGGGCTTGGTTACCACACCTTGCGATTAAAGGGCCGAGGGAGTTCTCGCAGTTTGGGTTACCACGCCTTGCGATGGATGTGCGTGAAGGGTGGCACCGAATTTCAGAAATGTGGCAAATCCCCTGTGTTTTTGGACCCTGACCCCGCGGATCTGCGTGAGGGGTGGCACCGAATTTCAGAAATGTAGCAAATCCCTTGTGTTTTTGGACCCTGACCCCGCGGATCTGCGTGAGGGGTGGCACCGAATTTCAGAAATGTGGCAAATCCCTGTGTTTTTGGACCCTGACCCCGCGGATCTGCGTGAGGGGTGGCACCGAATTTCAGAAATGTGGCAAATCCCCTGTGTTTTTGGACCCTGACCCCGCGGATCTGCGTGAGGGGTGGCACCGAATTTCAGAAATGTGGCAAATCCCTGTGTTTTTGGACCCTGACCCCGCGGATCTGCGTGAGGGGTGGCACCGAATTTCAGAAATGTGGCAAATGTGTTTTTGGACCCTGACCCCGCGGATCTGCGTGAGGGGTGGCACCGAATTTCAGAAATGTGGCAAATCCCTTGTGTTTTTGGACCCTGACCCCGCGGATCTGCGTGAGGGGTGGCACCGAATTTCAGAAATGTGGCAAATCCCTTGTGTTTTTGGACCCTGACCCCGCGGATCCGCGTGAGGGGTGTTGATTTCGAGTCCCCCCAGCAATTCAGACAACGCGCCCAGGGGGTGCTAAAAAGCCGGTTTGGGCCTCCCCCCCCCTCGCGCGGTCAATCAACTAGTTACAGTAACCAGCAATTTGTGAACTAGTTACAGTAACCAGCAAGAAGCAGAACTGTAACACTGGAAACTACAACCTACGACTGGTACAGGAAACTGCGAATCACGGGCCTACAGCCTGGTGGCCCCACAAGGGGGCCGGCGGATTTCAATTCCATTATTTCTGGTATCCCATAACTATATTGACTTCCGTGCCACACGAACATGTCTATTCAGTTCCTAATGGTGATCAATGCTCATATCGAGATCCTGTGAAGCCACATGGGAGCCGATTGGAGTCCTATTCGAATCCTATTGGAACCCACATGTCATCCTGTTGGCTGGTAACAAATGCTTACGGAGTACAGGGAAACGCGCAGTGCGGAGCCGACCTTGGAATTCCGTTGGACGCCGACTCTGTCCAATAAGGGCCCTGTTGGATTCCATTTGAAAGTCTACTGGGCCCCATTTATGATGCCAGTGTAACCCCGTTGGAGGCTTTCCAATGTCAACCCCCGTCATTGCCCATACATGTTAATGTCAACTGTGCACATCAGAAAGGCGATCCAGTGATGGCCTGCCGGTCAATATTTGGGGCCCAATGGCCGGGTGATTGTCGATTCCCATATTGGTTGTTGATTTGGTGGCACTAGCATTGCTGCTAGTAGTACTGCTGATAGAATACATAGTGCCACCAGTCGTACATAGTCAATCGTATTCCCTCCCATGCGTAATGGTATTCGTAGTTGGCTCATGCATGTTGTAATACATCCTGAGGCGCAAGCATGTCAGACCCTTCCTCATCCTTCTTCTTCTGTTCCTTCTCTTCATCTGGGACAGCCATATACTGCAGTCGACCATATGTGGGCCGTATTAATGTGTCCTATGCCATGCTGCACAAGTTGTTGTGACCATTTGTCCCCAAAGGGTATGATAGAGGGAACAGTGCGCTATACCATACTATACCAAATCACGCAATGACACGGACAATTTTATCGTACGATGCCATGGTTCTGTATACCGCGGTCATTCTAGGTGCCTCCGCCTATACCCTTGTCCCTGGCCCATGTTTGAAGTTGTTCAGGGTTGTTGCCACAAAGGAGTCGCTTACGCGAGTGCCACATCGGTCTCTCTTCCTCTGCATGGAGTGCTGCCGCGCAGTGCCCCCCCCCAGGTACATTTTGAATTGCACTCCGCCGCGAACGCAGGGCGGAGTGATGAATTTTCACGACAAGGAGACCGCCCGGCCGAGCACCACTCCTGGCTTGCCCCTTTGGCTTGGCGGGGCGCGGGCGAGGGGCGAGCGTGTCACGCCGGAGGGCGGCGACGGGAGGGCACGGGGGTTGGGGGGCGCGGGGGACGGGGACGGCGGTGGGTGGAGGGCCAATGGAGGTCGAGGACGAGGAGGAGGAGGAGGAGGAGGAGGAGGCGGAGGACGAGGAGGAGGAGGAGGAGGAGGAGGGGGGGAGGAGGAGCAGGAGGGGGAGGTGGAGGAGGCGCGGAGGTTGGCTCGAGGATCACCCCTCGCTTGAGGCCAGGGCCGATGGAGGCCGGTCTGGTGAATCAATGTGACAGACGTGGTGGCTGGAAAGGTTTTGGTCTGGCGATGGGCCGTGCCAGCGTTGCATTGCTGCGTTCCAGAAGAAGACGCCAGTGAGTCTCGTCTGTGTAAGCTTGTATCAGTACACGTGTATAGGTATGCATGTATGCATACGCTCCTCTCCGTGGGCGTCGTTATCAGAAGCGATGATTTGCGTGCGTGGCCGAGCGTTTTTGATGTTGCGGTATGGCGTGGGACATGCCCAATACGTAAACAACTGGACGCACCCCTCACACACAATGCGACAACGCGATCGAACATCCCTATGCTGTTTCAGCAGTTCTGTTCGATATGTTCGAAACCATTGTTATTGTCGATACTTTGCGCTCGCGTGGTAGAGGCGCATGGTGCCAAGAGTTCTGTTTGGCGCATCACAAACGCTTGTAATCAACGGCTTTGCCTTTCATAATTTCAGGCTAGTGCATTTTTTCAAACCCTCCTGCGTTGGGTTCTCGTTTTGGATAGAGCACTGTGGTCTCCACTCCTCTCCTCTCCTCCCCTCCTCCTCCTCCTCCTCCTCCTCCTCCTCCTCCTCCTCCTCCTGCTTGCGGCTCCCGGGGGGTCTGCGAGCTGCGCAACTGTCGCCACTTTCGTGGGTTCCTGGGAGGTCCAGCGGAGTCGGGGGCCACGCAGACCCATTGAGGTTGAGAAATGCGCAATTCAATGCCATTCTTATATGCTCCTGGGGGGTCCAGCGGAGTTGGGGGCCACGCGGATCCAGCCGAGACCTCGCAGTTCCCTGGGATGCTACGAACTGTGCAACTGTCGCCACTTTCGTGGGTTCGTGGGAGGGTAGCGTATATCGTGTATATTTGGTGGTCATGCAAGTCGTCGCCTCGCGTGGAGAAGGGTACGTCCTGGATGTTTCTTACGTTTGCAAATATGCGTGTTTAACCTACCGTGCATCATAGCATTCACCTACACACTCGTGCTATGAATTTCGAACACAATTGCGTACAGCATTCGCAGCCGCATGGGGGATAGATGGTGGCTGCCCCAGACCGAGTGCACACTTCTCGAAAACGTGTGTAACGCTATTGATTGCATTCCCTGCTCGATGTGCATGAATTAGGGCACGCACGTGCCACGGCTATGTGTATGTATGTATCTGTCTATATGTATGTTTATGTCTGTCTGTCTGTCTGTCTGTCTGTCTGTCTGTCTGTCTGTCTGTATGTATGTATGTATGTATGTATGTATGTATGTATGTATGTATGTATACATATATATATAGATATGTATGTATGTATGTTTAAGTATACACATGTATAAACATATGCAGGTAATGACCTTCGTCACATCCCGCCATCGTGCCTTGGTTGTAAGTCAGAGGCCTCGTGGATGCCTAATGGGATCTCTTGGGGGGGCCCTTAGGAGCCTGGTGCCTGGTGGAGGAGGTTTGTTTATGTTTTTGGTGCCGCTCGGGTACCTCCCAGGGGCCTCTAGGGGCCTCTCGGGGGCCTCTCGGGGGTCTTCTGGAGCCTCAGGGGGGCTTCTTTGGGGCCTGCTGGCATTCTTGGAGGTCGTCTTGGGGCGGAAAGCTCGAACTGTCGGTTCGTGTTCCCCCTATGGGGCTTTTCTTGGGCTTGTCTTGGGGGCAGTTTGGGGAACCTCCTGGCTCAAGCCATGGCTCACGCCAATGGCTCAAGTGGTGCCCGCAGGCGCTAGAAACTTGGAGTAGTTGGCATGATGGGCATGCTTTCCCCTGGCCACAGCGGCCGCCGCGAAGGAGGCCGTGGAGCCTCCCTCCGACCCCGCCAAGGCGGTCGGCGTGATGGCGCCCCTGGGCTACTTCATGCCTCTTGCGTGCGTGCGGTGCGAGTTTTTCGGCCACTCTGCGTCTTGCATGCGACTGCCCACCCCAGAAGTGTGTGGCGCCGGACCCCCTTCAAGGGGGTCCGGACCCCCTCACAAGGCTTGTGAGTGGTCATCTTCGGCTGCTCGCAGGAGTTCGCCTTCTGGTTGCGGGCCAGATTGCATTTACAAACGTCGAATACTTCGACCCGCTCGGTTTCGGCCAGGTCGTCGAGTACAAGGGCTTCCACAATCTTAGCAGCGCAGAGCTGAAGCGCGGGCGCCAGGCCATGATGGCCGCTTTCGCGTCCGCGTTCCAGCACTTCGTGAAGCTCCCTGGTTTCGAGGGCAGTCCTTCTGTGCTTGGGGCGCTCACCGACCCCTTTGGCGTGCTCGGGCTCGCTTGCCTCATCCTCCCCATCTCCGCGCTCGAAGGGACCGTGTAGTGGATGGGCGACGACATGTCCAAGGAACCGGACAACTTCGGGGACCCGTGCGATTGGACGGGGCCTTTTCGGCGCACAAGGCGGCGGCTACAGCGACGAGATCCGGAACAAGCGATGTTCTCGGTCGTGGACATCCAGGTGGCGGAGATCGCAATTGGTAGGGACGGTATCCAGAAGTTTGGCCTCTGAGCATGGCGCCCAAGGCTGCAGCGGCAGGAGGTGTCTGAACCCGGCGCCGCGGTGCCGAGAGGCCTCCGCGAGAGCTGTGCCGGCCCCGCCGGCGAGTGCAGAATTCGTGCGCGGTTTCCTTCCCTACGCCCAGAGCCGGGGCCCGCGGCCGAGCAGTGCGATTCAGATGTCGGCCCGGGCCGCCACGGTGCCATGCTTGGCGCGGAAGCGCCCAGCCGGCCCCAGGCGGACGCCATCGGGGGCGCGCGGCGCATGCTCCGGTGCTCCCCGAGGGGCCCGCGCCCTCGTGCCATCGCGCCCCCGAGCTCTCTTGGGGGCACCGCGGTCGCCATCTATGCTCGCAGCCTTCAACACAGAGTTTCGCAGTTCAGCCCGGCGGCCTCGCGCGCTGGAACATTGCAGTTGAGCTCCATCCTTCGATCGGCACATCAGTGATTGGTCCTTTGATGGGCTCCCACTGTTGAACCGGGGGAACGCAAGACCCGAGTAAGCCGGAACTCTGGTTTGCCGACTTTTTTTGACGAGCGCGTCCTGGATTTCGACGGTCCAGTTTTCGTGGGATGTCTGCAGCGGGAGCTCGCGTCGAATTTCAGATTGGGTTTCGTCGTTTTTATGATGGCCCCGTCGGGCCAA
Source organism: Prorocentrum cordatum (assembly GCA_963575745.1). Classification (NCBI taxonomy): domain Eukaryota; class Dinophyceae; order Prorocentrales; family Prorocentraceae; genus Prorocentrum; species Prorocentrum cordatum. The sequence continues at coordinate 221,970 of CAUYUJ010014462.1, forward strand.
CCCGAGTCCCCCGTACCCGAGTCTTACGTCTCCCCGATTGAAGGACAGCTGTTTCTCGAGGTCTTCAGTGCGTATCCCAGGTGCTCTCGGCTTCACGCGGGCTCCGTCGTGGCCAAAACGGGGCTCGGCCTCGGCGGTGGCCGTCGCGGGCGCCTGGGCCCGCCAGCTCCCCGAGGGGTCCCTAGCACAATGGGCGTCTCCGAGGGGTCCCGCTGCGGCTTCCTCGACACGTTCCTGGCCGCTGTAGGCGTGAGCTCCCGCCAGTTTGTCTAGTTGTCCTCCTCCTCCTCCTCCTCCTCCTCCTCCTCCTCCTCCTCCTCCTCCTCCCTATTTCGACCGTTATAATGCTCCTGCCTTGCCACACTTTTTCCCCGGAGTGTGGGAACCGTCTTGCGGAAGATGGGTGGCAGAAGGGCGGCGTTGTTGCGATCCGAGGCGGTTGGGACTGTTCCTCGAGACAATATGCCGTTCAGCACGGGCCGTTGATGTTTTTGAGCCGTAGTTCCCGTCAGCCAGGATCTGTTTCAGTGCAACAGATCTCTGAGCACCGCAGCTTTTTCTGGAGCCAACCCGCGCGCGTCAGACGCGTCGCCGGCATGTCGGCAAAGGTTTTTAACCTTGCGGTGCATTTCTGTGGTGATCAGTTTTCGGCCACCCGCCCTGGGCTTGATCTCTGGATGTGTGGGCGCGGTGCCATCTCTCTTCATTCTTCGTTGTCTTTTGTACTTCTGCGTTGCCCTTTTTCATGCATGGTGGAGGCGTGGTGGAGGCCCCTTCCCGTCAGTTGGGCAGCTTGTGGTTTTCTTCATCCGAGCTGCTCCCGCATGAGACAGCGATTCCTTGATACATTGTGAAGAAGTCCCGCGCGAAAGCGCTTGAGCGTGAGTCCTACGTGAATCGCGAGGGAGTCTCAAACGATAGCGTGGTTCCCAAGTATGTCGTCAGGACGCCCAGAACAAGAGTGGCCGCTAAATGTCGAAGGCGCGGCGTTTCAATACATGGTGGGGAATTCTCGGGCCTGAGCGCGATTCCTGCATGCACTGTGCTGGGGTCCCGCGCGAAAGCGCGATTTTGATAAAAGTGCGGGGAGGCATCCGGAGGGAACCGTGGTTGTTGCCGCTGTCGCTTCGAACTGCGGGGCCAGGGGGGGCGCAGTCTGCGCCTCAAGACTTTTACGTTGTGACAAAGACACGGTGCCTGCCATCGGGGGGGTCACTCCAGACGAACAGTTCAATGGGCACCGAAGGGTGGACCAACACACACGCACACATATTTACATATATATGTATATACAAGACTGCAGTGGCGCTCCGCGCCATGCACCTTGGTCCTTGAAGTTTGGTATGCAGGCGGAATGGCAGGAAGGTCAAGCCGACAATTTAGCGATAACTCCTGGTTGCCTTTTCCGGCATCGCCGCTATAATGATGTTATTCGTTATCCTGCCTCCATGCTTATTGTTCCTTATGTTCGCCGTACACTGCGCATTCTCCCCATCTTTCTCAGCTCTTTTTTGCGGAGGCTCCTCCTTGGAGAGCCTCTAGGGGGCTCATAAAAGTTGTTTCGGGTTTTCTTAAGGCCTTCTGGAGGCCTCCTGGGCGCATTCTGGGGGCCTCCGGGGGCTTCCTCGGGCCAATTTGCCTCCAACCGCCGTCTCCCTGAACGACCAGATCACGATTCGGAATTCTTCGGAGGGTGTTTTTGGGCCATCTTGGGCCGCCATGGGGCTCTCTGAGGGCCATCTTGGACCCGTGTTGTGCCGTTTTGGGGCTCTCTTGGGCTGCCTGGAAGCCCTTTCGGATGGTTGTGGGGCGATTTGGGAGCCTCCCAGGCGGCTTTGCACGCCCAGAAGACCGCCGTCTCGGAGCGTCGGGAAGCCGAAAAGAGGAGAACCCCAAAATTCATCAACACGCACAGAAAATCAATGATTTTTGCCTCGGGGGGCCTTCTTGGGAGTGCTCTTGGAGGCCTCTTTGGGGCCGTCCTGGAGGCCTCTTGGGCCATCTGGAGGTCACGTTGGTCACTCTTGGAGCGCTCTTGTGCTGTCTTGGGGGTCTCTGGGACGTCTCCGATGACCCCCTGATCGCCCTAAGTGTGCTGGGAAGGCTTGGCAAAACGCCTTGCGAGGCCCGGTGGCCGCTTCGAGGCCGTCCGGAGGGCCCCAAAGCCCCAGGTCCTAGGAGTTCGGTTTGGGGGGGGGGGTGATGGGTTTTCCCCCCGCTCGGGCTTATTACAATATAGGAAGAGGAACCTTTATATATATATATATATATATATATATATATACATATGGTAATGCGAATTCAACAGCGTCATCTCCTTTCATCATGCTTGCACCCAGGATCCATCTTTCGAGTATTGCCGGCTGTCCATGGGGGACAATTCCACGGAGCAGCTGGCGAGCCGCTTCCAGGAGGGGCCCCTGGCCGGAGGGGCGGCTGCCCCGGCGTGTGCGCTGCGCTGCTTGAGCAGAACCCTGTGTGGTCCCACGACACGTGTATGAGTTCTGTGGAGTCGAGCATTCTGTGCTTTTGAAAGTTGCCTCACCATGCCTGAGGGGAGGACACGGGGATCGCAGCGCGTTTCGGTTCCGACTGTTTTTCTTAGGCAGGGAGCAGGCGGTCGTTATGTTCTCCGCCCTAGGCGGGAAAGTGGGCTCACTCATCTCTTCGGCGCGAATGCCTTCTTTGAGAGGTGGATTTGGCAGGGGGAGGAGGAGGAGGAGGAGGAGGAGGAGGAGGAGGAGGAGGAGGACGCTGCCAATGAGGGGGCTGGCCCTGGACGTTGGCGAGGTACGCATCAGATGGATAGTGCTGTTTTCGTATCACCAGCAGTCCCTGCAGCCCTGGGGCTCAGTGTGTCCTCCTGTTCTTTCCTTCTCTGCGTGTCTTGGGGGATCGTTGTCATGTGGTGGTGGATGATGATGATGCTGATGA
>CAUYUJ010014462.1:229903-282470 GCA_963575745.1 Prorocentrum cordatum
GGGAGGCCGCGCGGCCGCTCCGCGCCTGGCCCGCGCACCGCCTGGCCCACGCAGCTCCGGCTGGCGTGGCCCATGTTCGACGCGGCTTTCACGCACGGAGTGGAGCGTCTGGCTCCAGGAAGGTCCCCAGAATGAGCAGCCAACTGTTGCGAGGCCAGGTGCCTGGCTTACCCGTACCCGAGTCGGCGGCGGGCGAGGGGGGAATTGAAGAGGAGATGGCCTCTTCGGAAGGCGGCGGGGCTCCTCCGAGGGCCTTGTGCCTCTGAAGGGTGTTCGGCGTCGCCGGGAGGGCTCAGCGAGCTTCTCGGGAGGCCAGGGGACCTCGAGGCTTCTGAGGAGGCCCGCCACCGCTCGCTCCACCCCCCCCCCGGGCTCGCCGCCGCCCGAGGCGGTGCAGACGTGGACAGCACACGCAAGCGGCCAGGGAGATCGGCGGCTGCGGAATCCACAGCGGCCGGCCCAGAGGGGGGCTGCCTGCTCGAACGGAGCCAGCCTGGAGCCCATTGGGTGGGCAGCGCTGTCGCGCGTGTGGCGTGGGGAGGGTGATGGGCCCGTTCTCCACCACCACCACTACCACCATAAGTTGGACGGGGGAAGGAGGTGGAGGATGGGGAGGAGGAAGAGGTGGAGGACCCCCTCCCCCTCCTACTTGTGGTGGTGGTGGTGGAAAACAGGCCCACCCGAGGGGGGCCGCCGGGAGCGGACGGCGGCGGGAGCGCCACCGAGTGCGGCACGCCGAGGCACGCGCAGGCGGGAGGCCGCCCGGCCTCTGCCGGGGCAGGCGAGGAGCCCCAGGCGGGATCGCGCGGCGTGGGCAGTGCGAGGCTCGTGTTTGAAGTCTAGGCTGAAGTCGGGCCTGTCCCTCTACAGGGGGGATATTCCAAAATATTCAAAGAATAGTATGGGGAGTATTTTTAGGGCATTTGGTTTCTTTACGTTTTAATTATTTGGGAGTATTTTTTGAGCATTGTTTATCTTTCGTCGAAAATCCACCTGTAGGAGGACAGGCCCGACTTAAGTCTAGGCCTCCCAAGCGGGGTCCGAGCAGATGGGGTCGACGGTTCGCTCCTCATTGCCGATGCATCGGCGATGCGGCTGGATGTGGATCCCGTTCGCTCCTCATCGCCGATGCATCGGCGATGCGGCTCGCCGTGGATCTCGTTTTGCTTCACGTCGACGTCGACGATGCATCGCCGACGTCGACGATGTATCGCCCACGCATCGTCCGTGGCCCGCGTTCCTCCTTTCCTCCAAGAAGGAAAAACCAACACGTAAACATAAACAGTTTGCGCTCCGCGCGGATTTCTTGGATCCGCGCCGGGGCCCCCCGGCGGCGCCTCCGGCGCCGCCCCTGGCGCGCTCCGCGCGCCAGGGAGGGGGTCCAGCGCGAATCCAAGAAATCTGCGCGGAGCGCCAAAACTGTATGTTTATATGGTTTTTCTTATGTTTTCTCCCCTCCCCCCCTCCCTCCTCACACGCCTTGCCTCTGCCCTCCGCATGTCCTCCACGGGGTGCTCTACCGCAGGCCCCAGCGGCAGGGTCTGTATGCCGTTCCACCTCCATTTCGGCGCGTTCCTCACGCGTTTCGTGGCCCCATAGGGTGCCCCATACACGGCTCCAGCGGCAGGGTCCGCATGCAGTTACATCTCTATTTCGGCGCACCCCTCACACGTTTTTTGGCCTATAGGCGAGGTGTCCCACCGAAGGCTCCAGTGGCAGGGTCCGCATGCAGTTCCACTTCCTTTTCGGAGCACCCCTCATACCTTTCCTGGCCCCATAGGGAGCTCCACCGAACGCCCCAGTGGCAGCGCGCGCGTGCCGTCACCATCCCACTGTGGCACACTCCTCGGACATTTCGCGCCCCCACAAGGGGCTCCACCGAAGACGATACTCACGACTGCGGCATTCACAGCTGCACATGGTTGGGTCCTTCGCCAGGCTGATTGTTTGTTTGCATGCTTCTCCGCAGCGGAGAAGAACTGGGAAGGCCAGGCTCCGGGAAGCCGGGCCTCTGCGGAAGTCCCGGTGTGGCCGCTTCTTCGCCCGAGCAAGCGCCACACACGCACTTACGCGCACGCATGTGGCTCTGCACACATGGGATTCTGCACGCACGCACACAGCACACCACACGCACACGGGGTTTCACACAGACGCCCTTGCACACATGGGGCTTCAGCTACACGGGATTCACACACATGGCGTTCAACATTTGCTGTACGATCGTCGGCAACACCCCAACATACTTATACTATATGTGCGTCGCCCCCCCAGGGGCGACGCGCGCACCGAGGAATCTTATAGTATATGCGTCGTGGCGGGCGCTTTCTGGCCACACCGCTCGGGAAACGATATACTACAAGATGGGTATACTATATGTTCGTGTCGGACGCGCGCCTCCAAGGAGGACATATAGTACTAGTATGTCCATGTGCGTCCCATACGAGTGAACTGTTTTGGGCCCATGCGCTGGCATCATGAGTTTCGCTTGAGTGTCGCCTCGGTCCCAGCCCAGGATGGCGGCGTCCTCGTCCATTGTCAGCAGGGTGTCTCCAGGAGCGTGTCCATGGTGGTCGCCTACCTGATGAAGCATTACAGGACCGACGGTCTAGGCTCTCCCTCTTGTGCAATCTTGAGGCATCCGAGCCGTGTAGCATCGTGGCAGGGCTCGTTTCGATTCCTCCGATTCGATTCGATTCGATTTCGATGGATTCCGATTCCGATTCGATTCGATTTTGGATTCCCATTTGGATTCCGATTTCTCAGTGAGGCATTACTACTACTCTGCCGATGTCTGCTGATTCGACTCCTCCCGACTTGGCCGCCGATTTCCGCCGATTCGATGAATTTCGATCGCCGATTCGATTTATCGATTCGATTCTGGGCTCTTCTGCCGTGGAGGAGGAGGACTCTCGTGCTGCGGTGGGGGGCGGCAGTCTCGTCGCGGCACCAGGTTCAGCAGCGGCTCGCTGTCTCTCAGGTCCATCCATGGCTGTCCCTCTGGCGCTTCCCCTGCACTCAGGCGCACTCGGGGCCCCAGATGGGCTTCGTTCCTCATGTAGCGCAGGGGTGGACCTAAACGGTGTGTTGGCGATCTCGTGGGCCGTTTTCGTTTCGAGCTCGTTTTGCGGTAAAGCTGTATTGAAGACACAACGAAGGACAACGACAACAAAACGAAAGCGAAAAACACTTTTCAGGTTCAGCCCGGACTGTAGCGTTCCTCATGGCTTGATTGTAGTGCCAGAGAGCGATCGGGTCTCTTCGCGGCGTCCCAGAGGCTGCTCCCCAGTGCCCGTTGTTTTCAATTCTGTTTTTGGCGAGTAGTATTCCTGTTTGTGCGGTCGTGTCATCATCTGCCCGAAACCATTCCGAAACCATTGCGAAAAACAATGATCCTGGCGAAGGGCGCAACCATATGAAGCTGCGGGTACCGCGAGGCAACTGAGAAGACGCAGGGGGGAAGGCGTGATGGGTGTGCTGACACGGGGCGGGTGCGCCGTACGGACCATGCCACTCGGCCCTTGGCCAGAGCACCGTATGGAGCCACGAAGCGTGTGAAGGCTGTTCTGGATCGGGTGCGGGCACGCCATGCGGACCCTGCCGCTGGGGCCTTCGGTGGAGTTCCTTACGGGGTCATGAAGCGTGTGGACACGTGTGCCGACTAGGGCGCGGGCGGATACGTCTCGCGGATTTTGCCGCTGGGGCCTTCGGTGGAGCTCCCTATGGGGCCATGAAACGTGTGGGGTGTGCTGGATCGGTCGCGGGTTACGCCATGCGGACCCTGCCGCTGGGGCCTTCGGTGGAACTCCTATGGGGCCACGAAACGTGTAAGGGGTGTGCCGCATCGGGTGCTGGTGCGCCATGCGGACCCTGCCGCTGCTGCCTTCGGTGGAGCCTCCTATGGGGCCACGAAAAGTGTGATGGGTGATGGGTGTGCTGAATCGTGTGCGGGTACGCCATGCGGAACCCGCTGTTTGGGCCTTCGGTGGAGCTCCCTATGGGGCCATGAAACGTGTGGGGTGTGCTGGATCGGTCGCGGGTTGCGCCATGCGGACCCTGCCGCTGGGGCCTTCGGTGGAACTCCTGTGGGGCCACGAAACGTGTAAGGGGTGTGCCGCATCGGGTGCTGGTGCGCCATGCGGACCCTGCCGCTGCTGCCTTCGGTGGAGCCTCCTATGGGGCCACGAAAAGTGTGATGGGTGATGGGTGTGCTGAATCGTGTGCGGGTACGCCATGCGGAACCCGCTGTTTGGGCTTTCGGTGGAGCTCCCTATGGGGCCATGAAACGTGTGGGGTGTGCTGGATCGGTCGCGGGTTGCGCCATGCGGACCCTGCCGCTGGGGCCTTCGGTGGAACTCCTGTGGGGCCACGAAACGTGTAAGGGGTGTGCCGCATCGGGTGCTGGTGCGCCATGCGGACCCTGCCGCTGCTGCCTTCGGTGGAGCCTCCTATGGGTCACGAAAATGGTGATGGGTGATGGGTGGTGCTGAATCGTTGCGGTACGCCATGCGGACCCCCTGTTTGGGGCTTTCGTGGAGCTCCCTTATGGGGCCATAACAACGTGTGGGGTGGCTTGGAATCGGTCGCGGGTGCGCCATGCATGCGGACCCTGCACGCTGGGGCCTTCGGTGGCCACTCCTGTGGGGGCCACGAAACGTGGTAGGGTGTGCCGCATCGGGTGCTGGTGCGCCATGCGGACCCTGCCGCTGCTGCCTTCGGTGGAGCCTCCTATGGGGCCACGAAAAGTGTGATGGGTGATGGGTGTGCTGAATCGTGTGCGGGTACGCCATGCGGAACCCGCTGTTTGGGCTTTCGGTGGAGCTCCCTATGGGGCCATGAAACGTGTGGGGTGTGCTGGATCGGTCGCGGGTTGCGCCATGCGGACCCTGCCGCTGGGGCCTTCGGTGGAACTCCTGTGGGGCCACGAAACGTGTAAGGGGTGTGCCGCATCGGGTGCTGGTGCGCCATGCGGACCCTGCCGCTGCTGCCTTCGGTGGAGCCTCCTATGGGGCCACGAAAAGTGTGATGGGTGATGGGTGTGCTGAATCGTGTGCGGGTACGCCATGCGGAACCCGCTGTTTGGGCCTTCCGTGGAGCTCCCATGGGGCCATGAGAACGTGTGGGGTGTGCTGGATCTGGTCGCGGTTGCGCATCGGCACACCTGCGCCTGGGGCCTTCGGTGGAACTCCGTGGGGCCATGCCCACGAAGCGTGTAATGGTCTAATGGGTGTGCCGAACCGGGTGCTGTGCGCCATGGCGGGCCGTGCCGCTGCTGCCTTCGGTGGAGCCTCCTATGGGGCCACGAAAAGTGGGATGGGTGATGGGTGCGCTGAATCGTGTGCGGGTACGCCATGCGGAACCCGCTGTTTGGGCCTTCGGTGGAGCTCCCTATGGGGCCATGAAACGTGTGGGGTGTGCTGGATCGGTCGCGGGTTGCGCCATGCGGACCCTGCCGCTGGGGCCTTCGGTGGAACTCCTATGGGGCCACGAAACGTGTAAGGGGTGTGCCGAACCGGGAGCTGGTGCGCCATGCGGACCCTGCCGCTGCTGCCTTCGGTGGAGCCTCCTAATGGGCCACCAAAAGTGTGATGGGTGATGGGTGCGCTGAATCGTGTGCGGGTACGCCATGCGGAACCCGCTGTTTGGGCCTTCGGTGGAGCTCCCTATGGGGCCATGAAACGTGTGGGGTGTGCTGGATCGGTCGCAGGGTGCGCCATGCGGACCCTGCCGCTGGGGTCTTCGGTGGAACTCCTCATGGGGCCACCGAAACGTTTAAGAGGTGTGCCGAACCGGGTGCTGGTGCTCCATGCTGACCTGCCGCTGCTGCCTTCGGTGCAGCCTCCTCATGGTGCCACGAAAGTTGATGGGTGATGGTGTGCCGAACCGGGTGCTGGTGCGCCATGCGGACCCTGCCGCTGCTGCCTTCGGTGGAGCCTCCTATGGGGCCACGAAAAGTGTGATGGGTGATGGGTGTGCTGAATCGTGTGCGGGTACGCCATGCGGAACCCGCTGTTTGGGCCTTCGGTGGAGCTCCCTATGGGGCCATGAAACGTGTGGGGTGTGCTGGATCGGTCGCGGGTTGCGCCATGCGGACCCTGCCGCTGGGGCCTTCGGTGGAACTCCTATGGGGCCATGAAACGTGTAAGGGGTGTGCCGAACCGGGTGCTGGTGCGCCATGCGGACCCTGCCGCTGCTGCCTTCGGTGGAGCCTCCTAATGGGCCACCAAAAGTGTGATGGGTGATGGGTGCGCTGAATCGTGTGCGGGTACGCCATGCGGAACCCGCTGTTTGGGCCTTCGGTGGAGCTCCCTATGGGGCCATGAAACGTGTGGGGTGTGCTGGATCGGGTGCGGGTTGCGCCATGCGGACCCTGCCGCTGGGGCCTTCGGTGGAACTCCTATGGGGCCACGAAACGTGTAAGGGGTGTGCCGAACCGGGTGCTGGTGCGCCATGCGGACCCTGCCGCTGCTGCCTTCGGTGGAGCCTCCTATGGGGCCACGAAAAGTGGGATGGGTGATGGGTGCGCTGAATCGTGTGCGGGTACGCCATGCGGAACCCGCTGTTTGGGCCTTCGGTGGAGCTCCCTATGGGGCCATGAAACGTGTGGGGTGTGCTGGATCGGTCGCGGGTTGCGCCATGCGGACCCTGCCGCTGGGGCCTTCGGTGGAACTCCTATGGGGCCACGAAACGTGTAAGGGGGTGTGCCGAACCGGGTGCTGGTGCGCCATGCGGACCCTGCCGCTGCTGCCTTCGGTGGAGCCTCCTATGGGGCCACGAAAAGTGTGATGGGTGATGGGTGTGCTGAATCGTGTGCGGGCACGCCATGCGGACTCTGCCGCTGGGGCCTTCGGTGGAGCTCCCTGTGGGGCCACGAAACGTGTGAGGGGTGTGCTGGATCGGGTGCGGGTTGCGCCATGCGGACCTTGCCGCTGGGGCCTTCGGTGGAGCTCCTTATTGGGCCACGAAGCGTGTGACACGTGTGCCGAATCGGGTGCGGATACGCCGTGCGGACCTTGCCGCTGGGGCCTTCGGTGGAGCTCCCTATTGGGCCACGAAGCGTGTGAGGGGTGTGCTGAATCGTGTGCGGGTACGCCATGCGGAACCCGCTGTTTGGGCCTTCGGTGGAGCTCCCTATGGGGCCATGAAGCGTGTGGGGTGTGCTCGATCGGTCGCGGGTTGCGCCATGCGGACCCTGCCGCTGGGGCCTTCGGTGCTCCCGTCGGGGGCAAAAAACCGAGTGGCTGGTGTGCCCAATCGGGCGCGGATACGTCGTGCGGACCTTGCCGCTGGGGCTCTCGGTGGAGCTCCTTTTAAGGGCCCACGATCTGTGTGAGGGGTGTGTCGAATCGGGCACGGGTGCGCTTGATAGTGAAGAGATGAGGGCATCTGCAGGGCCGAAGCAGGGATGGAAAGATGGAAAGAAGGAGGAGGAAGGAACGGAGTGACCTCGCGGCGTTGTCTTTTCTAAGCAAGGACCCAACCCCACAGGATGGTTGGAAAACGTGTGCTGTTCCGGCCGAAACCAGACTTCAAAAATTTTTCACACTTTGGAATCTCGAAAGCCCGACTCCCAGTTCAGCCGCCTCTCAGGACCCGCTCAGGAGTCTTCCCAGGATCCTCCCAGGACCCCCTCGTAGTCTCTCGGGCAATCACCTCGCCTTTTCAGGAGGCCCTCGAGAGCCCTGTGAGGACCCTCTCAGGACCCTCTCAATGGCCTGGCCCGTCAAGGAATTTCTGTGCATAGCTTCCCGACAGAGCCTCTGATAGCCCTCTCGGGACACTCTCGGGACACTCTCGTGGCCCTGTTGCGACCCTCCCAGGACCCTCGGGGCCCTCTCGGGACTCGCCTCGCATCCTGATGCAGTCAACCCGCATAGTGAGGATGGGCAACCTTCCCAAGGGGTACCCGTACATCCTGGCCTCCTCGGCCCATCCTTGGCCATTTTCGTTGGCCGCGCCCTTCTCGGAAAGCTTCGACATGGGCGTCCAAGGCTCTTGCATCCTTATCGCGCATCCTTACTATGCGGGTTGACTGTATGAGGGTGATTTGTCAGGACTCTTTTTGCGGGGCCGACTTGTCCGACCGGGCGAAATGCGAGCACCCGAGTGATGTGGGCGGTTCGGGCTTATGGACGCAGTAGCAAAGCCATGCTCGTGTGTCTAAAGTTTTGAATTGTTAGAGCGACGGGCCGTCTTGTGGCTGTCTCGGGCTGCTGAGGGGTCGTCTTGGGACCCTCCTTAGATTTCCGGGGTTTCCAAGATTCCCAACTGTTCCACACGGGCTGCACAAACGAGGGCCGCCAAATACTTTGTGGAAGTCCTGAAACGTATCTTGAGCCAATCCTAACATGGTATCGTTCTTATCCTAGACGCTCCCTGGCCATCACACTTGTATGAGCCTTGGGCCACTCCACTACGCGCTGAAGGCACTGCGGCGGACTACGTGACAGGAAGGATGGAGAAGAAATAGGATAAGGACGAGGTCCTGTTGTTGAGGCCTTTGGAGGCGCTCCTCGAGGTTGCAGGGTCCACGCGGAGGCAGCGCGCAACATCTTCGACGAGGTGCTCGAACCTGGTTGCTTCGTGGCGGCTCTTGGCATCGCTCGGACGTGTGCATGTTTCTTGGTGAGGACCATCGAGGAGCCTTGTGGGTCTTCTTCTGGAAAAATACACGCACGGATCCGAAACATGCACGGGGAATGTACGTCCGCGCGATGGCGAGGGCTGTTCAGTTGAGAATCGTGCATCCTTACAGTCAACCCGCACAGTAAGGATGAGCGGTTTCCCAACGTTACACTTGCATCCGTCCCGTGTGGCCAATCCTTGGCCGCTTTCGCTGGCCGCGCACCGTTTTCTAAGTGTCGACACGTCCCTCCAAGGCCCTCACCACCGGTTGACCGTACAGCCACTTCGGGAGTGGGTCCTGCGGCAGCGGCAGCGGCGGCGGCAGCGCTAGCGGCGGCGGCGGCTGCGGCGGTGTGGGAGGGGCCCCAGGACGGGAAGGGGGGGGCCCATGACGGGGACGATGATCCCCAGGATGGGGACGCGGGGCCCCAGATGGGGACGAGGGGGAAGAGATGGGGACGGGGGGGAAGAGATGAGCAGGAGGAGGACGAGGAGGAGTGAGGAGGAGGAGGAGGAGGAGTGAGGAGGAGGAGGAGGAGGAAGAGGAGGAGGAGGAGGAGGAGGAGGAGGAGGAGGATGATGGAGTGTCGGCATGCCCCCTCCAGAGCGTCCTGGTCCTTCGTGCTTGGTAAATGCCGGTGGACTGCCGCGGCCAGGGTGCGGCGCCCGCCCCTCGCCGCTGCCGCGCGGGGAGCGTGCACAGCACGTCGCGGCAGGCGGCCCCCCAAGGCTCGCACTGCTGGCGCGAGGGCGAGGGAAGGAGGAGGAGGAGGAGGAGGAGGAGGAGGAGGACGACGACGACGACGGCGACCACGGTGACGGCGACGACCACGACCACGACCACGACGACGACGACCAGGACCACGACCACGACCACGACCACGACCACGACCACGACGACCACAGCGGCGAGGAAGAGGAGCAGAAGGAAAAGGAAGACGATGAGGGTCAGGACGAGGACGAGGGCGAGGAGGGGGCGATGACATGCCGCATGCTGCGCGGCCATGGCCCGCGCGTGCGAGGAGCAATTGCCGCCGTGCTCACTTCCCCTCTTGGGCGGCTGCGGGCGACGACGATTTTCGTATAAACATGCGTTTTCGGAATGCGAAGAGGCAGGATCGTGTGAATCGCAGAGGCAGTAGCTGCGTAAACATAAACTTTCGGCGCTCCGCTCGGATTTCTTGGATCGGCGCTGGGCCCCCTGGCGGCGCCTCCAGCGCCGCCCCTGGCGCTTTCCGCGCTGATGCAAGAAATTCGCATGCAGATCCGACAGTTTGTGTTTTTGCAGTTTTGTTGTTCCTCTTTCTAGGCATACTTCGTCATGCCGATTGTCCAGTCCTGGCCGATTATGTGGTGCGGTTGCGCATTCTTCTTTGTCTGATGGTTCACCCCTCATCGGTTTCATTCCCCCTGGTCTCTTCGTCTACAGCTCTTGACCTTGTACACATTCAGTCGAGGTCGCCCAATATAGTTCCGCCTTCAGCCTCTCATGCAGTAAGTCTCGAACGTGCGTGGGGCTCAGTGTCTTCGCCACGAGGTCGTCCAAAGGGCTGGCCCGGATCCGGAGTCATGGAGCTGTTCTTGCCCAGTGCGATGGCGCCTTTCCTCTTCTCCCAGCCTTCTTACGCGCAGGGCACAGACAGCCCTCAAGAGAAATTCGTGGCAAGCCCGAACAGTCCCCAGGGCAGTCAGAGGCCATCCGGGGCTGCCTCCAGGGGCTGTCTATGCGCAGCTCTTTGCCAACATCCCTCTCTCTCTCTCTCTCTTCTCGCCTTGGGCTCGCTTCTCTCTTCTTCGCCTTTTCCTCAGAAATCAGGCATCAGCGCCGCCCCAGCGCTGGCGCCGACCTGGTGCGAAGGGGCACCTCTCTGGAGACTCTCTGCCCGAACAGCATCCGTCCACTACTTCCCCCCCAAACTTGTTGTTATTCATGACAGGAAGGATTTCGACGTCGCCCTGTCGCTGGCGAAGAGCGCCAGGGCGCAGGCGTGCCCGAACGAGGGCTTCACGGCGCAGCTGAAAGCCCTTGACGAAGAGCTCAGGACACCTCTTTCCACAGTCGAGGGATGCAGGTAAGGATGCAGTGGTTCATAGGGCCACCCTGGCATCCTTGCTTCTTTGGTCAATCTTCATCCCATCTTGCGGCCTGAGGTCGCTTCATCCGTTTTAGCATGGGCGCCCGAGTGACCTGCATGCTTGCATCGTATCCCTGCTACGGATTTTCAGTTTTACACCATCAGCCGCAGTATCGCCATCATCACGACCGTGTCTCGCACAACCACAGCACGATGGGGCAATCTAGAGTGTATTCCTTCTCATGGCCAGTTCACACACATCCCCGATTCTCGGGCTCTCGCACGTTCGGTTCAGACTGCATGGGTCTTAGGCATCAGTGGATCAGTGGCAATCGGTGCATGGATGAAGATTTTGGGCATCCGCCCGAGTCACTGTGGCGCGGCATACCAAATGCCAAACCATCTGCCAGATACCCAGAGTGGGATTAGAATGAGGACGGCAGGGAGGAGATGGCGGACGAGAGGGTGTGGGAGGCCGGGGTGAGGAGGAACAGTGAATACACACATCGAGGGGGATGAGTGGCAGGGGGTGCAAGCGAATTTGGGAGCCAGAGGAGGAGGAGAGTGAGGTGGAAGAGGAGGAGGAGGAGGAGGGCGAGGAGGAGGAAGCGGCAGCATTCGGAGAACACCAATGCCGACAAGAGTCAGGAACCAGGAGGAGGAGGAGGAGGAGGAGGAGGAGGAGGAGGAGGACGAGGAGGACTGCGACGGCATCGATCGGGTGGGACGTGACAGCAGCGGGACCCCCCGTACCCTCCGCGTACGGGGAGAGCACATCGCGAGGGTACGTCCCGGAACCTCTGCGGAGCGGCCCTGCCTGGAAGGACGCTCTGCCAGAGGGGCACTGCCCGGTGAGCGCACGCTCGGATCGGGTGAGGGCGCGGGTGATGGGGTCCCAGCAGACGGGGGCACGGGGAGCGTTGATTTCCACGTTTGGTTGTGCCCCTGTCCAGGGGGTCCTGGGCTGCGGGTGCACATGGAAGCACCTGGGCCCCCGTTTCGCTAGGCCCCCGTTTGGAGGGCTCTGATCGGAAGGGCCCTTTGTCAGAAGGGCGTGCGCTGAGAGCACGGGGCCCTTGTGGGGAACTCTCGCTGACAGATGGTGTAATGAGGACGGTAGCGTTCCGCCTGCTGGCGGGACGAAGGAGGGGGGAGGGTCTGGGGCATCGTTTGGGGGCGGGGGATACTCCTCGGGGGGGAGATGCATCGACCTCCCTGATCGCCCGTTCATCGCCGGCATGGGCCTGATAGCCCACCTCGCCCAGCAGCGCGCGGTTCTGCCATCGGGGGCCCATCGCCGATCCATCGGCGACGCATCGCCGAGCCATGCCCGATGTCTCTCCCCCTGAGCTGTTCCCCCCCCCCCTCCTCCCATCGTTGCCCCCGCAGGAGGGAGAGGGAGGCTGGGAGACGGTCGGGGGTGGAGGGGGGGCGGAGGGGGGGGGAGACGGGCCGAGGGCCAGCATGGCATGGCCCCCGTGGAGCGCTCCCCGCCCCCCGCCCGCGGGCGTGCGCACGAGAGGAGCGGCAAGCAGGCCTACGAGAAGGTGCCGCCGAAGCGGGCGAGGCTGCAGAACCCGAGCATGGTCGGCCCCTCCCTGGGCCCCACCGTCGCGGCGGGCCCCTCGAGAGGACGCCCCGCGCCTCGTGCCGTCGCCCTCCCTCCCCCCTCCCCCTCCCCCTCCTCCTCCTCCTCCTCCTCCTCCTCCTCCTCCTCCTCCTCCTCCTCCTCCTCCTCCTCCTCCTCCTCCTCTTGCTCCTTCCACAGATGGCTGCTCTGCTTGGTACACTTGTTGCTCAGGGCCCTCGGGCGATTGCAGAAGTTGTCGCAGGCGCCTTCACGCCTTTCGCGGACGCTGGAGTTCTATCCGATGTTGTACGCTTGACTCTGGCTGAGAATGGCATCGATTTGGGTGCTCGGACCCCTTGCGGGACGCCCCGTCCAGACCCAGGGGAGGGGGTATGGGGGAGGGGTCAAGACACCCCCTAGATAGCATGCCGTCTAGCTCCCTCCCACCCGCTCTCCCAACACATCAGTAGCACCCGAGCCTCAGCATGTTCGGCGGGGGTGTATAGCCATATCCCCTCCCCCGAGCAGGGGAAGGTTAGGCTTTGTTTCGGAGACGGCAAGCGTCGTTCAACCACCTACGCCCAGAGGGCTGGTGGGATGTCCTGTCCGCTGCGACAAGTACGCCGCCGAGAGACAACCGCCCCACTGGCCTGCCATTGAGGGGAAGGTCCGCTTGGTGGAGACGCCTCCTGTGATAACAATGTGACGGCCGGATCTCAGGGTCCTCCTCTTCCTCCTCCCCCCCTTCTCCTCCACCTCCTCCTCTGGGCCTCCACCCCGAGAAGTCTCGACCCATCACAGGGGCCGGCTTTTCATCCTGAGTCCATTTTGTACAGTCCCAGGGCCAGGCGAGGGCCCCCCCTGCAGACCGGAGATAGCGGCAGCCCTCTTTTTTTTAAACACAATTCTTATAAAGAGTTTACAAACATCGAAATATTAAATATATGCGATTATCAGTTTCATTCATATATATATATATATATATGTACATGTGTAAATATATATATATATATGGATCGAGGGTGGCGATACTCGGAGCCCCTTGCAAAGTAGTTGATCGTCCAAGAAAGCTCGAGGCGAATGTGTTTCGTGTGAGTATGCATGTGTTACTGCTATCGTTGTTTGATCAAACTGTTGTGGTTGTGTAAAACGGGGCATTCCATTCTCACGGTAGCGAAGAGCGCTGCGGGTTCTGGCGAGGCCGCGCCGGAGAACGAGAGGGATTGGGACGCCGTCGATATCACAGATCGGTGGGCGAAGATCTTCGTGGGGGTGAAAAGAGTGGCGCTGAGGCGCAGGACTTGGGTTGCCCTCGGCTCGCTCTCGAAGGAGATCAAGGCACGAGGTCGGAAGACGGAGGGGGTCAAGTGATATTGCGCCAAAGCCCGAGTCACGATGGCGATGGCGCAGAGATGGCACAGGTGGAGCAAGCTTCCCAGGCTGCGATACAGCGTGCGGAGGCCGCAGAGGCCGCCGCCAACAGAACCGTTCAGGCCGCCGTCCGAGGAGGCCGCCGTCGCAGGCGGGGCCAAGGGCAAAGGCCGCCCTGGAGGCGGCGCCGAGCAAGCAGGGAACTACTTCGGTGTGGGCACGCGTACGCTGGGTCGGCCGGACACTTTCGAGGAACGGAAGCGAAGTGGGCCGACTGGACTAAAGCTATCAGAGCGTATGCGGGCCTGTGCAGCAGTGTGTTGGTTGGGCCCATGCCTGCGGCGGAGGCGCCAGTCGAGGCAATGACGAACGACGAGCTCGGCGGAGAGGCCGCCGAAGCGAGCACGTCTCTCTACTACGTGCTTGTGATGCTGACACGAACTGAGCCGCTCAACATCGTGGTGAACAGTGGAGTTGGAGAGGGTCTGCAAGAGTGGAGACAACCCAATCAGAGGTACAACAGTGCTGCAGCAACCAGATTGGCGGGCCTCCTTGTCCACCTGATGAAATGGAGCTTTGCAGGCGACATCCAGTCCCGCGTCGAGTTGTTCTAGAGTGAGATCCAGAGATATGAGCTGAGGTCGGGCGAGAAGATCAGCCTGAACCTTCTTTTGGGGATGGTGCTGAAGGGTCTCGAGAAGGGGGCCTTGGAGGGTCATCTCCTGAACTCGAACATTAAACGAGCTGGGTTGATTTCGAAACGGAGATCGTGAGCTACGGGCGGGCAACGACGACTGTGGCAGACGCGAATTGCCCGACCCCGATGGACATTGGCGCGTTGGGAGGTGGGGAAGACAAGCCAGGCGTTGCGTCCCACTACTGCGGCGGCCACGGGCACTGCGAGAAGGATTGCAGGAAACCTGGAGGTGGTGCGCATCAGCCCCGGGGCAGCGCCCCACTTAAGATGCCGAAAGGATTTGGCAAGTGCAAGGGCGAGAACGGCAATGGCAAGAGCGGCCCAACACAGTGATCCAATTGTGGTGGCACAGGACATGCGCAGGCGCAGTGCCCGACCAAGAACATCAATGCGCTCGACAAGGACAGTGACTGGCAAGGACGACGGAGAGCACGACCGCGCGGAGCCAGAGCAGGAGAAGCGAGTGGAGGGCCTGTTCATCTGCGGACTGAGCCAGGGTACCGACGCCGGTACGACGAATGGCCGGGCGGTGTAGATCGGGGTCGACTCATGTGCGGCGGTTTCGGAGCTGCGAGAGAGTTGGCTCCTGGAGGTACCGCTGAAGAAGGACGGGCTTGGCGGATCATGCTGCGCGGCGACGAAGGAGAAGATCTACGATCGAGTCTCGATGGTCGCGAGCGGGCAGGCGCATTGCAAGGGGCCCCTGCTCGCGGCCAGGTTTCGCGCGACGCAGGTCCACGGGGTGCCGGTGTCGCTCAATGAGATGGTTGACCGAGGAATGCGAGTGGAGTTCGACAGTGCTGGCGGCCTCGACGCCAGCAGGATCATCGTGAAGTATACCCGGGACGTGATCCCATTCACTAGGGAGCAGAAGGTCTACGTCCTGCCGCTGCACCGTCGTGAAGGAGGAGGCTCGGGTTTTCCAAGGCAGGGCGATCGCCCGCAAGGCCGATAGGCGCAAGTCTCTGCCTGGTCTAGGCGGGCGTCCGAGTCGGAGGCTGGAGCTGCAGGTGCTGGACCAGCGGATGCAGAGGAGAGGGCGATCACGGAGGAGCTTGAGCAGCAGGCAGTGGAGGAGCCGCTACACGTGCATTTTTCCGTGAACGTCTCGGGCTGGGTTTCCAGCGGCTGGTCATACGGATTGGCTGTTTTTTTTTCTTTGGTGGACCGGAATGCGGGCAGTGGGTCACCCCGTCCCAAAAGGGGCGGCGAGAATCGGAACCCTTTGTAATGTGATTGAGGCCCCAACGAGGGTCGAGGCGAATTTGTAACGTGTGAGTTTGCATGCATGTTTGAGTGCTACCGTTTTAGACCAAGCCGTTGTGGCTTTGTAAAACAGGACATTCCATTCTCGGAAGGGGGGCTAGGACCCTTCTGTCGTGCTCTGTCGACGGCGGCGCGAGGGCGGTCTGCGGCCGCACCCTGCTAACGCCCTGCGTCGACGACGTCGACGCCGACGCTGGCGCCGACGCTGACGCTGACGCCGACGCCCGCGCTGACGCCGACGCCGACGCCGACGACGACGACGACGACGACGACAACGCCGACGACGCCGCCGACGACGACGACGCCGACTCCGACGCCGACGGCGCGAGGTCGGTCTGCGGCCGCCTCCCGCCGCCGCTCCGCTTTTGGCGACGACGAGGATGAATGCGACGACGACGAGGAGGAGGACGACGACGACGCCGACGCCGACGATGACGCCGACGCCGACGCAGGCGCTGACGTCGATGCCGACAGCGACGTCGACGCCGACGCCGCCGATGACGCCGACGCCGATGCTGACGCCGCCGCCGACGACGCCCCCGCTTCCCGACGACGACGACGACGGCGGCGCGAGGGTGGTCTGCGGCCGCCCTCCGCCAGCGCACCGCTGTGACGACGACGAGGACGAATACGATGACGACGACGGGGGGGACGACGACGCCGACGCCGACGACAACGCCGACGCCGACGCCGACGCCGATGCCGACGCCGATGCTGACGTCAACGCCGATGCCGATGCCGACTCCGACGCTGACGCCGACGACGGCGGCGACGGCGACGACGACGACGACGACGACTGCGGCGCGAGGGTTGTCTGCGGCCGCCTCCCGCTAGCTTTCCGTTTCGGCGACGACAAAGACGACGAGGCCGACGTTGGCGAGGACGCCGACGCTGACGCCGACGCCGACGACTACGACGACGACAACGACGATAATAACGCCGCCGACGACGACGCCGACGCCGACGCCGACGCCGACGACGACAACGCCGCCGACGCGGCCGACGACGACGACAATGGTGGCCCGTGAGCGATTCGTTTCGACGACGACGAGCACGACGGGACGACGACGAGGTTCACGACGATGCCGACGCCGACGACGACGCCGACGCTGACGCCGATGACGACGACGCCGACGCGGACGCCGACGACGATGCCGACGACAACGACGCCGACGCCGACGACGACGCCGACGCCGACGCCGATGCCGATGCCGACGTCGATGCCGTCGCCGACGCCGACGCCGCCGACGCCGCAGACGACGACGACGCCGACGATGGCGCGAAGGTTTTTTGTGGCCGCCCCCCGCCGGCGCCGTTTTTCGACGAGGGCGACGACGCTGACGAGGACAACGAGAATGACGACTCCGACGCCGACGCCGACGCCGACGTTGATGCCGACGCCGACGACGCCGACGCCGACGCCGGCGCCGACGTCGACAACGACGCCGACGGCATGGTCGACGTCATCGCCGACGCCGACGCCGACGTCGATGCCGATGCCGACGCCGAGGACGACGACGACGCCGCCGACGACGACGCCGACGACGCCCCCCCGGCGTTCCGCTTCGCCCACGACGAGGACGACGAGGACGACAATTCGTAACGATGACGCCGACGCCGACGCCGACGCCGACGCCGCCGATGACGTTGACGCCGACGCCGACGCCGACGCCGACGCCGCCGACGACGAGGACGATTACGACGACGATGACGACGAGGACGACGACGACGACAAAGACAACGACGATGAGGACGACGACGCCGACTCCCCCGCCGCCGCGGCTGACGACGACGACGACTACGACGGCGACGCCGACGCCGCCGCCTCTGACGACGACGCACCCGCCGACGACGACGCCGTCGGCGACGACGCCGACGCCGACGTCTCGAGGCGGTCTGCAGCTCACCGCCCGCCTCCCGCGAGGACCCGTCGGCCCTGGCGCGCGAGGGCCGCCCGGCCCGGCGCGCGGTCCCGTCGGCCCGCAGGGGCCGCAGCGCGGGCCGCCAGGGCCGGCCGGCCCGCCGCCGGGGGCCGTCGGAGCGACGGGGGGTGGCAGCCAAGAGGAGGACCAGCTCACGGAAGTGCAAGAGTTCGATTGTGTTGCTGCTGCCGCAGCTGCTCTCTCTCTCTCTCTATCTCCCCCCCGCTCGGTTGGCTTGGGGATAGGGGCAGCGGCCGCGGCGGCCTCCTCCAGCTCCCCCTCCAACTTAATGATGATGGTGGTGGTGGTGGTGGTGGTGGTGGTGGTGGTGGAAAACAGGCCCATCAATCTCACGGAAATGCAAGAGTTCGACTGTGCTGCTTCTGCTGCAGCTGCTCCTCTCTCTCTCTTTCTCTCTCTCTCTCTCTATCCCCCCCGCTCCGTTGGCCTGGGGAGGGGGGCAGCGGCCGCGGCGGCCTCCTCCTCCAGCTCCGCCAGCTCTTGGGCTGAGCAGGTGGAGGAGGAGGAGGAGGAGGAGGAGGCGGAGGTGGAGGAGTAGGAGGAGTAGCAGGAGAAGGAGGAGGAGGAGGAGCAGGAGCAGGAGCAGGAGGAGGAGGAGGAGGAGGAGGAGGAGGAGGAGAAGGAGGAGGAGGATGAGGGAGGAGGAGGGGGAGGAGGAGGAGGAGGAGGAGGGGGAAGAGGGGGAGGGGGAGGAGGAGGCGGAGGAGGAGAGGAGGAGGAGGAGGAGGAGGAGGGAGGAGGGCGGCGGAGGCGGAGGCGGAGGAGGAGGAGGAGGAGGAGGAGGAGGAGGAGGAGGAGCGAGGGAGGGAGGGAGGGAGCAGGGAGGAAGGGAGGGAGGGCTGCTGCGGCTGCTTTCACTCTCCCCCGCTCGGTTGGCCTGGGGATGGGGGGCAGCGGGCCGCGGCGGCCTCCTCTTTCAGCTCCGCCGTTGAGCAGGTGGTTGAGGAGGAGGAGGAGGTGGAGGAGGAGGAGGAGGAGGAGGAGGAGGAGGAGCAGGAGCAGGAGCAGGAGCAGGAGCAGGAGCAGGAGGAGCAGGAGGAGAGGGAGCAGGTGGAGGAGGAGGAGGAGGAGGGAGGAGGGGGAGGAGAAGGTGGAGGAGGAGGAGGAGGAGGAGGAGGAGGAGGAGGAGGAGGAGGAGGAGGAGGGGGGGAGTCAGCCCATGGCCGCTTGAGACCAGTTGTTGGCCTTCGGGGGGGGGCCCTGGTTGCGACGGCGTGTCGCAGCTCGGAAAGCTTGTGCGTCTGGACTCCGGGGGGGGGTCTGGGGACCGATTCTGATCCGATTCTGAGTTTCCAGTGTCTCCAGAGGACAAGAGATCCAACGCATTGAAAAATGCACCAGCGGATGATTTGCAAATTTGGTGTGAGTATGAGGCTGATCGTGAGATCGACAGTGAGTTTCATAATGCAATCGGGAGTGAGATTGATAGTGAGATCGATATTGAGATCGATCTCACTCGATCGATGGATCGAACCCGAAACCTTTGGAACGCGAAATCAAGAGCCCTGGAACCACGAACCCGGAACCAGGACTCCGCCGCTCTCCCCCACTGCAGGGGCGGCGGGGCAGCCGGGCTCCAGCGGCGCCTCGGAGCTTTGGGACGTCCGGAGCCTCCGCTGCGCCCGCGCCATCTCCTGCAGCGCCTCGTGGCCCAGATCGAACAGGCATTCGTGGCGGCTCTGGGATTTCCCTTGACGTGCGCCGCCCGCTGGTCGGCGCCGTCTCGGCGGCTCTGGGGCGGAGGCGGGGCCCCGCTCTCCATGGTGGGCGCCTTTTTTCAGGTGCTCCTCCGCAAGGCCCTGGACCCGCTCGGCCGTGGCGAGGGCGGGCGCCTTCCGCGGCAAGCTGGGAGTGAAAGGATGGGCGACGCGGGCGTCTGCGCCAAGCGCTGCCAAGCTGGCCTGGGCTCGCAGGGCGGCGGCTTCGACCCGGGGCAGTGACCGCGTGGAGCCGAAATGCATGAGAGGACGAGGGCTCTCATTCCACATGCGAGTGCACTGCTGTAGGCATGAGATTGCCCTCCGTGCTGAGCCCACTGGGCTGCGACTGAAATGAGCGTCATCTCCACGTTTGCAACCCTCTTTCGGAGCGAGACCCCAAGCGTGCATCCACAAATCCGACCCGCCCCCTTCGTAGCAGCAGCATGTCAACTAACTTCGCGATTCGCGCCGCACAGAGCGCGACGCGCGATTGCGTCGGCGCCCTCGCGCCCCCCTCCCGGGGGTGCTTTTGGAGATTTCGGCTGGACGCGGGCGCGCGACGGGGATGACCATCCCACTGCTCGGGCGATGGGGTCTCGCACAGGCGCCGAAAGGTCTCGGCTCGGTGCGCGTCTCGGCCGAGAGAGTCTCGGCTGGTGCGCCTCCTCCTCCTCCTCCTCCTCCTCCTCCTCCTCCTTCTCCTCCTCCTCCTCCTCCTCCTCCTCCTCCTCCTCCTCCTCCTCCTCCTCCTCCTCCCCCTCCTCCTGAGTCCATTCTTGCTGGCTCCCCTCAAAAAAAAAACGCGGGCCCCTCGGGGCGGTCGCCCGCCCTGGGCCGTCCTCCGGTGGGCGTCGCACTTTCCGCGCTTGGTTTTCTCGCGCTGCCTGCGCCCTGCAGCGCTGGCCGCAGCAGCGTCGGCATCCTTTTCCTCTGCGCGCCATGGTCGGAAGCCGGGCAAGGGCTGCTAAATCCGTGGCTGCTGAAATCGACCTCCGGGAGGTTGTCTTCGTCCTTCCGGGAAGAAGCCCGTTGACTGTTTCGCGTGCCGCGCCTCATTCCGGGAAGTTGTTTCTTTCTTTCCGGGAGGGCCGTTTTAGCAGCCACGATTTTAGCAGCCCTCGCCCAGCTTTCGAGCCATGGGTCGCCGCTCGGGCTCGTCTTCGCCCTGGTAGCGGAGGGGTGGATCGCCCCTTTCGCAGGGGGCGCGGGAAGATGAGAAAAAGGAGGGCGCCGCTCCGCCTCGGACAGAAGATCGGCTTCGCCCTCGACGCCGCGAGCTGGCGCGCCTCCAGTTCCACCCCGTTGGACTCCCATGAGCCCACGAACGTGGCGACAGTTGCGCACTTTGCAACCCACTATTGAGCCGCGAGGTCTCGGCTAGATCTGTTTAGAATTACATTCCGCTGGGTGCCCCAGATGACCACGAAGGTGGCGACAATTGCGCACTTAGCAGTCCACCAGGGAGATGTGGGGTCTCGGCTGGATCTGCTTAGAATTCCATCCCGCTGGACCGGAGAAGGAGCAGAGGACGGAGAAACAGGAGCAGTGGAGACCATCGTGCCCTAGTCAAAACGAGAGAGCCCAACCGCAGGAGGGTCGGGAGAAACACGGCCGGGGTGGGCCCGCCTGCCTGCAGGGGAATCCCCGGCTGCTGTGCCGCCCGAGGCAGCCTGATAAACGGAACTCTGCCTCGTGGCCGCGGATGGACAGTCCGCCTACTCGCAGTCAAGTCTGGTCGAGATTGTGCAAAGGTCTTCAACCCGATCAGAAGAGGGTCGGGGTCACTGTCGGTCTCGAGACTGTTTGCCCCCCCGTGAGGGGGTCTGTGGCTGTGGATGGCAAGGGCGAAGAGTTTTTCCATTCTTCGAGCCCGTGCTCAGCGCGGGGAGTATGGGTATTGTGTTGCGCGCCATGGGGCCCTCAGGGAATCGCGTCCTGAAGCTGTCTCTTGTTCTTGCTGCTTCTCGGGGCCCTCCACGGGGCCCTGGGCTGTTTGAGAAAGCCACCCCGGCCATCCCCCAACCGCTTCGCTCACGCCGCTGGCCCGTGTGCTGCCATCGCAGGCGTTTGCCTGCGCGTTCGCGGCCTCTTGGAGGCCGCTTGGGGGGCTCTCGGAGCATCTTTTTGGGGGCCTCCTGGGGGTATTTCTGGGACCTGCTGGGGCGCCACGGGGGCATCTTGGGGGCCTTGCTCCCGGGGCCTCTCGGGGGCCTCTTGGGGGGCTTTTTGGGGGCCTCTTGGCGCCTCCAGGGGGCCTCCCTGAGCCTAGAGCTCGAAATGTCCGGTCGGGTCCCTCGTCTGGACCCGCTCTTGGAGCCGCCTTGGGAGCCTCTTCGGCCAGTTTGGAGGCCCCCAGGGCTGTCTTGGGGCCCTCTGGGGCCGTTTTGGGCGCTCTTGGAGGCCTCTTGGGCCGTGTTGGGGCGATCCTGGAAGCCTCTTGGGCCGTCTTGGAGCGCGGGTAATCCGAAAAAGCGAGAACGCCCAAAACCTTCGAAAACTAAAGGAAAATAACTATTTTCTGCCTCTGTGGGCCCTCTTGGGAGGTTTCATGGAGGCCTCTTGGGGCGTCTTGAAGGCGCTTTGGATTGTCTGGAGGTCATCTTTGGCGTCTTGGATCGCTCTTGGACCGTCTCGAACCATGGTGCGCTCTCTTGGAGGCCACTTGAAGCGCTCCTGGAGCGTGCCGGGATCTTGCCGGACCTTGTCGTGAACCTGCCCAGTTTTTTTTTTTTTTGCTTTCGGGGGGACCCCCAGGTTTCCGGGGGGACCCCCAGGGGCGGCCCCCCGCGCGCGAGAATATTGTTGACCAGTTGCCAGAGATGTTAGCACGTGCTCGGCCCGTTGGGCCAGCGGATTTCCCCAGAAAGCCATTCAGTGGAGATCTCGTCCTAGGGTTGTGGAGGACGATGAATGGAGAGGAGGCACGCTGCCAAATGATTTCCAGATGTTCAGACAATATCTTAGCATTGCTTCAGACATGCAAAAAACATGTTTGAAACATTTCCATGACGTTTTGCGACATGTTAAACGCGTTGCTGATTCGATGATCGGACTGTTAGGGTGTCCACTGTAGTGGCATCCAGGATCCCAGGGGCGGGCCCCAGAGTCCATTGATCAGACAATCTGTTAATCGGGGGCGGACAGAACCCCCAACAGTGACACGTCGATTAGTGAATTGGCCGTTTTCGGTTCTCGGGAGGGCGCCGCGGCCGTTATTTTCCAGGCTTGCGCCCGCCAGGTTTGGGCCTCAGGTCGTTTTCACTAAACCACGTTTTGCTAAAGGGGGGTCTGTCCATCCCCGAGTTAACATTGTTTCAAACATGTGAAACAAAACATGTTTTAAACATGTCCAGGGCATATTCCGACTCTTTACACGCATTGTCAATTCGACGACAGGGCTGTGTTAGGGTTCAAGAGGGGAAAAACACACAGACACGATTAATCGTCGACCCCCAGGAAAATATGGGAAGTGGGGGGAAGACAGAAGCCCAGAAAATATGGGAAATTATGGGGAATCTTTTTATCTGTGTGTAGTTATTTGAGTGTCCTGGGGCCCCTTCAAGGGTGTCCATTTGTCGTGGCATCCAGGATCCCAGGGGGGGAGGCCCCGGAGTCCAGGGCCCCTTCAACCTTCAGGATCCGCTCCCCCCATGCCACATGGTTCCCCGCAGGGGAGTCTTCTCGGCATCGCTCGGACGTGTGCCTTTTTCCTTCGGCGAGGACCATCGAGGAGCATCCTTGAGCATTTGGCGAAACAACCACGCACGAGACCGAAAAAAACACAGGGAGTGGACGTCCGAGCGATGGCCAGTATGTGTATTGGCACTGGCCTCCGACCATCTCCCGGGCCTCTACGCTTGTGATGCTCCAACCGACTTCAGCTTTGACCACCAGAAAGAATGTCGAGCACCAGCAAAGTACCGAAATTCTTGACGCTTCGCGTATCCCCACCAGCCCATCCAGAAACGATGTCCAGGCAAGTTGAAGAGATCAGGGAAGTGGGGGAGCAACGAGAGGGACAGCCGATCCGTGCAAAGGATGAGGCGGAAGAGGAGGCCAGATGGATAGATGAGGGGGTGGCGAGGAACCGAGCGAAGGAGGGATGAGGAGAATGATGACGCTGGGTGGATGGTTGAATGCCGCTCGGATGCCTCTTGGAAGCCTTTTGGAAGCCTCTTCGGGCGTCTTGGGGGTCTCTTGGCGGTCAATGGGGGCTCTTGGGCGTCTTGGGTGCTTCGGGGGGGCCTCTTGAGGCCGCTTGGGATCCTCTTGGGGGGCTCTTGGGGGCCTGTTGGAGGCCTCTTGGGGGTCTCTTGGAGCTTCATGGCGGCCTCTTGGAGCCTCTTGGAGGCCTCTTGGAACCATCCTGGGAGCCTCTTGGGCCCTCTTGGGGGCCTCTTGGGGGCCTCTTGGGGCCATCTTGGGGCCATCTTGGGGCCTCCTAGGCGCCTCTTGGGGCCATCTTGGAGGAGATCGATCAAAGAAGAGGGTGGGGTCAATTAGCACTGCCCCCCCAAGAGGCCAAAATGGGGCCAAAACCCCAGTAAAACCGATGATTTTGGCTTCCTCGCCGAGGCCGTTTTGGACGCTCCAACTACCAGCGAAACCCCCCGTCCAGGTCCAGGGGAGGGGGTTAGGGGGAGGGGTAAACCCCTCCCCGAAGGGGAAGAAGGAGGGGTGGAAGAGAACATTCCCTAAACCACCTACGCCCAGAGGGCTGGTGGGACTCGAGGGTTTTCACGTGTCGGGCCCTGGGAAGCACTCGTCCGACACTGTTTCGACACTGCTTCGATATTTTTCCGGGTGCTCGAAATTATTTCTGGGATGTGGTCCTTAGCTACCATGGGAGCAAGAAACAGAACTCTATACCAGGCCCGACGGCCGACCTGGCCCGGAAGGTTGGCCAGCGGCTCATGGGCGGAGTGTCGGGAGGTCCTCGGAGTCCAGGCTTCGCTCGAGTCCGCCAGGGGCCAGGCTGATAGTGCAGATTCCTCCGATGAAGCCTTGCCGCTGCTCTGCCGCCACCGATTCGCCGCCGCCAGGGTCGAGCCCTACCGAGTGGAGGTTGCGCTGAAGCAGTGGTCAGGTGTTACCCAGGCCAGTACCGAGAGAAGGCGGCCTCACGGGGGAAAAACAGTCAGTTTCTTCTTTTTCCCCAGCCATCGGAATCCCCCACCGAGGCCGCTGGTAGGCGTTTCGAGCAGAGCCTTCTGATTCATGTTCGGTGCTGTTCCGTGCCTGCCGCTTCGCAGTTCCCCACCTGCCAGGACATCGATCCAAGGGCCACTGGTCGTGATCGTACCTTGTCTTGTCTCCTCCTCCTCCCTGCATCCTTGCCTCCCCTCCCTCCCCCCTCCCTCCTCCTTCCGCCTCCCGTGTCCCCCTCCTCGGACATCCTCACAGTACAGTGCCGTTTTTGATACATGCTCCGCGTGCGGATCATGTATAAAAAAATGCAGGGATTTAGTATTACCAACAACGATGAGTTCATGCATCAGTTTGTTCATAGATTAGTCATGTATTAAGAATCCCATATTTTAAAACATTCGATGTATTAAAACACTGCCCTGTATGAGTTGTTCAATCTGGGGCCCCGGATCCCCCGACCCCTCTTCGGGGGCAGTGCTGCGTCACGCTTCCATGTTGGACGGCCCCAGGGCCCGCAGGCGGCCCCCGGAGGCCAGAGCGAAGGAACACGCTGCGATGTTCGGCGAGCGCAGCGGGTGTGGTTACGCCGGGGTGTGGTTTGCGATCTGCGCCTTCGGGGCGCGGGGGGGGCATCGCGCTGCGCCAGGGGCTCGATCGTCCCTCGTCGGGGCGTGGAGTGAAAACTCCTCCGAGGTCCTCGCCTGTCCCCCCGGGCGCGGGCTGCAAGCCACACCCGTCGGAGCCGCCGAGACGTGACCACACCGAGACTTCAGTCGGGCTTGTCCCTCTACAGCAGGAGGGGAGGACTCTTCAAGAAGAGTCAGAAGATGCAGAGGGGACGATTCTTCGATTCTCTTCTTTCAAGTGTTTTTGTTTGAGCATTTTTGGCATACTTGTTATTTTTCATCCGAAAGCCTCCTCCGGGGGGGCGTGCCCGACCTCAACCAAGACGCTGGAGGTCTGGGCCCCGAGCCCCCCCGAGCGCGGCGCGGGCGCGGGCAGGGCCTGCGCGGGGGCCGGTGGGGCCCGCGAAGCCGCCAGTGGGGCCGGCGAGGTGCGCGGGGGGGGGGGCACGGGTGGGGTTCCCGGCCAGACGTAAGCGTGACTTTTCGCAGGAGTGACTTTTGGTGCGGGCACTGATGGGTCCCCAGATGGCTGAAAACGAAACAGTAGCAGCTGCTTGCGCGCCCAGGTTTGGTCCCCCCGCGGCCCCCAAAAAGCCGCGCACCAAAGGTCACTCTTACCCAGGGTCACTCTTGCGTATAGCCGAGGTTCGAGGCCTCCTAGATGGGGTCGGAGTAGATGTGGTCGGAGGATCGCGCCGCATCGCCGATGCATCAACAATGCGGCGCGATGCGGAGCCCGATTTTCTCCACGCTGGAGTCGCCGATGCATCGCCCACGTCGACGATGCATCGCCGGTGCATCGCCGATGTATCGGCGATGCGTCGCGATCCTCCGACCCCATCTACTCGGACCCCATGTGGGAGGCCTCTAGGGGTGAAGCGAGCATTCTCTTTGGGTGGAGGGCAAAGGGTGAATCCGAAATGCCGTTTTGATCGGTTTTCGATGCTTGAGTCTGCAAAAGGGCATTCACAAGACGGACTGGTCTTCGAGGCGCAAATGCCCATACGGATTTCACCCTGCCCCCTCCGCCCTAAGAAACTGCCGCCGTGCCGCTTCCGGCAGGGTGGTGGTGGACACTGCACGTTGGCATTGGCACCACGGTGTGAGGATCGTCGACGGATGGCCTCCGAGCAGGGGGGGTCGGAGGATCGCGCCGCACCGCCGAGGCATCGGCGATGGGGCTCGGCGTGGGGCCCGATTTCCTCGACGCCGACGTCGCCGACGCCTCGCCGACGTCGGCGAGGCACGTCAGAGATGCGCTGTCGGTGCCTCGGCGATGGGGGGCGCCGCCCTCCGACCCCACGTGCTCGGAGCCCCATCTGGGAGGCCTCGGGGCGGGGGGGACGTCGGAGGGGCCCGACGCGTAGACCGCGTCGTTCGGCAGGCCAAGGAGCCAAGGAACTCGGCGAGATAGTTCGGGTGTTGACACCAGAAGAAGAAGAAACTGACGACGTAGAAGAAAAACAAGAAGAGTAATACTAAGCAGAATAATAATACGAATAATGATAATAATAAGAAAACGAAGAAGAACACATACCGATGCCGCTGCCCTTCCTTCGTCGCGACGGCTGCGGTCGCCTTGAAATTCTAGTTAGAATGCGCCCCTGGAGAGGTCCGGGGAGTCCACGTCGTTCGGGCGGCCAAAGGGCCAAGGACCTTGACATCCTCTCCTCGGGAGTAAAACGTCGACGGACGGTTCTTCGCACTGCTCGGCCGGCAGGGCCCCCACCAGGGTCCCGGGGAAGGGGTCCAGGCCTGTGGGGGGGTCCACGCTGGGAAGCGAAATGCCACGCCGGAGGTCGGAGGAGCTCGGCGCACCAGTCTCCTGGCGTGTGGACCTGTCGGCGCCCCGCAGGTCGGGCAGCCGTGGAGTCCAGGCGCCGAGGTCCTTGGCCGTCCGGACGGCTCGGTATATGCGTGGGGCCCCTCCTCGGGGGGGGGGGGGCCGCCGCCGCAGCGTCGGCGGCGCCGGCGCTGGCGGGGGGCCCGAGGGTCGGGAGCCCCGAGACGCGGGTCGATGCAAGCGGGGGTCAGCCAGGACAGCGGATCCTGCAGGATCCCGCGAAGACCCCCTCTGGCTGACCCGGGGCTAGCGAGCAGCCGCTCGTGGCCGCGAGGCGGCCGCGCCTATTGGCTGACCCGGGTTTGCGACGACCTGCGCTGCAGTTTTTTTTTTTTTTTTCCTGCATTGCAGTTTTTTGGCTCCCTGCCGACCCGGGTCTGGATTGACCCTGGTCAGAAGATCCCCGAGAGGGGAGCGGCCGCCGAGGAGGCGGGGCGCCTCTTGGCAGACGGTGGCCTGCGCATATCTCGGGCGGCGGACGCATCCGCATTCACGCAGTCCCAGAGGTCGGCACCAGCACCAATATCGGCGGCGTGCCTTCAGCGAGGGAAGGAGATCCCGATCTCGGTGATGGTGGTAATGTTCGGGCTTCCCAGGTGGCGGAAATATTACCACCAACACCCAAAATTCAGGATCATCTTCCCCTTGTGGAGGCAACCTCCTGTGTTGGTGTTGGTGCCCAGTTCCAGGCCTCTAATATTCACGCCCTCGCGGTCTGGATTCCGGGGCGCGATCCCGCGGATGTGCGGTCGCACGTCTGCGTCCCGCGCGGGGCATGCCTGTGCTGCCGACGTGGATATCTGTTTTTCTCCGGCGCTTCGAGGGGCGTGGAGCTGCCATCTCTCAGGAGGGGAAACATCCGAGACACAAGTAATCGTCGACTCCCAGAAAAGCATTAGATCATGTGGGAAGCGGGTGCGAAGACGAAGACCCCGAAGAGGGGGGAAAGTGCGGTGAATCCTGGGATTCGTGGCTATTCACTTGTGTGCTCCTGGGCCCCTCCAGCCTCAGAGGCCGGGCGGGCTCCGGAGAAGCCCCCGGCCTTCTGCTCTGCGGAGCTCCCCGCGCCCTGCTGGGAGGCCACCGCCCCGCGGGCCCCCCCCGTGTCGCGGCGCGCGCCGCCGATCTCGCGGGTGCCGCCCTCGCCGCCGCCGCCGCCGGCGGCGTCGTCGCTGCCGTCGGGGGATGGAGGCTCGGGCCGGACGAAAGTCAAGGGCTCCCTCGAGGGCGCGAAGTTATTCGCGCTTCGCGCTTCGCGGTCCTCGTTCCTTCTCCCCCTCCTCCTCGTCCTCCTATTCTCCCTTTGGGAGGGCGGCGCGAGAGCGCGAAGTTATTCGCGCTTCGCGCTTCGCGCAGCGCGAAGCGCGAAGTTGGGAGCCCTAGAAAGTCTGCACGGACGAGATGGGCACGGAAAGAATGGATGCAATGCCCAACAGCAGTTCTTGTTCACTCTGAACAGGACTCGCTGTCCGTGCCGCCGCGGCCTGTGTACATTCGAGACAGGAGGCCGCCCGCCCAACAGCGGCCGCGATTGGCTTGGGACAACACTTGCTGTTGGGCATCGTACCCATCCTTTCGGTACCCATTTCGGGCGTCCAAAGAAAGGGGGGGATTGGCAAAGGGGGGTCCCGAAATCTGCTGCATGCAGCTGGTTTCGGCCCCACCGAGGGGCCCACTCCTCGATACATGGCCGCCTCCGGCGCCGGGAGGCGCCGGGAAAGTCAGCTACGTGAGCTGGTTCTCACCCCCCCCCTTTGCTATCCCACCCTTTCGCCCGGCCCGAGAGGCACGAGACAGGTTTTCTTCCCCGAGCAGTGTCTGCGCCTGTGGATCTGTCAGTGCTCTTCCGAGGCAGCTGGGCCCCAGTGCCGATCCGGCCGGCCGGTGGCCGCCAGGCGCCGTCGTCAGTCGCCACCACGTGCGCCGCACGACACTGCCCTGCAATCGTATTGCATGATGGGCTTGTTTTCCACACCAACCACCATCAGTAGGGAGGGGGGCCCCCTCCTCCTCCTCCTCCTCCTCCTCCTCCTCCTCCTCCTCCTCCTGCCTCCTCCTCATCTTCCACCTTCCCTCCAACTTATGGTGGTGGTGGTGGAAAACAGGCCCATCATTGCACTGTTGTTACGCATCGTATTGTGTCACGTTGCACGGCTCTGCATTGCTTTGCATTGCCTTGCTTTGCTCTGCATTGCTGCATTCGCATCGCACTGCGTCGCTTGGCATTGCTTTGCATTGATTTGTATCGTTTTACGTGTCGTTGCATTGCTTTGCATTGATCTGCATTGCTTTGCATTGCTTTGCATTGCTTTGCATTGCTTTTCATCGCTTGGCATTGCTTGGCAGTGGTTGGCATTGCTTGGCAGTGGTCGACATTTCTTTTCATTGGTTGGAATTGCTTTGCATTGCGTTGCATCGCTTTACTCTGCTTTGCACAGGTTTGCATTGTTTTGCATAGGGCTGTGTAGCTTTCCATTGCTTTGCATTGCTCTGCATTGCTTTGCATTGCTTTGCATCGCTTTGCATGGCTTTGCCTGGCTTTGCATTGCGTTGCATTGCTTTGCTTTGCATATATTCGCTTTGAATCGCTTTAAGTTGTATTGCGTTGTGTTGTTGTGCATTGCTTTTCATTGCTTTGCCCTGATTTGCATTGCATTGCTGTGTTTTTCATTGCTTTGTATTGCTTTGCATTGCTTTGCGTTGGTTAGCATTACTTTGTATTGCTTTGCATCGCCTGTCATTGTTAGACATTGCTTGGCATTGGTTGGAATTGCTTTACATTGCGTTACCTTGCTTTACTCTGTTTTGCACTGGTTTACATTGCTTTGCATTGGGATGTGCATCTTTGCTTTGCTTTTCATTGCTTTGCGTCGCTTCGCATGGTTTTGCATGGCTTCGCATTGCGATGAATTGCTCTGCATTGCAATGCTGTGCTTTGTTTTGCTTTGCGTCGCATTGCTTTGCGTTGCTGTGCGTTTCTTTACATAGCTTTGCACTGATTTGCATTGCATTGCTTCGCTTTGCATTGATTTGCATTGCATTGCTTCGCACTGCTTTGCTTTGCACTGCTTTGTTTGCACCAGCGCTGTATGTAAGTATTGCAAGTGTTCGCTGTTTCGGGTCTACTCTCTTTCAATATTTTGCTTAGATTCTGGCACGCCTGCTGCCATGGAAAGGGGGGGACGCGGCGAGGCCCGACAGGCAACCCTGATCCCACGCACATCGGGACTCACTCGCACGCCTTTTCTGGCCCAGCGCACGACCTGCCGTCCGAGTCTCAGGCAGGCAGCCCTCTGCGTGCACGCTTCCGGTCGCTTCTGCTCGGGGCTCGGGAGGCTTCCAGCGGACCTCTCGGGGCCTCTCCAGGGACCGTCGTCGTCGTCGTGATCGCCACCACTGCAGGTAGCGTCGCTGTCGTCGCCGCCGCCGCCGCCGCCGCCGCCGTCGTCGTCGTCGTCGTCGTCGTCTTCGTCGTCGTCGTCGTCGTTCTCTTCACGGGTCGACGGGCGAGGACCTTGTTTTCTGTTGCTCGTTTCCGGGGGCTTCCCGGCGCTCCCGGCGCTCCGCGTTTGCGCCGCCGTCGTCCGTCGCCGTCGATCGATCGAGGCTTCTGGGGCGCTCTTTGGAGGTTTGTGGGGGCGCTCGTTGCGGTCGAGGCTCGCGGGCCGAGGCTTGTCAGGAGGGCAGGAGGGGAAGAAGCACATGGACTCCAAGCATCCTCGATTCCCCAGAAAAAATGAAGGGAAAACATGTGGGAGGTGGCTGGGGAGACGAGAGCCCAGAGACTATGGGAAAAACTGCAGTCGGGGCCCTGAAGAAGGAACCCTTTTCGTTGGGGAGGGGCTCCGCGTTCCTCAAGTGTTTCACAGCTTGCCTCAGGTTTTCCTTCTGTTTCCGATCGGAAATCGAAG
Source organism: Prorocentrum cordatum (assembly GCA_963575745.1). Lineage (NCBI taxonomy): Eukaryota > Dinophyceae > Prorocentrales > Prorocentraceae > Prorocentrum > Prorocentrum cordatum. The sequence continues at coordinate 260,676 of CAUYUJ010014462.1, forward strand.
TTTAACTTATGGAAAAAAGGGGCTTCGTTCCTTATTTAGGGTTCCTTAGGTCAACGCCCCGACAGTAGGGGGAAATCCTGGGATGCGTGTGTGTGTGTGTGTGTGTGTGTGTTTCTTGGCGTGCCCCCCTCGCCTCCCTGGGCGCCCCCGGGGGGCCGCGGCCGTGGGGGCCCGGCGCGGGGGAGCCCCGGCGCCAGGGCGCGCGCCCCTGCGGTGAGGCCCAGTGCCTTTTGCGGGGTCTGGGGCCCTGCTCTGTGCCCCCCGGGCCCAACATTTCGGGGTCGGCAAAGAGGGGGGTGATGTCTAGGGGGGGTGGAGCTCTGGGATTTTTTTTTCCTTCCAGGAAGCGGGGTCGGCAAAGAGGGGGGTGATGACTAGGGGGGGGATCTCATGGCGGGGGCCATGAAATCTCCCCAGATCTCACGGCGCCTCTTCTCGTTTCAGTGCGTCCCTCCTTTGGGCCGGCTAGGGGGGGGGTGAGGACTAGGGGGGGGGAGCTCTGGGATTTTTGTTGTTTTCTTCCGGGAATCGGGGTCGGCAAAGAGGGGGGTGATTACTAGGGGAGGGGATATCATGACTAGGCGGGGGGTATCTCATGGCGGGGCCATGAAGTCTCCCCAGATCTCACGGCGCCTCTTCTTGTTTTAAGGCGTCTCTGCCCCCCCCCTTTGGGCCGCGCATATCCCGCCGGTCATGATTTGCACCTCCCCCCTCTTGGACGCCCCCCTTTGGGCCGCCCCCGAAACATCTGCCAGGAGCAATGCTTGATGGGCCTGTTTTCCACCACCACCACAAGTTGCAGGGGGAGGGGGTCCTCCTCCTCCTCCTCCTCCTCCTCCTCGTCCTCCTCCTCTTCCTCCTCCTCCTCCTCCTCTTCCTCCTCCTCCCTCTCTTGCACATGGTGGTGGTGGTGGTGGAAGATGGGCCCATCACTGCCGATTAGGAGGGGATCGGCTCAGGGGTTCGAGGCTCGAGGCTTTCGGCTTCGAGGTTGGAGGCTTGCGGCCGGTTGTGTTGACCCTCGTCGGCTTTCCAGCCTCGGGGTCCTTCCAGCGGCCGCGCTTCGCCGAGAGCGTTCCGGGGGTGCCCAGATCGTGTCGTGCCGAGACCCGAGTCTTCTCCGAGGGCCACCAGACGGCTCAGGGGCAACGGCTCAGGGGGCGAGTCTGTATCGCTTCCCAATCGTCCATGCATCGCCGATCGTGTCGCCCAACCCCCCCAGGAGCGTTCGGATTCGCTTTCGGGGGCCTCGCCGATTCATCGAAGATGTATCACCAACTCCGGGTCGGTGTCCTCCTCCTTCGAGCCAGACTACCACGATCATTGCCCCTCAGCCCGGCGCCATTGGCATTTGGCGCGCTCCGCGCGCTGGGGAAAAGGGGGCGCGGGGAGGAGCGTCGAATGCCGACCCAGGAGATCTGCGCGGACCTCCGAAGATCTTTGTCCACGCACTTCTCTGATTGCTGTTTTGGTCTCCCTCTCCACGCTCTGACTTACCCCTGTCCCCTCAAAGGGGAAGCCGTCGCCAGAGCACTCGCTGGCAATCCATATAGTATAATATATATATATATATATATATATATATATATATTCGCATGTAAGTACACTTACATGTGTATCGGAGAGTTGTTATGTACAGTCAACCCGCACAGTAGGAAGGATGAGCAAACTTCCAATGCTACCCTTGCATACTTGCCCCTTCGGCCCATTCTTGGCGACTTTCGGTGGCCAACCTCGTTCGAACGACGTCAACATGGCCCTCCAAGGCCCTTGCATCCTTACCGCGCATACTTGTTATGCGGCTTGACTGTATTTCCTCTCTGTGGTTCCCGAGCAGCTGGTAGGGGCAAGAGGAGGAGGAGGAGGAGGAGGAGGAGGAGGAGGAGAATGAGTGGGAGGAGGAGGAGGAGGAGGAGGAGGAGGAGGAGGAGGAGGAGGAGGAGGAGGAGGAGGAGGAGGGGGGGAGGAGGTCATTTAGGTACTTGCTCTGCTCTGTGCACTGCCGGCAGACGGGACGCACCTCGTCGTTGCGGCCGAGCCTGCGGGGGAGGGTCAGGTTCTGCGCATATGGGGGGGCCTGCCTGTCCTGCAGTCTGCGCTTCTCCCCTTCACTTGATGCTCGTGGATTCTCGTCGACTCGACGTGGATTCTCGTCGATTCGACGCGGACTCGAGGCGCCCGAGTCGACTCTGTGCGGGCCCCCGAGCGATGCGCCGAGCGCGAGTCGAGACCCAGCCAGGCCCTGGTGGCTCGGAGGCTGGCGCGCATGGTCGGAGGGAGGAGGAGCGACACCAACACCACCAGGGGGCCCACCTCCAGCGAGGAGGTCCACGATGCCTCCCCGAGCTGGGGGCTGGGGATGCCTCGAGCGAGAGGGGGGGACCACACCACCAGCGAGACCCCCCCCCCCCCCTGCCTCCTCGCCTCCTCGCGTCTCCTCGCCCAGGTGGTGCTGGTGTCGCATCTCCTTGTTCCTACATGGCTGGGCAGGTGGGTCAGAGGCCCGCCTGCCCCAGATCGCTGGACAGCCCGACGGCCTAAGCCACTCTCGAGCCCAGGATGGTTCTCGCGCAGGCTGCCTGACTGTACCCCACAGGTGGCGGGAGGACCGCACGAAGAATGGGCCACTCTGGGAGTGAGGGCAGAGGACTGAAAACCAGGAAGACGCGACGGCGGCGAAGCGTCTCGCCGAGAGAGCGAAGGGACGACATCACGTGAGCGCGGGGGGGGGGAGGGGGGGGCAAGACGAGGCAAGGCCAGACCAGGCCGTGCCAAGTCCGCACCGGAGACGACACGGCCAGACGAGGCGGAACGCGACAGGGAAAGGCCAGGGCGAACCAGATCAGGGCACGCCGCACAGCGCCTCACCGGGCCAGAGATGTGCTCTGTCAGAGGCGATGGGGGAGCGGAGCCAGGAGCCGCAGCCCCTACACAATACCAGGGCAACACTGGCGCTAGCAACTCGCCATCGACACAAGCAGGGGGATGCTCGGTATGGAGGAGTCGAACCATACCAGTACCCGGCCCTTGCTGGAGAAAGCCGCGGCAATCATAATAGAGGCAGAGCCATGCACACTTGCATCATCGGGACGAACGCATCTGTCACACCGCGCCGAGATTCGCGCCGTCCGTTTCGCTAATCCATGTTGCGGATCCATGTGCACCGTGTTGTAAGTAGTAGGCGGAGGACGACATGGATTAGCGGAGCGGCCCCGGGAACCAAGCAGCAATGGTGGTGGTGCGTTCTATTTGGGACTGGGTCCGTTTCACTAGTCCATGTCTGCAGGCCCTCTAGGTCCGTTTCACCAATCCAATGGATTCACGGCCCAGTCCGTCCAGACGCCGGCCGTTTGGGCACCGGTCGAGTCGCGCAGTGCGGGTGGCCTCGCCCACGAAAGCCGTCACAGCAAGCTGGCGCGCGCAGGCGGTTCGTGGCCGCGGTCGCAGCAGGCTTTGGGGCTCACCCCCGTAAGCCCCGAACCGTCTTGTGCCGATCGCAGGCAGCCGGGGCCGGCGCCCGAGGGCGTGCCCGCCCGCCAGCGCCCGGGGCCCGGGCGGCACCTGTGGCCTGGTTCTCTCAAGGGGGCGTGCGGGTTTCCAGGGCACGGGGCGAGTGGTCTGGACGCAGGGGGGGGGGGATGCGTCAAGCGGGTCCCGAGGGGAGCGGGCCGGGCCGTCGCCGTTCTCGGGCTCTCGCGGCCCTCCACGGGCCGGAGGACTGCCAGAGAGCGACAGAGGACGAAGAACTGGTCATGGGGAGGATCGTTTCCCCCGTGCTGAGGGTGTCGGACGTGGCCAGGGCGAGGATGAATCCGTTCAAGGCCGGATCTCAGATACTCTCGATTCACCCTCACCCAATGTTGTCCTGGTCCTGGCTTCGTCTAAAGGCGGGGCAGGGGCGAGCGAGGACGAAAGGAGGTGGGGAGGTAGGATAGGGGTGGCGTGGCCAGAGGCGTCGAGGGGCAGGATGGAGAAAGGGGGGGAGTGAGGGGCGGGGGAGGAGCGACGGGGCGAGGAGGGAGGGGATGCCGCCTGGGGAGGGAGGGGGGGAGGTCGGGAGGGGGAGGTCGAGAGGGAGGAGGGGCGGGGGCACCGCGCGGTTCCCTGAGTTCCTCCCCGCCCTCCTGTGCGCGGGGCTGCCGCAGCGGGGCGCGCGCAGCGGGGTGGCGCAGCAGGGGAGGCCGCCGGGGCCCGAGAAGCCCGAGGAGGGGAAGCGGGCGGAGAAGCGGAAGGCCAGCCCGGGCCGCGCCTTCTTTCGCGCCCGCGGGAGCCTTGATATCGGGGGCGGCAAAGGGGGGGGTGATGACCAGGGGGGGGGATATCATGGCGGGGGCCATGATATTTCCACAGATTTCAGGACGCCTCTTCTTATTTCATTACGTCCCTGACCCCCCCGCTGGGCCGCGCACATGCCGCCGGTCATGGTTTGCACCCCCCCCTCTTGGACACCCCCCTCTTGGCCGCTCCCGACTTGAGACGGGGGTCAATGCAAACGGGAGTCAGCCAGGGCGCCAGATCTTGCAGGATCTTGCAGAGCCAGGGTCGCGTTGACCCGGGCTTGGGTGCAGGACCCTGCAGGATCTTGCAGGGCCAGGGTTGCATCGACCCGGGTTTGGGTGCAGGATCCTGCAGGATCTTGCAAGGCCTGGCTGAATCGGGTCTTGATTGACCCGGGTCAGAAGATCTCCAACACCCTCCTGTCGACTTCACTCGGCACGAACCAAATGGGTACGGAAAGATTGTACACTGCCCAACAACAGTTCCTGTTCATTTTGAACAGGACTCGCTGTCAGTGTCGCCGCGGCCTGTGTCCATTTGAGACAGAGCCGCCTGCCCAACAGCGGCCACTATTGGTTTTTGACTACAGTTGTTGTTGGGCATTGTAACCCGCTTTTCCGTACACATTTTTCGGGCGCCCAATTAGACATAAGAGTGACCTTTTTGCAGGGGTGACCGTTGGTGCGGGTTCAGCAGTGGGGTCCGCCGATCGCTGAATGCCATGCTGAATCCCATGTGGCCCCCCCCGCAGCCCCCAAAAAATGCCACGCAGCAAAGGTAGTCGATCCTCCCGCGCCACCTCCCGAGTGTATGTAGTAGGGTCTGGATGAGGAGGAGGAGGAGGAGGAGGAGGAGGGAGGAGGGAGGAGGAGGAGGAGGAGGAGGAGGAGGAGGGAGGAGGGAGGAGGGAGGAGGGAAAGGAGGGAGAGGAGGAGGGAGGAGGGAGGAGGGAGGTTCCTTGTTGCGTGTAGTCGATCCTCCCACTTCTCGGCGCGGCCAGGGGATTCCTTGTCCTAGGGAGCTTGCTTGCGGGAAATGGCTTCGGGGCGCAGGCGCTGGGCGTCCTTCCCAGTCGGGGTGTTCGCCTCGCAACTCTGATCCGAGTGATCCCTGGGAGAGGTCCGGGGAGCAGCGGCATCGGTACCTTTTGGTTCTCCCGGTGCCCGCGTGGGCGTTCCAGGCCCAGGATGGCGCCAGCGCGCTGCACCTCACGCCCGCGGCCCGCCTGCCCCGCCATGCGTCTCCGCGGCTTCCCCCCCTTCCCTCTCCTCGTGGGCGTGCCTGGGTCGCAGTCTGCGCCGGCTCGCTGCACCTGCTCACGCTCGTGGCCTGCCGGTGCGCCCCCAGCGGCTTCCCCCCTTCCCTCTCCTCGTGGGCGTGCCCGGGTCGCAGTCTGCGCCGGCTCGCTGCACCTGCTCGCACGCTCGTGGCCTGCCGGTGTGCCAGTCGACCCCGCGGCGCGGCAGCGGCGCCCGAGCCCTGCCCGCGCCGATGGCTGCTGCAGGCAGCGCGGTGGGCGGCGGGGGCAGGCTCGCGGAGGTCGGCGAGGGCGCGGCGAGGTGCGAGCCCTGCCCGCCTCGCACCTGCGCGGGCGAGCCGTCGGTCGGTGGGGGCAAGGCCCCGGGCGTCGCCGCCCGGAAAGAGAGAGTCGGGGGCCGGGCGGCGGCCGGCAGGCCCGTGGCTGCCATAACGGAGCTCTGGGGATATGTTTTCTGTTCTTCCGGGAATCGTGGGCGTCCTCCTTTCTCCTCCTTTCTTCTCCCTCCTCTCGTCCTCCTCCTCGTCCTCCTCCTCCTCCTCCTCCTCCTCCCGCGCGCGACTCAGAGGAAGAAGGGAGGGAGGTCCCTCAGTCCCGACTGAAACTGACGGGGGGGGGGCCATCTCGGGGGGGGCAAAGAGGGGGGGGTTGGGTAGGGGGGGGGGATATCATGGCGTGGGCCATGATATTTCCTCAGATTTCATGGCGCCTCTTCTTACTTCATTGCGTCCCCAGCCCCCCCCCCTGGGCCGCGCACGTGCCGCCGGTCATGATTTGCACCCCCCCCTCTTGGACGCCTCCCTCTTTGCCGCCCCCGAGGGAAGCAGCCCGTTCACTTTCTAATGCGCCGAGCTTGCTTCCGGGAATACGTTTTTGTTTCTCCTTCCGGAAAGACCGCGTTGGCGGCCACGGGCTTGCCAGCCTTCGCCCAACTTCCGAGAGCGCCAGGGGCAAGGTCAGGGGGGGATAGGCTCAGGGGGCACGAGTTGTCTGACGTCTTCGCCGCTTCCCTTCGGTTTCCCAGCCTCAGGCGATCGCAAACATGGATCAAGGGGGCGTGGATTGGCGACGTGTCCCGTTTCCATGGGGAACCGCGGACTTCCGCCGCCGAGCGAGGCGGCACCGGCCGCACTTTTGGGGAGGGCACCTCCCCCGATCCATGGATTCGGCGACCGCGCGCCAAGCCCATGGACCACTGATCATGTGGAGGGCGATCAATGGATAGGAAGCGTGTTGCCACATAATTTCTAGATGCCTGAAACATTGTCAAACATGTTTTAAGCATGTCAAACACCTGCCACAAACATGTTTAGAGCAGTTGTCCGACATTTTGAGCACATTTTCACACTCGAGGATCGGACTGTTGGGGTGTCCGTCGTCGTGGCACCCACAGCGCTCACCCGTGCTCGCGCCGCCCCCGAAGAGCAGGCTCGGCGGGCTCCTTCCTCCCAGGGGGCCGCTGTCGTCGAGCAGCGGGCGGGTGCCCGCGCCTGGGCGGCCTCGGCGCTCCGTGCGCCGAGGCCTCGGCGGCCGGCGGGAGCGCGCGCCGGCAGCCGCGCTGAGGGGCGAGGATAAAGAGAAATTAGGACACACAAATAAATACACACAAATAAAAATAGTCCCCATATTTTCCCATATTTTCTGGGTTTTTGTCTTCCCCCCCAATTCCCATATTTTCCCATATTTTCCTGGGAATCGAGGATTAATTGTGTCTGTGTGTTTTTTTCCCTCCTGAGAGGAGGCGCCGCCGCAGGTCGGGGGCCCGGAGAGGCCAGAAGCACTCAGGAGAGAAAGAAAACACACAGACACAATGAATCGTCGATTCCCCCGAAAATATGGGAAAATGTGGGAAGTGGGGGGGAAGACAAAAACCCAGAAAGTATGGGGAATTGTTTTATTTGTGTATGTTTGTTTGTGTGTCCCAGGGCCCCTTCAATCACTGATTTTCCTTCGGGTTTTCACTGATTTTGGGCGCATCTGCCTCTGCTCGGCCTGCCGACGGCTGAAGACGGCCCAGGAGGCCTCCAAGATCGCCCCAGGATCGCCCACGAGGTCTCCAAGATGGCCCCATGACGGCCCAAAGGGCCCCCAAGACGGCCCCAGTGCGGAAGTCGAACATCACCGAGCGCGTTCCATTGCTCGCAAAGTTCGGGCCGAACGAAAGGGGGTGTTAGAGAAAGGAGGGGGTACGAAATCTGCTGCATGCAGCTAGTTTCGGCCCCGCCGCAACGTGCCCACTCACAAACGTCAGACAAAAGCATATCTTATTCTATTCAGTGGATCGGCTATCCCACGCGGTGGATCCAGGCCATTTGCGAGTACGTAGTTACTTTGCGCGCAGTGGAACGTGCTTGTCTTGAAACAAACTGCATACACGCATTTTGTTGCGGTCCGTGCGGGTTTCTTGGCTCTGCGCTAGGTGCCCCTGGCGGCGTCTCTGGTGCTCCCCCCGCGCGCTTCGCGCGTTGGGAAGGGTGGTCCAGCACAGATCAACGGAATCCGCGCGGACCGTCAAAAGTTTATGTTTATGCCGCTTCTTCTTTTTGTTCTTCTTCTTCAGAGGTACACAGACTGACAGTCATTGGTGCGCAGCATTGTGTCATGTGCACTTGCCGTGTTCGCAGGCCGCTGCTATTTTCATTTGAGTAATGACGAGCCCCAGCAGGGCGAAACGTTGACACGCGTACTGAAGAAGGCACGGGCATGAGAGTGCCATACGAGTCAGGGGTACAAAAAGCCAGTTGCATGCCTTGTTCAGTTTGGACAGGACTCGCTGTCGATGTCGCCGCGGACGTTGGCCATCTGAGGCAGAAGGCCGCTTGCCCAACATTGGCAGCTGTAGCTTTTGGGCAAAAGCTTCTATTGCTGGGCATCGTATCATTTTTTCCGGTGTGCATTTCGGGCATCCACATTCGGGATAGCTCCTGGGAGATTTGATTCAGCATCGGCGCCAGTATATCCGTGGGAGACGAGCGGCCAACTCCGACATCATTCCCCTTTTCATGTTGTTGTATCCATTTCACTCTGGCTTCCTCCTCGGCGTAATCCTTGCTGATCTGGTTCAATGGCTCGTCAGTCGAGCGTAGTTGGGGATAAGGACTCGGCAGTGAGACATGCTCACAGCAGGGGCTACCACAATTGTTGTGGGTCAAGCCTGTTTGTGGATTGCCTGTTCACAGCGGGGCGGACGCGACCAGTTGCGGCCCAAACCCCCGCTCGATTTTTCTCTCCAAGCGCGGGAGCGGACTTGCCCAGGCGGCGCAGCACTTCTGACAGGCACATCATTATGCTGGAGCTACGGAAACAGAATCTGAGAGATGCTGGTGCACAAGCGGGACAAGGGAATCAGCAATAGTATCATCATTGAGCGGTTTCTTCGTCTCGCGGTGAACTACGAGGAGGAACCGCATAAGGTAATTCAAATATGGTTCGGAAGGGTGTTGGTGCAGTTCGTGTCGACAGGCGCTCTGTAGCCGCGAGGACCCAGACACGACAAACACCAGCGAGGACGGCGGCATGCCCCTGAAGGAGGCGGTGGTACAACTTGGGCCGAATACCCCAGATGGTGGCCATAAGGCGCTGGTGTAGGAGGACCGACAGGCATCTGCGCCGGCATCGGTATTCGGGCAAGGGCCATGGCAAAGGGCACGGCGGGAATGAGGTTGCAGTGCTTTTTCCTTGCAGATGGAGGCGCCCGAGTTGTACTTGGCAGCCGCGAGAATGCTTCAATGGGAACGGTCAAGGACAACGGGCAAATCCACGTGGCGCCAATGGGCAGCCTGTCGGAAGCGATCGATGCAAAGGTGATAAGCATGTTTGGAGGAAACGTGTTGCACCTGGTATCGACGACGATCGCAAGCGTCGCATGAGTTCTGGTGATGGTTTCGTAACATGCGGCGCTCCTGGTTTGGAAACGGCGGAAATGCATATCATATTGGTGTTGTTTGTCTTCTGCACAAGCGGTTGTTGCATAGTTCTCTCTGGCTGGTAAGCGATTAGGGGCTCTAGACTTCAGCAACCCAACACCTCAGCAACTCAGCAATTCAGCTTACCGAGGTACCTCTAAATCTTAGGAGTCGGCCTGTGATGATGAAGGATGGGGTACGGCAGGAGGATGGCTCAGCTGGGTCTCCAGACGCGGAGGAGTTGAAGATGGATGCGAACAAAGACAGCATGACCAAGGACGACAATATTGACAACATGCCTGGCATGTTGTCAGACGTCATAAACGAAGTCTCAAAAACTAAGCTTGCTGCGCGCAGTGCGCGTGCCACTGCCGTGAAATCGATGTATGCCGTCAGGGAGGTCAATAACACAGTCAAACAAGTTATGGATTCGAATGCGGCATTGCACGAGGACGTACAGGACATCAAGTGTAAACTCAACATTAACCCGGGCAGCCTGCATAACACGAGAGGAAATACGGCGACAGGACCATGCAGTCGGTAGAGCTGGGATTCAAAGAACGCTTATGCCCTGACGATTCGATCAAGAAATTGGAGGGCATCTTATCGAAGATCATTGATGACATCTCTGGCTTGCAATTCAATGTGTTCACAAACCCCATGGAAATGGCCTTGCTTTCTTTCTCCACCGTATCTGACAAGGTGAAGTTTTACCGGGCAGTTCAAGAAGTCGAGGAGGCGCCATGGTTGGAAGGTGTATTGTTCATTGTTCAAGAGCCACCAGACAAAAGAGGAGCAGATTGATGACAAGAGTTTGGGATGCACGATACGATTTTTCAAGGGCGGACAAGCACAAGCAGGACGATGTGAAGGTATTATTGGAGAAGCGCATGGTTTGACGTTCACGGGCACCGAAAAACAACGAGTGTGGGGGTATCCGTGGATTCGCAGGTGGAAGAGCCACTGAATAGTTTTCGAACCAAATTCAAACTGGACCTTGACGCAGACAGTGTCCTTTTAGGGGAGGGGGTACGACAGCCAATGCACAGACCAACATATTTCCCACCCGGGGTATGTTTTGCCAACTGTGGGACGATCTTCCGACACCCAAGAGGAGGCCGAGGAAACTATAGATTTATAGGCGGAGATGTGCTCGCAGGTTTCACTGGTGACCGGGCGCGAAACCCTCCAGCATCCACGTCTTAAGCCTCCACGGCGCGAGCTTCCACTCCAAGGGCACTCTCTTCAACCGTATCCTTCTGGCTCCAGCTTCCGACCTCTATCTTCTCCGCGCCCTCCACGATCCACTCCGACTCCGGCGCTGGGCCCCTCGCACTCTGTGTCCAATTCCGGCTTCCAATGGCCTTTGCTACCACTCCCATCCAAACCAACTCCGACCCCAGCAGCAGAGCTTTCCTTGCCAGGCGGCGCCTCGCCCCTGGCAAGCGACGATCTTTTCCAGCATCGCGAACTTCGGCGCGCAGACCACGGGGGACATGTTCACGAGGAACACCTTCGATCATTACTTTCTGACAGCGGCGCTGGACAAGAGGGGCCGCGAGCTGCAGCGGCACAGCCTCGCCAAGGGCGCGTTTCACCCACTCCGGTGCCGCCGCGTAGCCCAGCGCAGCTTCGACGCGGGGATGTTTCACCGACTCCGGACCTGAATCCGAGGCCCGAGAACCATCGCTTCACTAATTTTGGGCCCCAGGGCCCACTGAGGCCCCAGGGGCCCCAGATTAGTGAAGTGATTTTTTTCCCCCCTTAAGGGCCCCGAAATTCATTGCTTCACTAAACCGCGCCCAGGGCGAAAGTCAGGGGCCGAATTGCTGCTGCGATGCAACATCGGTCTCGTACTGAACGTCAATTTTGTTTCCGCTGGCTCCAGCTCCCGCCGCAACGGCTGCGACGTCGGTCGGAGCCCGCGCCGGTTGGTTGTCAATCAGTATCGTGAGTTGGATGATGCTCTTCACCTATCTACTGTTCGCCTCGATGCCCCCATAGACGACGACCCAGGATTCTGCAAAGCTATGGGCGGACTTCCCGAAGGAACTTTTTTACAGAAGTTGCCCAGGACAGTCGCCCGCCGCAGCTTTGTGCTGCGCGGCTCCTGGTATCTGTATTCGCGGATCTACAGAGGGCGCGGGCGACATGACGTCCCTCCCGAGGTTGGATCTCATCTTTCCGACTCTGGCCGCACTTTCCGACCTCCGCGCCTTTGAAGCCGATCTGCGACTTCCGATCCAGCCCAGAATTCTCCCACGATAAGCTCCGAACCCCGACGCCGATTCGACTTCGACTCCGGACCGAAAGATTCCTCGAGCGAGGCGCGTTTCACCGATTACGGTCCCCGGGTTGCATCAGGGACCAGGGAAACAAATTGCATTCGCTGGAGGAGGTGGACGTGGGAAATATAGGTTTGTCGAGGGGGGCTTCTGGCCAGCTCAATGCGGGCGCGCGTCGCCCGCGCAGGAATCCCTAGTCCAGATCTACGGGCATTGATCTTCGACCTTGCTTCCCGCCCGGCTTCTGCTCTGTCGCCCGCCTCTCCAGGTCGTATCTTGCATCAAATTCTAAGGCGTTCTGAATGCAGGAGCGACTCGCCGCTGGCATTTCCCAGCGAGGGACGAGATCGCGATCTTGAGAACCAAGGGAACAAGATTCAACATCAACAAGGAGAGTTCCAGCTTGAAGGCAAAGTCCACATCCGCATGGGCGAAGCCTTCAGCCTTTCCAACCCTTCTCCCTCCAGGCTCCGACTGCCGCGCCAGATCCATGACCAACAGTAGTGGTGCGAGCGTGGATGCGACGACGGGAACATATTCATGTACATTGCAATATTTCTCAAGACCGTCCGTGGGTTGACATCTAGAGACAGGTTCACGGAGCTATGCGACGAGCTCCGCAGTTCGGAATAGGACGCAATCGCAATAAACGATTCGTGGAGGGCTGATGCCACAGATTTTTGGACTACCAGACATGGGCATACCACCTTGGAATCAGGGTTCAAAGAGTACCCGCGCGGTGTGGGTAGTTTATTACACAGGCATTGGCTTGGACAGATCGTTTCTGTTCGCCTTGTCAATGAACGGGTTGCTTATGTCGAGATCAAGAGGGGGCCAATCCGTCTACCGATGTCCATTGCATATTTTCCTCGCAGTGGGTGCGGGGACAAACATATTCAAACCGCGTGCTACGCATTATCCCAGATATGCCAGGACGCACACGCGGCATGCATGATGACATCTTTTGGGGCCGACTGCAATGCAAGCGCAGTGCAACGCACTGCGGAAGATGCGCGATGTACTGTGGGACGCTGCGCAATTGGTGGCATGAATGTTCGAGGGCAGTGGTTAAAACGTTGGGCGGCCAACCAGCGCGTTCGGTTGGCGAGCGCGTTTTTTTTTTTGTTGCTGTTTGTTTGTTTCCTTTTTTTACAAGCAGGTCAACAATTTCATTGCGTACGCGTCGCCCCAGAAGATGGACAGGCACATTGATTATTTTATTGTGAACAAGCGCTTCTGGCGCGCTGTCAAGGATTGCCAGTGTACTAGCGAAATACATATGGGCTCTCACCGTCGCGCCATGATCATATCACGCTATTTCGCGCCAAGCAGCCACGCCATGCCTCCGACGGGCACGCAGCAAAGTGGCCGACGACAACCCCTACCACCATGGCCACCTCTCCTCCTCCTTCTGCTCCTCCTCCTCCTCCTCCTCCTCTGTCCTCCTCCTCCTCCTCCTTGTCCTTCCTCTCCTGCTCCTCCTGCTCCTGCTCCTCCTCCTCCTCCTCCTCCCCTCCTCCTCCTCCTCCTCCTCCTCCCATCCTATTTCTACTCCTACTCCTCCTCCTCCTCCTCCTCCTCCTCGTGCTCCTGCTCCTGCTTCTGCTCGTCTCCCTCCTCCTCCTGCCCTCCTCCTCCTCCTCCTCTCCCTCGTCTTCCTCCTCCCTTCCTCCCCCCCCTCCTCCTTCCTCCCTCCCCCCTCTCTCCTTCCTCCCTCCTCCCCCCCATTCCTCCTCCCTCCCTCCCCATCCTCCCCCGAGGAGGGAGGGAGGGAGGGAGGGAGGGAGGGAGGGAGGGAGGGAGGGAAGGGAGGAGGGAGTAAAGGGGTACGGCGAAAGTGGGAGGTCGGAGGCGAGAGGGGGGGGGCCTCCCCCCCCAGACATCCTCCGATATGGTTGTTTCCATCCGCGGCCCCACAGGTCACGACGCCTGCCCCGGGGGTGCTTCCCCGGAACCGATTCTTGATTGTCCGACGGTCCAGTAACGGGCCCCAGAGGCCGAAGTCGAGGAACCTCGCCTGGGTTGGAAAAGTCAGGTCGTCGGAGATCTGGGCGCCCTCCCCCTTCCACTGGGTCTGCCGCCGTGCGGGCCTTCAGGCCGGGCTGGGCGCGAGTGCGCAGATTGTTTTACACCACCTCTGACGTGGGCGTACTGCTGCGCAGTGGAGGCCCATGCCAGGAAACATCCTGCTTGCCTCCAGGGTGCCCGGGGCTTCTTGGGTTCCGATGCTTTTGCGATGGACACCGTGCCCCTCCCACACCAGACAGTCCTGGGGGTCTCATTGGGCTTCTCGTGGAAGTCGGGCCCCTCCTGTACACACGCTCGTGCGCGTGACCTGCAGCCGATGTGTGCACGTGCTCGGCGCATGGTCCCCGACGGCCTGACTCGGCCCTGGTGCCGCCGCGGCCAGGCCACAGTGGTGGGCCCCGCCCGGCCCGCCGCGGGGCCGGCGCCGCCCCCGGCGGCAGGCGCCCCCGGGGGCCTGTGCCGCCGCCGCCGCTGGAGCGTCGAGGACATCGAGGAGATCGAGGGCTCGGGGAGGGGAGGAATGTATGTCTCGTCGTTGTGAGGGTGAGCCTGCAGTGCGTGGCAAGCGAGCGCTCGAACGAGTACGACAAGGCAGAGTGCCTGCAGTGGCGTCCAAGGAGACGGGGAGGATTCGAGCCAGCTGCTGACTGATACGTAGGCCAAAGGATGGAAACAGCACAAAAACAACAGTCGAGGCATCGGGACCCCCCCGCGTTGGGAAAAAAAAATGTTGTTGGTTGCTATGTTCGGCCTCTGGGGGCCCTCCACGGGCTCGGGGCCGTCAGAAAACGCCTCACGACGAAGATCAAGTCGGGCCCGTCCCTCTGTAGGGGGAAGATTCAAACATAGGAAAACATAGTCTGGGGACGATCTTTTTAAAACTATGTTTGAGCATTTTTTGAGCATGTTCGGTGTATGTTTGATTCTTTGCCCAGAGTCCGCCTGTAGGGGGACATGCCCGACCTAAGACGAGAAACCCGTCCCGGGGAAGGGGCCCAAACCTCTGGGGTTCGGGGGCGACGAAGAGGGGGGTGAGGACTAGGGGGGGGGGGATATCGTGGCGGGGGCCATGACATTTCCCGAGATTTCATGGCGCCTCTTCTTGTTTCATTGCGTCCCTGGCCTCCCGCTGGGCCGCGCACGTGCCGCCGGTCATGATTTGCACCCCCCCCTCTTGGACGCCCCCCTTTGGGCCGCTCCCGGGGGGTCGACGTTGTGAAAGCATCAGGGCCTCGGGGGTCTGGGGACCGAGGGCCTCGAGGCTTCGCGGGGGGGGGGGGGGTCGCGGCGAGGGGCCGAGGGGCCGAGGGGTCGACATCGAGGATCGAGGCACCGCGGAGATCGAGGGGCGAGAGGGATCGAGGGCTCGGGGAGGGTCGAGGGGTCGGGCGGGGCCAGGACGACACGATCATCAAGTCGGGCGTGCCCCTCTACGGGGGGAAACTCAGAAATAGCCAAGCATAGAATGGGGACGATGTGTAGTTTTTTTTATGTTCTTTGTTTTTTCTGATAATTTTGGGTTATTCTTGATTTTCTTTTTTTGTTTTTCGCCCAAAATCCCCCTGTACGGGGACAGGCCCGCCCGAAGGGTGGGAGGGATCGAGGGTTCGGGGAGGGTCGAGGGGCCGGGCGGGGCCAGGACGACAATATCAGAGGTGGGGGGGCCGAGCGGTCCTTCACCTTCTTTGGGTGCGTGGCTGATGTGGGGATCCACGGCGAGGCTTCTGCTTGTCGTTGCGTCGCCCCGCCCGCGACCCGGCCCGCGACCTGGCCCGCGACGCAGCCCGCGACCCACCCGCGACCCACCCCGCGACCCTCCCCGCGGCCCTCCCCGCGACCCGCCCCCGCGACCAGGCCCGCGACCCCGCCCGCGACCCACCGTGGACCCACTCGCGACCCACCTGCGACCCAACCAGCGACGCACCCACATAGTTTTAACAAAAAAGGCGCCTGCGGCGGGCTCGTCGTATAGCTTGAGCGCCTGCGGCGGGCTTCCCCCTCGCTCTTATCCGCCACTGCTGGGTGCTAGATATCCGCCCTCTGGGGCCATTTTCGGGTCCAAGGGCAGTAAAAAGCTGATCCAGGGTGAACAATTTGCCAGATGGACCCCTGGAGAGATCCAGGGACCGATTTTGATTGGATTTGGCCCCACCCCTTCGGGGAGGGTTCGGGGCTCAAGAGACGACGGTCGATGCGAACAGGGGTCAGTCAGAGCGTTGGATGTTGCAGGATCTTGCAGAGCCAGGGTCGCATTGACCCGGGCATTGGTGCAGGATCCTGCAGAATTCTGCAGGACCCTGCAACGCCCGACTGACCCTGGCTCGGATTGATCAGGGCCAGTACCCTCTGAGGAGGCCGCGGCGCCCGAGAGATCCTCCAGAGCCGCCTGATCTCAGAGATTCTCGATCCATCTTTACCCGACGTTGTCCTCGTCCTGGCTTCGTCTGCGGGGCGGGGCGGTGGATCGAGGACCTCGATGACATCGAGCTCTGAGAGGCGAGTGCTCAGGTTTGTTCGACGGTCGGCGTCGTCGCCGTCGTCGTAGTCGTCGTCGTCGTCGTCGTCGTCGTCGTCGTCGTCGTCGTTCGGGTATCCAAAGTTCGAGGGGTGGGCACACAGAGTTCTCTCCTGGTAACGTTTCGTTCGAGGGTTCTGGCAGCAGTAACACAAGGACTGCAGAGCTCCGCATTCGGGGGCGGCCAAGGGGGGGTGATGGCTAGTGGTGTGTGGATATCATGGCGTGGGCCATGGCGTTTCTCCAGATTTCATGGCGCCTCTTCTTATTTCCTCACGTCCCCGGCTCCCTCCCTGGGCCGCGCACATGCCGCCGGCCACGATTTGTGCCCCCCCCCCCCCCCCTTTTCGACGCCCCCCTCTGGGCCGCTCCGGACACGGGGCATGGGGGGCCTGAGGACGCCCCGTCCCGCGGCCCTGCCGCCCGAGACCTCCTCGCTGTCGTTCTCCTGTCCCGCTGCCGGCCACAGCTCGGTCCGGACCGCCGCGGTCCCTTTGCAAGGCACAGCCACCACGGCTGGTGCGCTATGGGGGCTCTCGGCCCGTGCGGAGGGTTGCGGGACCGTGGCGGCGGGACTCCCGCGCCCTCCCCCCCCCTTTTCCCTTTGCCCTCCTCCTCCTCCCTCCTCCTCCTCCTCCTCCTCCTCCTCCTCCTCCTCCTCTCCTCCTCCTCCTCCTCCTCCTCCTCCTCCTCCTCCACCTCCTCCCCCTTCAGCCCTCGTTCGAGTCGGACGTTGCGCCTCGGCCTTGAGCCCTGATCCCCGCCGACCTGCTCCTCGACCCGCCCCCTCGCCCTGCGATGAGGGTGCTCTTGCTGGGGCAAGCGGTCTGCGTGTCCCTGCCCCCTCTGGCTTCCGGGGGCCTGCAGAGACCGCGCAGGCCGGACTTGCGGGCGCCGCGCGCGCGTCGCCGTCGCCGTAGTCGTCGCCGTCGCAGCCGCCGTCGCCGCCGCCGCCACCCGTCGTCCTCGTCGTCGCCGTCGTCGTCGTCGTCGTCGTCGTCGTCGTCGTCGTCGTCGTCGTCGTCGTCGCCACCACGGAGCCCGCGCTGTCTCCGGCGCCGCACCCTTCTGGGGTCGCCTCCAGAGATAATCGAGGGTCGAGGTTTGAGGGCCTTTTTGGGCATCCTGGAGGCTTCCCGTCGCCACGGCTGGATCCCCTCGCCATTCTAGCTAGATCGCGCCCATGGTGACGATCGCGCCCATGGTGACGTTCGCCCATTGCGCTAGATCGATTTCGAGGGCCGCCGTGACAAGAGATGCGTTTCGCCGTTATCGAGTTCTCGAGGCTTTCCCCGCGCCCTTGACTGTCGAAGAACTGCTCGGAATGAAAGCTTGTCCTGGAGGAAGCCCTGTGGGGCCCAGGCGCGATCGCGGTTCCAGGTCAAAGGATCTAGTTATCTAGTTTTTGTTTGAAGTGTTTGGGCGTCCTCGAGGCCATGGCTGGATTCGCAGCGATTCGCATGTTTTTGCACAAGGGAGGATCGATTTACACGCGCCTGGGGAGGCAGGTAATATTCGTCGGGTCGAAAGAGTCGAGACGTTCGGTTTCTCGTCGTTCGGGATCTACGGGGGCTGTTTCTGGGAAATTGAACTCCCAAAGACTTCTGGATGAAAGCCACTTGCTGGGAGGGGTCGAGAGGTCCGCGGGTGGGGGGTCGAGGAGTGAATCTGGAGGATGGAGATGGGTACCGAAAGAAGGGGACCAACAGCAGTTCCTGTCCGCCTGAAGTAGGATTCGCTGTCGGCATTTCCGCGGATCTGGTCCACTCGGGACAGATCGCTCGCCCAACAGCGGCCGTTGTTAGTTCTAGACAGTCTCTGTGCTGTTGGGCATCGTGTCCATGTTTCCTAGACGTGTTCCGTGCGTCCACAGTGGAGGGGGGGGGGCGGGCGTGAGGAGGGGGAGGGGGGGAGGGCGGGGCGGGGGAGGGAGGGGGGATGGCCCGTTCCCCCCCCCCTTTTACACCACTTGTCCAGGCCCCTTCGGCCAAGCAGTGCCCGCCCTCCCTGAGTGGCTCCCCGTTCGGCTCCCCGTCGGCAGGCCCCGCCGGGCCCGCGGGCCCACCGAAGCCGAAGAAGGCGAAGACGGTGGACCTGACGTGACGCGCCGCGGGGCTCGCCTGCTGTGCGCTGTGGCCTTCCCAGTTCCTTCGCGGCAAGCCTCCCACCCCATCGGGGGCAGCGATCGGGGGACAGCCTCATCGAGCAGTGGCGAAGAGTCCTGGGTTGCCTGTGGGTCCACCAGAGAGTGCTCCAAGAACCCTGTTGTGGTCCTCGCGGAGTGTTTTTGGAACAGTTATGGCTGAGACTGTTCTGTTTTAGCACATCGGGCTTTTGTTGTCAGACAATTGTTTATGTTCTCAGAACATCTTTTGGGTTCAAAGAACATGTCGTGGTAGGCCTGTCGGACTGCCCGCGACGGCCGGTCCCTGCTCAAGCTCAGGGGGGACGCATCGAGCCCCACTCGCCCACCGATCGCCGAGAAGGGTCTGGAAGCCCCACCCCGCCCAGGAACGTTCCAGACTTGCGATCGAGGCCCCAGCGCCGATGGTATCGGCGAGGTGTCCCCGATTCCACGCCGGTGTCCCCCCCCCCCGAGCCAGTCTCCCCCCCTGTCGTTGCCCCTCACCTCCCGCTCTTCGGGGAAGGTCGTCAAGGAGTCGTCTGGGCGGCGCGACAGGAGAGGGGGGGGGGGGGGCGGCGCGCGCACTTTTTTCCATCGCAGTGCGGCAGAGGTGATCCGCACGCGCGCTCGAGTGATGGCCGGGCACGCACGGACTGTTCGGCGGCGAGGAGGGGAGGGCCGAGGCAGCGCGCGGCCGCGGAGGAGGACGAGGGAGGAGGAGAAGGAGGAGGAGGAGAAGGAGGAGGAGAAGGAGGAGGAGGAGGGGGAGGAGGAGGAGGAGGCGGAGGAGGAGGTATGAGGAGGAGGAGGAGGAGGAGAAGGAGGAGAGAGAAGGAGGGGAGAGGAGGAGGAGGGGAGGAGGAGGAGGGGGAGGAAGGAGGAGGAGGAGGAGGAGGAGGAGGGGGAGGAGGAGGAGGAGGAGGAGGAGGAGGAGGAGGAGGAGGAGGAGGAGGAGGAGGAGGAGGAGGAGGAAGAGGAGGAGGAGGAGGAGGAGGAGGAGGAGGCTTAGCGTTTGCAGCGCGCACACGCCGAGCCGTGGGTGGCGAGCGGGTCGGCCGAAACGGTGCTTCGTTGACTTCTTTCTTGGGTCCCACATCTCTACTAATTGTAGTTTTGTGTATGTTTGCATCAAGCTTCTCTCCTCGACACACTCCGCGACGCGGCTGATTACCCCAATTGGTGCCGCAGTCGCAAGTAAGAACGCATTCCGTCAATGCGCACTTCCACTTGAAACCGGATTTTGTTTCCCTGTTCCTGATTTTCGCTGCCGCCGGGCACTAGGCCCTCCACTCCCGCGCTCGTCTACCCGGCCCCGGTACGTCGAAATCACCTGTGACTTCACCTTGCGTAGTGGTCTCGCCGATTTCGTCGCTTTAACATACTGGTCCAGGCGGGGGTTGTCCTGACATCTGCGCGGGCTCCACTAAAGGCCCCCTGCCCCCCTGTGACAGGGGGCAACCTCGTTGGCGCTCTTGCGGCAACGGGCTGCCTTGCGATCATTTTCGCCACATGTCTAGCACTACCCTTCGCTGATCGGTACAAGTCCTCCTTTAACTCGTTGCAGGGCTTTGTGCGGCTTTGTGCGCTCCTCCGGGTGGCCGGCGGGCTGGGCTGGAGCCCCACGGGAGAGTTCTTTGTGGACAAATGTCCAAAACCAACACCGACAGGATCTGCACGCCGAGCACCCTTGCCAACAGGGGGCGGCGGATCGAAGACATCTACGGCGAATTCCCCGCCGCCTCCTGCCCTCGTGGAAGCGTCTATGTGGCCGACAGCTGGACTAGAGCTTGGCCAAGCTATCGGGCCAGTTGTTCACCGAGTCGGTTTGGAGAGCCTTCGGGGAACGCAAGAGGTTCGAAAGCGCCCATGTGTCCGAGCGTTGTGGCAAGAGCTCTGCCACGCTACTGGACCATGTGTTCCCCCAACCGTTGTGGAAACCCGTCGGGGAACACTTGGGGGAGGATGGCGGGCAAGATCAGGAGCAGGAGGAGGAGGAGCAGAAGGAGGAAGAGAGGAGGAGGAGGAGGAGGAGGAGGAGGAGGATCAGGAGGAGGATCAGGAGGAGAAGGACGATGAGGAGGAGTAGGAGGAGGAGGAGGAGGAGGAGGAGAACGGGGCATCTTGGGAGTCTCTGGGGGCACTCTTTGGGCTTCCTGGGGGCTTCCTGGGAGCCTCTTGGATTTTTTGTTTTGTGTCCCCCTTTCAACCTCTATACACCCAAGGGCTAAGTTCAAGCAGAAGAGCGAGGCGAGCACCTCTGCAGGCTGGAAGCACGCACGGGCGGGGACGTTGCGCCACCCTGCATCACGGGACCGATCGCACATACTCCGATGTGAGCCCATCCGCCGCCGCTGAGCGCCACGGGAGGGGCGAAACATAGCCCAGTGAAGCCCTGAGGCATCCCCCAAGGGAAAAAGGATCGACACGGGAGGCCCTCGCCCCACCCTCCGAGCAAGCAGAGCCTGAGCTGAACAGCATCGGAAGATAAACAAATGGACTGGCCTGGAGAACAGACGCGCTGTGCTTGGCCACACAGTGGTGGCGAAGATGGATGGCCATCAGAGGCGACGCGGACGCAGCAGAAGAGGCTCAGGAAGAGCTCAGTATGACAAAGCACACCAAATACCGCAGGCCCTTTAGGGGGGGGCAATCCCGCCGCCTCTATGAACACGAGCTCCACGAAAAAGTGCAGGAGGGCGAAATTCAAGCACAAGGAGTACTTGATGATGCCGACCTTGGAGCCACCTGCGAAGAAGAACTCACACGATGAAGCAGCTTGGAAACGGCCGAGACGCACAACGAGAAAACCCGCACGGTGACTGGCCAGACCAAGAGCTTCACGAAAACGGGGTCCAGAGAGATGCCTGCCTTGGAACCGCAGGTGCTGTAGATGGGGCACGCCTCGAGGTCGGAAGACCCGAGAGCCTCGCCGCAGAAACACCACCAAGAGAACGCTGGCGAAAGCATACGCAGAACAGCACATCCAAGAAGAAGAATCCGTGAACAAGCCCGAACAGGTGAACGAAGCGGAGCGAAGAGCCCAACTCGATGCCGTGCCAGGCCAAGAGCTCCACGAAATCGCCCCGCCTGTGAGGAGCAGCACCGTCCACACAAAAAAGCAAAGAGACACGCCACGAGTAGCCCCCCTCGTTGTCGTACCAAGCCCCGAGCTTCATGAACGTGGTGACCAGCATGATGCCCGCCTTGGGGAAGTGGAGCCCGTGCTGGCGTAGCAAAACTCGATCTTGACCGCCCGGAAACTGCCTGCAAGCGAGGCCAGTCGCATCGGCGGCCCTCAAGCCGCACAGAACATCTGGTACAGCGTCCAGCCCTCGCGCGCGAGCCCAGGCCGCAGGACGGGGCCTGCCTGCTCGAGCCGAGGAGGCTTGAGCCAGATGGCT
>CAUYUJ010014462.1:285070-310070 GCA_963575745.1 Prorocentrum cordatum
CCTCCGTCTCCTCCTCCTCCGCATCTTCCTCCTTTTCCTCCTCCTCATCATCCTGCCCCTCCTCTCATGTTCCTGCTCCTCCTCCTCCTCCTCCTCCTCCTCCCGATCGTGCTCCTCCTCATTCTCCTTCCCCGCCTTCTCCTCCTCCTCCTCCTCCTCCTCCCTCCTCCTCCTTCCTCCTCCTCCACCTCAGCCTGCTCCTCCTCCTCCTCCTCCTCCTCCTCCTTCCCTTCTCCTCTCCTCCTCCTCCTCCTCCTCTCCTCCTCCTCCTCCTCCTCGTCCTCCTCATTGTCCTCCTCCTCCTCCTCCTCCTCCTCCTCCTCCTCCTCCTCCTCCTCCTCCCCCTCCTTTTCTTCGTTTTCCTCCTCCGTTTCCTCTTCTGCCGTTTCCTCTTCATCGTCCCCCGTCTCCTCCAACTCGTCCTCCTCGTTGTTGTAGTTGTCCTTTTCGTCGTGCTCGTCCTCTGTGTTCCTCTTCCTCCTCATCCGCCTCTTTCTCCTCCGCCGCCGCCTCCGCCCCTAGATCCGCCTACAGCTCCACGTCCACTTCCGCCTTCTCTTCCTCCTCGCCCCCCTCCTCCTCAACAGCAGCAGCCGCAGAAACATCACCATCACCATCAACATCTTCATTATCATCGCCATCAGCAGCAGCATCAGCATCATCATCATCAACAACATCCTCAGCGCCATCATCCTCATCATCATCGTCGTCATCATCAGCATCAGCATCGCCGCCATTAACATCAACAGCAATACAATCAACAACGGCAAACAGCAGCATCATCATCCGCTTCATCCGCATCTTCATTTGCAGCATCAGCATTCTCAACATCATCGCCAACATCCTCATATCCACCACCATCCTCATCATCATCAACATCAGCAGCATTACGAGCAGCTGCAGCAACAGCATCGTCATCGTCGTCAGCAGCCTCATCATCGTCAACAGCAACAGCAGCAGGATCATCATCAACGCCATATCCATCATCATCGCCAGCAGCATCATCACCATCACCATCACCGGCCTCGTCGTCATCAGCATCATCGTTTCATCCGCATCATCATCATCAACAACAACGTTACCTTCATCATCCTGATCAGCATTACCAGCATCGCCAGCAACAGCAGCATCATCAACAGCATCAGCAGCATCATCATCAGCATCGCCAGCATCAGTCTATTGCCTGGAGATTCATAATCCCTGCAATATGTTCCAATAATATGTCATGGTCAATGGGCTCCGAAGATGGCATGGAGCAGAAGGAATAATGCCGTCAAGCATACACTAAGGTAACACTGAAAGGAGGAGGCCGGCCCGCCGGCCGACGCACGCGCGCGCCACAGGCTCGCTCCTTTCCCGTCTCCCTAGAGCCAGAGTAGTATAGCTGCGGAATCAGAAGTAGCCAGTCAGCACGACAGGCACTGCGGGCAAGGAGAGAAAGAGAGAGAGAGAGAGAGAGAGGGAGAGAGAGAGAGAGAGAGAGAGAGAGAAACAACAAAACAAAGAGAGAGAGAGAGAAAGAGAGAGAGAGAGAGAGAGAGAGAGAGAGAGCAGGCAGGGCGAAAGATTGGTGGCGCGGAAAGGGTACATTGACTCCCCCCGCGGCGGGGTCCGTAGAGCCGCCACGACCCCGAAACCCACCTGGCCTGCGCATATGCACAGCCACCGGAGCGACCCCCAAAAGCATTTTACCGCTCAGCGGTGGTTGCCAGGGGGCGGAAGGCCGAAGAAACCCGACGCTCCCCGCCTGAGCTAACATTTCCAGCTCAAGCCACAATGCCCGCGCACACCTGGTGCACCCGCTCCGCGAAGTAACGTGGACCAGCACCGACTATGCCGTGCTGGTTCCATTGCGCTGCATCACCTGCTCCAGCGACCTCTCCCCTCGCGAGAATCGCCCCAGGGATCACTGTTGATCCAGAACCACTGGTTCTGATTCCTGGAGGCGCTGTCCTCTCTTCTGCTTGAACTCCAGCCACTTGGCTCACTCTTGCCCTGGTCCTTCTCCGGCGGCCTCGCCTTTGGCGCAGGCGGCGGTGGGGGCTCTGGCAAGGTGCTGGGCATTCCAGAATCACGCTTGAACTTGTCGTTGCACTCGTTCAAACTAAACCACTGCCACGTTTTGCTAAGGCCAGTGACTCGCTGATGCCGGGATACATGTACACAGTATCCTTGAACTTCTCCATGCTCATTCTCGTCTTCGCAGTCGACGGTCGCGTCGTAGACGCCGTCCACGACCGGCCCGGGGCCGCCGCCGTCGCTCGCGCGGCCGCCAACCGGCTCCACGGCCAGGTCTTCCAGGGATAGGCTCGTCAGTCCAAGATTCATCCGCCCTCGACTGGATTCCGTCATAATCGATCCAGCCAGCATTTACGCCCGACGCGGCTGGGCCGGCGGGCACAGGCGCATAGGGGGCGGCCCGATAAGACTGCCTTCCATCTCGGTACCTCGGTCGCAACGCTGGGCGAAGGCATTGCAGAGTTCGCTGTCCCGGAGCGGCGGCGCCGCTCCGGGTTTTGCCTTCAACAACTGTGGTTGCAGCATCTGCTGGCGACTCGGCTGGGATTGTCTCGGTTGGAGAGTTGGCTGTGCCGCTCCCCCTTTTTCTTCTTTTGGCAATTGGCAATTCCAATGGCATTGTCAGCATTGAAGACTCCAAAAAGGCTAGTGACAATACGAATCTTGACACTAAACTGAGATTCCGTAGACGTGTGTATGAAAACCATAGCCTCTTGGATGCCTGGGCAATTCCGTCGCGCGGTCTCTGATACTTCATTTCCTAGTCCGTTGGTCCAATGATGAAGTGAGTCACTGCAGATCGCATCCGACAATCCAAAGCATAAGCATCTTGCATGATTTGACTGGACCGCGGATCACGCTGTATTTCATACCCCGGAAACGCAGCATTGATTCCTGCGGACATGAACAAGAATCTGACTTCGCGTACAGCAAAGAAAATCCGTCCCCATCTTCCATGAGTGGGGATTCGATCAAATCGTTGGTTCCATACTTTATCTACAAACTGGGATAATCCTGGCGGTACTTCATGAATGATGTCTTTGTCCAACGGCGTCGTATTTGGAACTGTCGATAAACATTATATAACAACTTGTGTTGCAACTATGATAACTTCTGGCCTCTCGTATGTAGCATAGTTGTACTTATAGCTAGACATGCGGCCAGAAATAGAAATCAACTTAAGCCAACCAAGCGGCCTTCTATTCGGGACAAACAGCGGATGCCGCTGGGCGATATGTTGATTGCACACGCCGTCCGACGTCGCAGCATTCTCTTCACGTGCTGAGATTACTTCATCAATGCGGCTCGGCCGATGATGAAGTTCAGCAACGAGTCGGACATCTATGTATCCTACTTGGTTCGACGCAGACGCTCGGTTTGCTGTATTCAAGTTCCCCGTCAACACTCGACATGATGGAATGATGAATCCGATTTGTTCCATCTCTTCTTCCCATTGGTCTCAGCCCGTCTCGGGGCGAATTTGTTCGGCACTAACATGTTCCCAATCGAAAACGGCAAGTGCAGAGCATCTCAGACGACGAGCGTACTGGTCCAGGCCTGGTGTCCAAATCAATGGCCACCACTGGGCAGCGGCGGGGTGAGTGTCCCCATGCCTGTGCTTTAGCCAGTTAATGAATCGAAACTTGAGGGGCTCCAGATACTGGAAGTATGGCTCGTGGCGGGCCGGCGGCTGTGCCGAGGCGCCGTCGGGGCTCCAAGAAGGAACGGTCCCTGGCTGCGAATTTATGACCGTACAACCAGCTAAAGCAGCCCTGGAACGTATGTGTTCCTGATTAACCGATCTGCGCTGGCGTTGCTCAACCTTGTTCAAGTTGCCCAATGCATCAGCAGAGCTCTTGTTCATTGCTCTCAGCCTGTTAGAAATCATCTTAGATCGGGCCCCCCTCTTGGGGGGCATCAAGACGTGGGCCCAGTCCCAGGCTCGTCCATGCAGCAACCACTGCATTTTCTCCAGGCGGTTGTAACACTCTGACGTTTGTTTTGCACCTGACAGGGATGAGGCATTGCAAACACAGTCCAAAACCAGCCCTCACGGCATGGTATCGCTTGCAAATGTACCTCCCATCGTCTGTCCACATTCTCCGCGTGATGAGGGCCTTTTCTTCGTCGGACAGCGCGCTGTGCCCAGCGTCGGCTAGTTGTTCATCGGAAAAGATCCATGTTCTGATAGTGTCAGGCGAGAAAGCAACCTCCCACGCAGACCATTCTTGTAAACATAGCAAGTTCCACATCATCTGTTCCGTGTTGTTTCTGCCAACTTGCTCAACCAATGTCCGTTGCACAATGCGAGAAATGTCATTGAAGCGTGTTTGTCCTGCCGTCACAAGAGTTTTACCGCGAAGGATGCGATGCCTCAGGCCGCTCACTACCCGTCCATTGAAGACAACAACATATTGCCAATTCTCATTATGCGTCGCGTCAGTTTCCCAGAAAGACGGGGTAATTGCGCGAGGCCAAGTGCCCTGAGTGGGGGGTCCACCGCCGGCTGGGGCAGTGCCCTCAGCCTGAATTACCTTGGCGGGTGGAGCCTCGCCGCCCTTCCGCGTGCTGAGCCAGTCAGCGGTGTGCTCTGCAAATTACACTGGGAACTCACGCCTCGTCGGTATCAATATGAGAAGTCCGTAATCAGGTGTTTTGCACAGTCCGCTAAGCTAACTCGGGTACTTAATAATCCCTGCTCCCAGCGTGGACTCCTTTATGGTTTCAAAAGATGTAGCGTACAACCGATGCCCGTGGCATCGCGCCACCCCAAACTCGCAAGGCGCATGCATGCGCACTTTGCTGTGAGCAAAACAAGAGCGCCCCTAACATGCGCGAAAGAACACTGGCACGGGCTTGGAAGCCCGTTCAGATCTATCAATGGTGATGACTCAGTCTCCGCGTTCCTCATCAACGACTGTGTCGCGTGAGGCGTCTGGGTTCAGAAAAAACCGCCAGTGCTCGATTATCTGTTTCTCATCAAAAATCAGAATGTCATCAGCCCGTATGCCTAGAACATCGATTTCTCCCGATGGCAACAATGCCAGGCCGTGTATTGCAAGAGCAGCAGTGGCGTGAGCTATACCATCATTCCTCATATTCCGCCAGAGGTCGCCTATATACACCCACCCGCCCGATGATCGGGCGCATTCGGCACAATGTCTTGCCATGTAGGCCGCGCACTCACCTATGAATTGCGCATGGGAGCGCGTTCGGTGGCTGCGCTTCCCCCAAAACTCTGAGTTCCCCAGCGTGGCGGACCTCTGGCCTAGCTTCAACAGCTTTGCCTCCGCTTCCTCGGCTGCGCCGGTAGCGTAATTCGGCACTGCTAGAGGGATGAGTGCATTGCTGTGAAAAATTTGATTGCTCGGTCAAATCCTTCTACCTCTAGCTCCTTAAGCAGCCCCAAAATTGGGTCGCGGAGTATGCGCGCATTCTCCTTGATCGCATGATAGGCGCGCCCTGGAACGGCTGCGATGCGGGGGGGCACTGGGCCAGCCCTGCGGGCTTCAATGACCTGCTTGCGGACTTCGTCACTCGTTCCATCGCGAGCGTTCTCTCGTTGTCGTTGATCAGAATGCAGAATTCCCCATCGGCGGCAAATCTTGCACGACTGACATTCCTAATTCGGCCTGGAGGGTCTTGCTCCTCAGGGCGGAGCTGCTTATGATCAGGCGTCGGCGGAAGAGTTACGCGCAAGGGCAAATTTATGACTCCTGGACTAGTATCTGCATCAACATCTTCCGCGATTCACAAGTGAGACTGCCTCCCATAAAAGAAGATCCTCAATCTATTGTCTTGCGGTTCCGCAGGTCGCGCGTCACTTCCCCCGTCCGTCTTCGCTGCGGCTGACCCTTCGTTGTTCCCCCTTGCACAGGTCAACGCCACAGGGTCAACGATCGCTCTGACATTTGGAACTTCCCCCGAATGGTATCCGAGCGGCGAACTTGAAGAAAGTTGGGCAAATAATGAGCCCAATGTTAATAAGGCAACGAGTACACAGTGGGCTCGTTCCTCTTTTCATCTGCCTGTTTTAGATGACGAAGTGCCCAAGTCATCATGTCATCCCTCAAAAAGGTCGCCTCTTCAATCGAGGGCTCTCTTACATTTTCGAGCTGGAGTCCGCCGGGGCGGGCTTGCCGTAGCATTATTAATTCCTTGCGAAGCGGCCAATTATCCCAGTGCGACCCTACCTAGGAGTTGGAGCCCCTAGGAAAGCAGTATTAGTAGTGACAGTAAAGCTAGGCTAGAGCTAACCTAAAGCTAAGCTAAAGCTAAGCTAAAACTAAGCTAAAGCTAAGCTGAAGTTCTGCTAAGGCGGAGCTAAAGCTAAGCTGAAGCTGAGCTAAAGCTACGCTGGAGCTGAGCTACAGCTAAGCTGAAGCTAAGATAAAGTTAAGCTAAAGCTAAGCTAAAACTAAACAAAAGCTACAGTAAAGCTAAGGTAAAGCTAAGCTAAAGCTAAGCTCAAGCAAAGGTAAAGTGAAGCTAAAGCTAAGCTAAAGCTAAGGTCAAGCTAAGCTAAAGCTAAGCTACAGCTAAGCTGAAGTTAAGCTAAATCTAAGCTAAAACTAAGCTGAAGCTAAGCTGAAGCTAAGCTGAAGCTGAGCTAAAGCTGAGCTAAAGCGATGCTAAAGCTAAGGTAAAGCGAAACTAAAGCTAAGCTAAAACTCAGCAGAAGCTACAGTTAAGCTAAAGCTAAGCTAAAGCTAACTAAGCTCAAGCTGAGCTCAAGCTGAGCTAAAACTGTGCTAAAGCTAAAGCTAAAGCTAAATCTAAAGTTAAAGCTCCCAGGGGACTGGGGGAACCGCTCCCAAGGGGCCGGGGGAACCGCCCGGGGCGCTTTCCACTGCCCGGCCCCTTTAAGCAAACAGAGTAAGAACCCTTCTAGGCAGAGCCTAGGTAGGGAAAAATACCCTACAAATATGCCAAGAATGTCAAAATTATCCCAGCGCGACCCTACCTAGGAGTTGGAGCCCCTAGGAAAGCAGCAATGGTAGTAACAGTAAAGCTAAGCTAAAGCTACGCTGAAGCTAAGGTAAAGCTAAGGTGAAGCTAAGGTGAAGCTAAGCTGAAGCTAAGCTGAAGCTAAGCTCAAGCTAAGCTGAAGCTAAGCTGAAGCTAAACTAAAGCTAAGCTAAAGCTAAGCTGAAGCTAAGCTGAAGCTAAGCTAAAGCTAAACTAAAGCTAAGCTGAAGCTAAGCTGAAGCTAAGCTCAAACTAAGCTCAAGCTAGGCTAAAGCTAAGCTAAAGCTAAGCTAAAGCTAAGCTAAAGCTAGGCTAAAGCTAAGCTAAAGCTAAGCTAAAGCTAAGCTAAAGCTAAGCTAAAGCTATGCTAAAGCTAAGCTAAAGCAAAGCTAAAGCAAAGCTAAAGCTAAGCTGAAGCTAAGCACAAGCTAAAAGTAAACCTTAAGCTAAGTTAAAGCTAAGCTAAAGCTAGGCTAACGCTAAGTTAAAGCTAAGCTAAAGCTAAGCTTAAGCTACGCTATAGCTAAGCTCAAGCTGAGCTAAAGCTAAGCTAAAGCTAAAGCTAAAACTAAAGCTCAAGCTAAGCTAAAGCTAAGCTAAAGCTAGGCTAACGCTAAGCTAAAGCTAAGCTAAAGCTAAGATAAAGCGAAAGCGAAAGCTAAAGCTAAAGCTCCCAAGGGACTGGGGGAAGCGCTCCCAGGGGACTGGGGGAACCGCCCGGGGTGCTTTCCACTGCCCGGCCCCTTTAAGCTAGAGAGTAAGAACCCTTCTAGGCAGAGCCCAGGTAGGGAACTATGCTACGCTGTGCTATGCTTTGCTGTGCTATGCTATGCTATGTTATGCTGCGCTGTGCTATGTTATGCAGGGCTATGCTATGATATGCTAAACTGAGATAAGCTAAGGTAAATTATCCCAGAGCGACCCTACCTAGGAGTTGGAGCCCCTAGGAGAGCAATATTAGTAGTAACGGTAAACGCCGTCCTCCTCCTTCTCCTCATCGTCGCAGTTGTAGCAGTAGCGGTAGTAGTAGTGTTATGGTATGCTATGCTATCCTGCGCTATGCTATGCTATGCTATGCTATGCTGGGCTATGCTAGGCTATGCGATGACATTATATGCTGCGCTATGCTATGCTATGCTATGCTATGTTGCGCTATGATATGATATGATATGCTATGCTATGCTATGCTATGCTGGGCTCTGCTATGCTAGGCTATGCGATGACATTAGATGTTGCGCTATGCTATGATATGCTATGCTATGTTGCGCTGTGATATTCGGTGCTATGATATGATATGCTATGCTGTGATGCGCTGTGCTATGCAATGCTATGCTGCGCTGTGCTATGCTAAGCAATGCTATGCTACGCGATGCAATGTTATGATATGCTATGCGATGCTATGCAGAGTTATGATATGCTGCTGTGCTCTGCTATGCTATGCTTGGCGATGCTATGCTATGCTATGCTGTGCTCATGCTGCGCTGCGCTATGCTGCGCTGCGCTGCGCTAAGCTAAGCTAAGCTAAGCTAAGCTAAAATAAGCTAAGGTGTATTAAGCTAAGCTAAGCTAAGCTAAGCTAAGCTAGTTAAGCTAAGCTAAGCTAAGCTAGGCTAGGCGAAGCTGAGCAAAGCTAAGCTAAACTAAGCCCAGCTAAGCTAAGCCATGCTAAACTAAGCTAAGCCAAGCTAAGCTCAGCTAAGCTAGGCTAACATGAGCCAGACTAAGCTAAGCTAGGCTAGGCAAAGCTAAGCTGAGCTAAGCTAAGATGAGATAAGCTATGCTAAGCTAAGCTAAGCCAAGCTAAGCTAAGCTTAGCTAAGCTAAGCTAAGCGGGGTGAACCCAGGGGCGGGGACTGGGGGGACCGCGGGGCGGGGACTGGGGGAACCGCCCGGGGCGCTTTCCACTGCCCGGCCCCTTTAAGCTAGAGAGTAAGAACCCTTCTAGGCAGAGCCTAGGTAGGGAACTACGGTTACGCGAAGCTAAGATGACGCTAAGCTAAGCTAAGATAAAGCTAAGCTAAAGCTAGGATGAGATACGCAAAGCTAAGGTAAGGGGGCGCAGCTGGGGGGGCCGCGGGGCGGGGGCTGGGGGAACCGCCTGGGGCGTGGTCCAATGCCCGGCCCCTTTAAGCTAACAGAGTAAGAACCCTCTAGGCAGAGCCTAGGTAGGGAATGAGCGCGGCTCGATTGCGATCCAAAGTGTAGAACTAAAAGATCTCGTACCAGCTTGACAACTACTGACACGGAGTCATTGTCTGCGAGACCACTCGCAGTCGCATCCGCAGGAGGGGGGCCCGGCAAGTAAAGCACGAAAGTTCTGAGTCCCTCTGGAGGACTCACTTCAATAGCTTTCTGGCTAGCTCCGGCTCTGCCGGGCTGCTCATGCTGTGCCTCGGCGGGAGCGCCAGGTGCCCTTTTGTCATCTTGGAGATCGAAACGCGGGGGGTCCTCTTGGGGAGGCGTCGGAAGTATAATCAAATTCATCGAACTTCCGGCACCCGGCGCATCCGCCGGCGCTGTAGGCGGACCATCTCTCAAAGAGGGCTTCCACTGTGGCCGAATGTCTGGTGGAGGCGCCTTTGCCCCTCCCTTTGGCGTCTGATCGGATTCACATGGCTTGGCCAGTGACTTCGGAGCAGGTCCAGGGGGGGGGGGGAGCGGCTTCGACGCATTGTCTGACAATGGTTCCCAAGGGTTCCTGTCTCCTGGCGGCGGTGCCGTAGGAGGCAAGCTCCCTTCCTGAAAATCGTTATCCGACCCCTCAGCCGTCATGTCCCCCTGGCTCTTAGGAGTAGGTGGCACGGGAGGTGTGGCTGACTTGGGGCATCGCCGAAAAGCGGGGGCGGCTTGGCTGCGCTAGAGGCAGACCCGCCCGCTGGCTGTGCCGGCGGCTTGGCCTTAGCCTCTCCTTGGCCATGAGCCGTACGCTTTCCCCCCCCCCATTTGCTCCGCCCAAAAACGGGCGTTCGAAATTGAGTTCGCAACCTCTACTCTCCAAGTGGTCCCACACGTTCTCCATCGAAGGATCAGACTCAAGGTGCGGCGAAGAATTGTCCTGCCAATCGATTGGTAAAAGATCGGAAACCCATCGGCATTGCTGATTCCTGCCTTTGTCTATCATTTCAGCTCTCTCTTTGCTCTTCGACCGTTCGACATTGAAAGATTTCTCGACAGCTTCGCCTTCTTCCATCAAATGTCGCAATGTCGTCCAAGCGCAACCTCCGTGCGCAAAGTGCGCGGTGGGGCGGTGGGGTGCCAATGGTAAATGCGTACCTCAGTCATTACTACCTGATCAGTATGTTTTACGCACTGCTGTGTAGGACCACCATCACCAGTAGCGGATTTCGGACAATTCCGAAATACAATCTCCGCAGAGTTCCAATATCCATCGTTGAAGGTTTCTTCCGCCATCGTGCACCGCAGGTGGGTCGAAGGGTTATCTTCAGGGTCTGCACAGGAGTAATTCCGACGTTTGTCTTCTTCACATGTCCCTCATGCTCTGGGTCGGAAGGAAGGATTTGGTATCCTTCGAAGATTGAATGGAGCGTCCCAACCGATGTTCCGTGGGACTGCCTTGTCCAACTTTGGCCCGAAACTAACTCTGCCACTTTATCCTCTTTTACTTTAAGAGGTAGCGTCAATTGGACAAATTGCTCCTTTTTCTGCGTGCTCAATGATTGCTGCCTTTCCCCACATGACGCGATCAGCAATCGCCCTCGGTTCCCCCGACACCGCGCGGTCACGTCGCGCAATGAAGAATGTTACCCAATTCGGGATCATATATACCGCATATAGAAGCGGTCGCTTCGCAGCGTCTTGAAGCAATTGATCCGCCAACCACGCTTCTCCGTTCGATGCAACGCACAACCGATCGCAAGCTTCTTCTTTATCTTTCGCAACAACTCGCCATATCTCCTGGCCACAAATTAGTCTTGCTGTAGGGGCGTTTAGCCAGCTCTCCAACATTCAAGGGCTTCAGGGAGATGATTCTTGCAGGTTCTCCAAATCCTTCAGTCACTGCAATCGTTGACTGATGCGGCAATTTGACAGGCCATCTGCGAACGTTATCGGACCCAACTGGAGGATCTGCCCTCCTTTTCTTGCCCAGTGATGTTTTTTTTTGTTATCATGGTATTTTTCTTTTATTGTTTTCTCCCCGCGTATCGTGCGGGAAACAGCGGTTCGTACTCTACCAGGTTCCACTGATCGCGCCAGGTTATTGATTGAACTCGTGGCTGCAACAAGTCCAACCAGCCCCCCTGCGTCGCTCGGGCTCTGCGCGGCTGTGCCGGCAGGGCTAGCGGTTGATGCCGCTCCAGCGGGGCTGACCTGCAAATTGTCATCTTGCCTTGTCACGGGCAGCGTCCCCGAGGCTCGCCATGCTGTCCGTTTGGCGGACCGAACGGGGGCCGAAAATTGGGTCGAGATGCTTCCAAAAAACCTATCGCTTGTGGCATAAACTGGTAAATGAGGATCTTTTCCCCGGTACGACGCACGTCTCTTCCCTCAGGAGGCATGCCAGACATGTAAGGCAAACTCCTCTTAAAAAAAGAAAATGGAATTCGCTCCAATGCGAATATGTCTCATGCCCTTTCCTTTCGAAATGAAATCTCCTTGTCCTGTGCCAGTCGCGGTGACAGGGAATTGCGTAAGCGGATTAGCGAAAGGGGGCGTTCCCAATATCGTAGTCGGAGTACCATTCTCAATGCCCAGTGGGTCCAATACGATACACGTTTCTCATGTGTACCTCCTGTCTTCGCAAACCCGTCTTCTCGCAGTTCGTTCTCGCAGATCCACCCCTGGGCGGCTGAGCCGCCAGGGGGTTGGCAGGAAAACCAGGCCGCAAGCTACGCTGCTTCCATCATGTGATCAGCCAATATTTCACCCCCCTGAGCCGTGACCATTGCGCCATCTCTGGCCAATGTGTAAGACTCATGTCTATCAGCAAAATGGCAGTGACGCGCTCTCCGATACAGACAAGCACTGTCCAGAATCATTATCTCAGGCTGAATTCCCGCAGCCCTGCATCGTTCAACGCGCTGATTCATGGGCGCCCGCAGCAAAGTGGCAATGTCATCCCACATGGCATTCATTTTGAACGTGCCTCTTCCCGATTGCCAACGTCGATGACCCCCGCCAATGTAAAATATATGTGTCGCTCCCGTCTTGGAACGTTTCACCGCCTCATCGATAATTCTCTCGGCTGTTTCAAAGAAGGGGCCGAGCAATGCCATTAGCATTTGAGGCTCAGCATTCCCCTTCTTCGTTCCGCTCAGCCCCATGATGTTGCAACTCGTCAGAAATATCGTTCGTGGATCAAAATATGTACTGCATTGGCGTGTGTTGGCCCGGGGCGCAATTTCCCGCGCGAATGGAAACTTGATTATTCCACAAATCTTGTTTCATCATGTGATGCAAGGGCGTTGGTCCGCACGCGCCCCCTGTATATCTGCGTCCGTTCCCTGAAGACTCCCCCGCGTGAAATTGCGGGCTCGCAGAGCCGCCAAGTCTCGTCCTGTGCATCACTGAGCTCACACGTCGAATCAGAAACTACATGGATGGCAGCGCTCCAAAATGTGTCCCCTGTGAGAAGTTCGGGCAAAAGGCCGGAAGATATCCCGTGGGTGTCTACTGGTCCACATCATGGCGGCCAGATCCTCACCGCTGCAAGGAATCCACCCGTGGCCATGCACTCTCACCTCGGCCAAGTGCGCGATGGTCTGACACATCTTCTGTCTATTGAGCCATCCCAGCGACATGTGCAGGGCAGGATCGACTGCGCCAGCATACAGCGCGACTATCTCCTTAATAAAACGAGCCCATTCATCTGGTACTTCATCGTCGTTCAGGGGCGCGGCTGCGCGGCCCCTGTTGGCTCCCTGCGTTGTAGCACATTCCATATGCCACGCGCCAAACAAGGCGGATCGGACTCACCACTTATTCCTTCCGAAATAGGAGGTTCAGGTGGGCCTGTATCAGGAGGTTGGTCGCCGCCTCCACCCCCATTTGGCGCACCAGGGTTCTGTCCGGTGTTTCCACCGCCGGATCCCGATCCAGACGATATTCCCCAGCCCCCCGGCTGCGCTGGCGGTGGGATAATTAGGGGCAGCGTTTCCGCTCGGAGCGCCATTCGCGGCGCCAGAGCTCGAAAAAGCACCTCTCCACGGACCATCAACGGGCACGTCGGAAATTGAAATGTCCGAAGGGATCGCATCCTCCTCAGCGCGCGTGGGCTTCTCAGTTTTGGCAACCTTGGCTGGCCTCGTTTCTTCGTCGTCGCCCATTCGCTTCAGCGGAGGGTTAGTCTCTTGAGTCAAAACGCGGCCTTCCCTCGAGAGCGGCTCTCCTCGCTCGGGCGGCTACGCCGCCGAGCGGAGTTTGGCCCTCTTGGTTTGGGGTTCCTCCTGCAACTTGTTCCACGCATGGTGTCTACTGAGAGCTTCCCCATTCAGTACTTGCGTGACTACATTTATATTTGCATTGGGTTCTCCTCTGACCACTGGAAGTGCAAAATGGGTGCCCCACCTAACAACAGCTGGGCTGTGTGTACGTCTATTTCTGGAAGGCCCCCAAACGCTCATGAAGACAACATGGTCAGTGCGTCGGCCAATTGTTTTAACTGTGACAAAATATCCCCCCCGTCGTATAGGTGCGCTTAGCGGTCCCAAGAACCGGTCCAATTATTTCCCCGTGATCGCAAAAACGGACAGGTTTGCTCTTCGGCCCCCCTGGAAACCCGGTGTAGAATCTACATATCAGCGTCGTGCTCGGGTCAACATGGGACTGGAAATGCTGCCATTCCTTGATCTGCGCAAGATCTGGAAGCGGACCATCGGAATTGCTTCTGAAATCGCGTAGCGAGTCCTGTTAAGATGTCACCCAGAAACCAGCCCATGGGCCCACATACGTTTTATTGCACAACCGCTGAATTACTAGACCATTCGATGTCATCACCGTCCGAGAATACCTGATACCATTCCGAGTCATCACAACCTGCTGTATCCACCGTCCGCGAGGCATTTGCGGTACCTTTTCGCCACCAAGAAACTCTGTGTCGTCCTCCTCTGGTTCTAAGCTGCACGTGTGTTCTAGCTCAACGGTGGTCCACTCTTTGGCAATCGCTCTTGTCTGGGGACTCGTCTCGTTCAGCTCAATATCTGAATGGTCCGTGACAATCGCCCCAGTGGCGCCCGGCATCTTCGGGTATCGCTCCGTTGTGTACCTAACTGATACTTTAAGCTTCCCTATCGGCTCTGCCGTTCGGCGGTTTAGCATCTCCTATTTCTCGGCAACCCTTCCTGCAATCCTGGTCGGGTTGTTGGGGGGGAACTCGTGTTTGAGGCAGCCGTCGCCATGGGTAGATATATCATCATCATCGCTTCTGTCGGAACTACCCCGACAAGCCTTGCACCTATGATCTGGGCAATCTACATTCTCGTAGTTTTCCCTCGGCTGTGCCGTCATCCGTTCCTTCGTCTGCTCATCGGACGGCTCCTTGTCGCCCGTGGGTTCACCTTGGACAGTGTCCAGGTGATCCCCGCGAGGTACCTGCGCCACAGAGAGAACCACCTTCCCTATTCATCTCGAACGGTCGCGCCGCCGAGAGACCAAGGATCTGTCGTCGTGGACGGGGGAATGGCCGACAGGCCACAGGCTGGCGCCCGCGGCCCGCGAGGGGGCAGCGGCCGCAGCTACGCGGCGGCCCCGCTGCGGGGGGGCGCGGCCGATGGCGGCCCCGCCCCTGCTCACGAGAGAAAACGGCAGCGGCGCATATATCATGACGAGGAGGGGAAAGATCGAGGGAGGAGTGCGATGCAGCGCGCGCAAGAACAGTGCGAACATGGTTTGCCAACTCGGCCGTGTAATCTTCCGTGAGCTTGCAATCTCTACCGCGCGCCTCCACGTGCGCGTGGATGCCGTCGCACTTCCGCTCCAAACCACTGGTCGCTATGTTGGATGTGGAAGCAATGGCCCGCGGGTTCTTCCTTCTCTATCTTTCAATGCATACGCGCACCCGTGCAATGCTGTCTTATGCAACCCTATCTCTCTCACAAAAGCTTTCACTTGAGGGCCCCCTCCAATACAGACACTGGCTGGGCCACTCAATGCAAACTATACCCCCCGCATCAACGACAGCGCGGGCGATCTCTCTGAACTTCCAAGATATCGACAATCGGTTCGGATTCCTCGGGGCTCTCGAATACCTATGATCACCTCCACGGAAATAGTGAGCTTCGTCAACATATTGCCATCCAACCCCAGAACGAAATGCGTTGCCCTTCAAATTATCCGATATCCGTGCGCGCTTTGTGTTTGCCTCCTTCGGTCCTCATATCCTCGCTTTCGGTGTAGCGCACTAGCCTACACGAGTTATCAACGAAGTTTATTGGACTACCTATTTTGCTATTTTGTCCACAGCAATACTCAAGCATTAAACTTTCTCCGTTCCACTCGTTTCTGTCAAGTGCCGGCTCTTTTTTAGGTTGAGCTATCAAAAAGCATCAGTTCATTCTTGCCCCACTTGGCCGCAGCCGCATCGGCAATTTCGTCGCAGTACTCTTCCTGCTCCTGGATCTCAGTAGATTGTGTAGGAACAGAGGCGTCTGACTCACTGCCAGTTGTTTCAAACATAGCCATCATGTCTTTGTCTTCTTTCAATCTTCGCTGATGGTAGCTTTCCCTGGAACCGCCATTGTCCCTCTCGGCCAGGTGCATCGTTCGCTCTTTCTTCGGTAGCTACCGCCGAGTTTGGATCTGGCAAAGGATGCGCGTGGACATGTACCTCACCAGATTCGGCTTTGCCGTCTGTTTTTTTTGTGTGGGGGGGGGGCATGTTGGCCATGTCTTTTATCGGTGCGGCTGTCACTGGCTTTCCGTTGGTGGCTCTCTTCTTTTCCGTGCATCTTTTTGCTCTGCGTCGGGCCCCCCCCCCCCCCCCCCCCCCTGACGCACCGCAGCCTTCGGACCTATCCGCGGTTTGAGACCCCCCCCCCGGGTTTTAGGGGAAGTCCGCCAGTGAACATCGATGCCAGATAGTCTTGATATCGGTTGACTTTCCAAAACTTGGGGGTAACAATGTTAACCAGGTAAAGTACTTTGACCCATGCAAGAGGATCAGTACAACGTATTGTACCGATATCGGCGGCTTCGTTCTGGGTGCGCTCGCACTGTAAACTAGCCACTCCACGGGTAAACTGTTCAGAAATGGCGGCAACATCTATACTCTATACGGTGGGGTCTCGGCAGGTGCATCAATTTCATCGAGCCTCCCGCTTCTCTCACCTTGCATGCTGCTTGGTTATCTTCCACAAATGCGCATTTGACTTCTCGTCGCAGCCGAATTTCCCACGGCGGCAGGGCCGGCAGTAACTCAGTTCGCACAGCCAGATCTGCGGCAACAGTTTCTGATTCAAGTGCGCCATGGGGCACGCAAGCTTGCCTGCGAGAAGCCATGCTCTGATTAGCTCTCCTGCATGGTGCCCATGTTACCTGGTGGCCTGCACTCGCACTGCGATGCGTTCTTAAGTCACTAGCAAGGTCTGCGTCAGAGTACTGTCGGATCGTGGCCCCCCATTTTGTCGCCTACCCATGACGTCATTTTGTGTGGTCGTGGACTTGCTATAACATATCAAGCGAAAAAAAGGTACATGTCCTCTTGCGAGGTCCGCTTCGTTATGCAGCTGGCTGCGTGGCAGACCGCGCAACAGATCAAACCGAGCCATCCTCGCACCATATAAAATCTGCATGAGAACTTTTGCAGCAATAGGCCGAAAAAAACCCGACGGCGTCGGTGGTTCAGGGTCGCCTGGGCCGGGTTCCGCGGCTATGCCGGGGACCTCGACTGGCCTGTCGGGGGAACCTGTGTCAACTTGGATCCCGAGTGCCGCTGCCATGGCCTCCTCTGCTGGAGTGTTTTTTTTTCTCCTCTTGGACCTCCTTGTCCATCCTCAAAAACAATCAGCTCGGGGCCGAAAGGGGTACCAGCAGCAGGGCATGTTGCAGGGTCAGTACCGGTTAGTTGTGCATAGAGTGTCACAAGATTCAAAGAACCCAATAATATCGTACTCAGCGGCTCTGACCATTTTCGGCCGTCTAGGTTGATGTTACAGGTTGTAGGAGTGTTAGGTCCTCTCCGACTGTGCCGGGAGGAACCCCATCTCGCAGAATTGCCCCACCATGCCAAATCTGCTCCCACTATGCGTCTTCATCGTCGGAGGTGCCCTGGTCACTCCCAGAGCCGGTATCTGTGGAAAGTTCCTCTGCCGCTCCCGCGGGATGCAGGAGTGCGCGCCAGTCTACTTCGGTTACGTCTGGCACAATCGCATCTCCTTTCTTTCCTCTGCGGGTCTCAGACCTGAATGAACGTTGCCCTCTGGACGCTCAGTGCCTGCGTTGCCGTGTTGCGCGTTCTGAAGATCGACTGCGTCGATTCCAATATCGCGAAAGAGGGCAATGCAGGGCCCCGGGTCAACGATCCCAAAGAAACCCTTTTTTCGAGCCGGAATTGATCCACCGCTTTCCTCCGTTCCGCAAGGTTCATGTTGAACCATCGACTTGGGCGAATTCCTGGATTGGTGGAGCTAGGTAGTTTCTCAAGCCATTGTGCTCCATAACGGGGGTCAGGGTCTGTGACCCAGACTCTTGTCACGGGGACATAGTCAGGATCGTAATACAAGACGACTCTAATGCTGCAGGTTTTCCGTCTGCCTTTTCCTGTTTAAGGCCAGCAACAATGCGTCGATCTTCGAAATATTCCATAGTGTTTAAGTTCTGCGTGGTTCGGGCAAAAAGTTGCCCTGGCCCATGTACTCTCGACCGTGGCTGTGCCATCGAGAAATTAGACTGACGATCCAATATATATTCTGTATGACCGAGACCGAACTTTTGCTTCGTGTCATCATCGGGTCTCGAATCACGCCGGGGATCCCTACCGCCAGGTACCACAGGCACGTCATCCACAATGACTCCCCCCGGACCATCGTCATCGGAGTCGTCATCATCTCCTGGTGGTGGTGCCTCCTCCTCGTAACGGCGCGGGCCCCCAAGAGGCTCAAAGAGCCCCTCAAGAGGCCTCCTCCCACGGCGGCCCCAGGAGGGCCCCACGACGGCCGCAGCAACCTCCAAGCGAACCCGAGCACCATCGGAAGCTCTGCGGATCGGCGGCTCTGGCCAGAGGGCAAAAGAACAAACCTCTGGGGGCGAAACACGCTGTGCTCGCCGCGCGGCAGTGCGGACCAAAGGAACGCCAGCCTGCTCCAGCCGCCACGTGGCAGCGCAAGGCGTTTTCGGAGGTTCTCGGCGCTTTTCCAGCCTCCATATGCGTTCCAGCGGCTGCGCGTCGCCGAGGGCGTTCTGGGGGTGACCCGATCGTCCCGCCCGCCCGCCAAGGCTCGATTTTTGATCCGAAAATCACCAGGCGTCGAAGGGATGGAGGAAGGTGGAGGATTCCTGTTGGCCTCGCCGCCACCACTACTTGGTGACAACCGCCTGCAGCGTGGGACCTGCACAAGGAGAGCTCAAGCTCGGAGAGGGCGACCAGAAGACGGATTGCGGTCACACGTGAAACACGTCCTTCGACTCAGCGCACTGAGGGTGAGGGCAAAGGAGGGATGACAGGGGGAGGGAGGAGGACGGAGAACAGAGGGGGGAGCTGGGCCACCCGGCTTGGCGCGTCGCGCCCCGCGATGCGCGGCGCGCGCTCGTCTTCGCGCCCTCGCGCCGCCGCCCCGGAGAAGGGCGCCTCTCCATTCCCAGCCGCGACTGTCTTCGCGCCCCTGGAGGTGGCCCTGGGGGGGAGGGGGAGAGGATCCACCCGGGACAGCCTGCCAGGGCCAGCTCCAGCAGTGAGGTGCACGAGACGATCGCAGGAATGTCCTGCTACAGTCGGACCTGGGCCAGGAGAACACCCCTCGAGAACGTGCGACCCTCCGTCGGCCAAAACAGACAAAACATCCAGGGGTACCTTTTTGTTGACACGCGCCGCTGCAAGGCACCACCACCCGTCTGCACCGAGCCAGGCAGAGACGCAAAAACCTCCCGCTCCAGAGTCGAGCTGGCATCAGGTCGGGCATGTCCTCCTACAGGCGGATTTTGGATGA
This sequence comes from Prorocentrum cordatum, assembly GCA_963575745.1. Taxonomy (NCBI): domain Eukaryota; class Dinophyceae; order Prorocentrales; family Prorocentraceae; genus Prorocentrum; species Prorocentrum cordatum. The sequence goes on from CAUYUJ010014462.1 coordinate 304,156, forward strand.
AAAATAAAAAATAGACCCCCCCCCCAAAAAAAAAATCACAAAAAACACGAAAAAACGTCCCCAGACTATTTCTGGCCGTTTTTGGATCTTCCTCCTGTACGGGCACAGGCCTCTACTTCAATGCTGACGCGACTTCCCGGAGCGGAGAGAGAGAGCGGGCAGCGCGCGGGGACGCTGGCCGAGCACCGGGCACGCGGGACGGCGGCAGCCAGCCCAGAGAGCAGGACTGCCCGTCACACAGACTTCGAGTAGGGGATCGTCTACAGAGTTGATGTACCCCAAAATTAACTTCCCCCATCGGATCTACGACGAACGCGTAGAGTGTTCGTGAATCTGCTGAGAATTCTGAGCACGTTCCGTAGATGTCACGAGAACATGAATTTTGGGGTAAATCAGTATTGCAGTCGATCCACCACTCAAAAACTCGCGCGCACAGTGCTGACATCGTACCTGGCAGAATACCTGATCCGAGCTTCTGGATAAGCGTCGGGGGGGGGCGCCAACCCCGCCGACAGCCCCATGTCGACCCCCGTCGCGGGCAGCCACCGCACGCCAAAGGCACTCCGACCTCGTCGCGGCGCGACGACGAGGCGAGGCTGACCCCCGTCGGGGGGTGTACCCCCCCACGTTTATCAAGAAACCCAGAGCACCCGAGGCCGCTTCGCATGGCGACCTGTCCACAGACGAGCCCAAGGAGCGGGTGCCCTGGAAGTGCCGTCCCGGTGGACAGGAGGGCCAGAACAGCGCACCGCAAGATTGGCGAGGCGCTGACCTGAGGTGTAGCTCTTGCGCACTTGGCAGAAGCAGACAACAGAATCGTCACTGCGATCAGCCACCCAGCACCGATGGCCGAGAGCCGAAAGCCGAGCCACAGTCACACGAGAATGCTGTGAGCATGCTCCAGGGAGTCGGCTCTGCCGCAGAGCGCTGAGGTTCCAGACAGAGCTGCGCCCGAACGGAGCTGAGAGCCTCGAAGTGTCCCCTGCTCTCCCCGGGCGCGGCGGCAGGGCACCCGAAAGTGACCACGGGCACGCGTGCAGACGCAAGCACGACGGGAGCACGAGGCGGCGGAAAGTGCAAGCCTGCAGCGCGCGTGTGGCCAGCAGCACACTCAAGCAGGAGGAGGCTCCTCCTCCTCCTCCTCCTCCTCCTCCTCCTCCTCCTCTTCCTCTTCCTCCTCCTCCTCTTATTGGCCCATCTTGGCTCCTATGCCGTCTGTCACCGCGGGCCAGCGGCCTGCAATAAAGCGGCGAAAAACAGTGCTGGGAAAAGGGATCAGAATTTAGTCTGTGGGGGGGGGAGACGCCGCCTTGGACGCCCAGCCCGACCCACCCCAGACCAGGGGAACGGATCTTCCCACGAACTTCTTCGTGCTCGGGTCCACTCCTCGCTTGAACAGCTTCAAAGGCTCCTCTGCGTGGCGGTTGTGCGGACCCCATGGCATTCGGAGAGGAGGTAGGCACGGGCCCGAGCGCTCCCAAAAGCGCCACAACGCATACACCAAGCGACCTTCCCCCCCCCCCCATCAGCCACAGACGGTGGCTTCTATGACTGGTCCGCGCAATCCGTGGCGGGGGGAAACACACAACCTGCGGCACGGGTCTTACCCCGTCCTCCGCAGTGCAGACACATATATGATCCTTTAGCTACGCATTCTACCGCATGGCCCTTCGGGTCGGGGACCAGCTCCACAAAGGAGGGTCTGGCCCGACGCGGCCTGCGGATTTTTTGGAAGATCAGGAAACTCACGGGCCGATAAATCATCCATGATCTCAGCAATCAGCCACGCTGACTGCTTGACCAGGGGCTCCAACTCCTTAAACCTTCCACGCGTCCAAGGGTTGTGGGGTTGGGCCTGGACTCCTAGACGAGCCAACTCATCAGCCTTCTTATTCCCTTGCCATTTCCAGTCTTCAACTCCTAGCCTACGGGCCTGGGTCAGGGAGAGGTGGGACTTAAGCTTAGTCGCAGTTATCCTATCTATGCCGATCTCAGAAGCCAACCTAAAGATCCCCACCCAGAGCTCTGAAAAGGCAACCTTCCCCAGATCCTGCGTGGGCCCCAGCCTCCAAGTGTCCAAGACGGCCTTGCAATCTGCGACTATCTCCGTGGCCTCTGGCCCTGCAAGCCTCATGGCCATCAACAAAGCAAACGCCTCCCCGCAGCCGCTGGCCTGGACCGCGTGCGGCAAGGGCCCGTGCGCCGATCCAGTCGCATATCCACCCCGCGAATCCAAGGACATCGACACCGCAGCACAGCCAGCCCTGGTGAACTGGAAGAGCGGGGTCCAGGCCAGACCCGTCCAGGCAAATCCTTGGCTCCAAGTGCCCACCAGGAGGATAAACATCCCACTTGTGCCCAGCCACGGCGCACGGCGCTGGCCATTGCCACTCGGGACTCAAAGCCAGGGCGCGGGTGACCAACAACCTGTTGGCGGGCGTGCTGTCCAAGGCGAGCAGCTCGCCTACGTCGAGGTCACGGCGAACAGCGTCATGGGCTGGGCAGCAGCGGAATCTGTGGCTGGGCGCCCCCAGCTTCTCGCCGCAAAGCTGGCAAAGAGGGTCCACAACACGACGATCATCGAACAAGGTGAGCTGAGTGGGGTACCCTCCGGAGACTATCCCAGCGAGCCCCGTAGCAGCCGTGAACCTTTGTTGGCTCCTGAGCTTCTGGAGGACCCCGATGATGGGCTCCAGCGTGGCCCCCCCCGTCAATCCAGGGACCCGCCCCCCATCTCCAAGACCTCGAAGAAGCATACCCCGAACAGCTTGGTGCAAGACGGTATTCAAGGACCTGTATCCCAGGAAACTCGCATCAACATCGACACCCCGAAAAGTGACAAACTTACACCAGCTTTTCACCTGCCAGCCTAACCTTTCCACTGTAAGAACGACTGCGCCCGCAGGTCCACGGGCGTCTTGCCACCCGCGAACAGGTCGGCGGCAAACCGAATTGAAACACTCCTGCATGATGCGCTGCTCCGCCCACGCCAAGCGCGCGGCTTGTCCCCGCGCAAGGATGGGCAACGCATGCACGTCGTACGATGGGCCCGCCTTGGGCTCCACCGATAAGAGAAACTCCAACGCCCTGCACCTTCCCTCGAGCGTTCCGAAAAGGGCACTTCCGAAGCAAGCTCGGAGCTTACCCAGGGCAGAGGTGGACACCCCATTGGCACGGCAACCGTGCGTGGCCGAGGGGGGGCCTCCCGTGCGAGCAACTTTGAACATCCCCGTCTTGGCACACCTGAGCACACGGATCCTTTTACCCCGAAGACGTATCTTGTGGAAGCGTTTTTGGAGGACCTTTGAACCCTTGGCCCCTTTCTGCATAGTCTGGTCGCAGCCCAGGTTCCTGCCCGAGCTGACGCCAGTAAAATTCCACTTCTTAAGCCCAGATACGATGGTCACCCTCGCCGTCGAGTGACTGCACATAACAAGACATTTAGCCTGAGAGATGACCAGCTTCTCGAGCTGCAGGCACAGAAGATACACGGCGCGAGAGAGAACACTCTCAACATGCTGCCTGATGCCTGACACTTGGGCCGTGATGTCATCCACCACATTGTACAGCCTAACACTCCAGTAGAGCTCCCTGGTGAGGTCCAATGGGTCCATGAGCATCACGCGCAGTAAGGTGGTAGCGAACCCACAGCCTGCGAGGACCCCTTGGAGGGCCAGCGCTGTGTTCCCCACAACACCGCACACATGGATGATCCTACGTCCACGGTAAAGCGACAGCAGCAGGCGGAGCTTCACTCTGTTAAACTTGTGCTTGGCGGCCGCGACGGCCAACATATAATGGCAAGCCTTCTCGTAGGCCTTCGTCAAGTCCACGAGACAGGAGCCTGAACAGCCTCCTACACTGACGTGCTGCTCAACCGTCAAGCTCTGTTCCCATGCCGCACGTTCGCGGCTCTTGCCGTGCGCACCGCACAGGTAGCCGCGGTTATTATCACGCCCCCAGCACTTCATCTCGCCCCGCGACAGCTTCGAGAACACCCGAAGGGAGAGTGGGCAGCAGAGCTATCGGGCGAATGCCTCCTTCGGGCTTGGTCAGCGTGGCAAGGACGGTGGCGAGGAGGATGGTGGGGTAGGTGCCTATGCACCCCATCTTGACCCAGAGCGCTCCAAGAACCTCCAGAAGGCCATCCGAGGCCGGGCCCAGATCCCGCGGCCGAAGGGCGTCAACCCCACAAGCCGCGCGGTTCGGAAACTTCCTGATAGCCCCGCGGATGTCGACGACCGACCCCTCTTCGGAACACAGCTCCTGGGCCGAAACACCTTGCTCAGCAGCCTGGGCCTGGATCTGGTTCGTCAGGTACTGAACAGGGTCGGGGAACTTCGAGGCATCAGGGGTGGGGCTTCCAGATATCGCTCCAAAACTGGGTAAGCCCATCCACGGACTCTTGAGGCCCCAGCGGGACCGAAACTCCTCCAGCCTTGATGGTGCTCGACTCGGGCGGCGCCCAGCCGATCGGACTCTGCGAATACGTATGCGCCTTGCCAGCGCCTGCAGATACAGCCTCCTGTGCCCGCTCTCGCCAGCGCTTGCCACGCTCGGAAGTAAACTTACGATCCTGCACTCGTGCAAAGCCTTCCGCTTCATCTCTCCAAACCTGCAACTGTTCGAGAGACGCGTTAAACATACTGCCAAAAGAGGGCACCCACTGCTGCCACGAAGTGTCTTTGTGCAACTGCTTTGGTCCCCACTCGACCGACTTCAGCAGCCCCATAGACTCTCCCTCCCCCCAGCGAAGGCCCCGCTTTTCAATATGGGCCAACTCCGGGAACAGCTTGGTAATACGACGCCACCCCGTGCTTCCAGGACTCCCGACGGGATACCGACCACCCGAAGTTCTGACAGCTGAAACCTTGATAGTGGCAGGCCCCTCAGCTCTGCCGAAGTACTTAGCTGGATCTAACACTCCGTGATAGGTCCGAAGCTCTCGCTCCAATCATTCAACAAAGGCCATGTAGCACGCATCTAGCGAATCCCGATCCCCAACCGATCTAGCAGATTCAAGAAGTGCCCGATACTCTGGTGGCTCTGGCATGGGTCATACCACAACTTCCTGCGGGTACATCCTCGGCAGGCGCAGCGTCTGGACCAAGACACTGAGCGGCTCGCCGCGGAACTTGACCACCACGGGCCAGTGCGGCTTGACTGATGCCTTCCTACTGATGGTGCAATAATGGACACTGCCTGCAAGACCTGCAGACAGCACGAAATAATCCATAGTTTTCCAGACCTTAGCATTGGACCTGCATGTATAGGTCGGCGGCTTGACAATCTGTCCCCCAAGAAGTCCTGCCCAGCCCATGCTCTGAGTGCCTCTGGTGAAACATTCCAGTCTCCTCCCAAGACAAGCGGCAAATCCCAAGAGTGAATCTGCTCGTCTATCCGACTGAGTATTTGGCTTCCGACTGGACCCAGCGGGTCCTGGTCGGGGAGGTAGATGGATCCGAGGATGAACCCTCCTGGTACATACGCTTTAATCCACATCAACTGCTGGCGGCGCGGGCACGGCAGGCGCTTCGTGTCCGTCGGCGGCAAGCCTAGGCCAACGAACTCTCTGCGCGCAACCGTTACCCCTCCTGACAGGCCTCCAGCGCTGGCGACCTCGGACGGGTGAACCTGCGCCTGCCAGCCCAGATTCTTGAGCTGGGATTCACATTCGACACGATCATGAGGGTCAACAGTTAGTTCCAAAAGCATGACGATGTGACTCGACGCTTCCCCCTGGAGAAACTGCTTAGCTGGCGACCATGCCGTGGTATTGCAGGTTTCGAAACAGAAAACTCTCCCTGACGCGACCCTGAAGATTTGTGCTTGAGCTTCTGCCCTGGCTGGGCAGCTCGACTTTTCCGAATTCGCTGCGGCCCTGTAAGAGGCCGGGCACTAGGGGGAGAGGGAAG
>CAUYUJ010014462.1:315070-372570 GCA_963575745.1 Prorocentrum cordatum
GCTTCACGTGTCGCACGAGCGCCGCAGGTCCCGCGGGGGGTCGTGCAGGCCCCATAGTCCCCACAACTCGCAAAGTTTCATATGCCCCACAGGGCCCACAAGTCCCACAGGGCCCACAGGTCCCACAGGCCCCACAGATCCCGCAGGCACCACGGGTGCTCCAGGTGCCCCAGGTCCCATAGGCCCCACGGGCCCTACTGGCACTGGTCCTGGAGGTCGTACAGGCCGCACAGGTCCCACAGGTCCCACAAATCTCACAGGACCCACAACCACAGGCTCCACGGGCCCCGCAGGTCCCACGGGTCTCACGGGCACCACCGATCCCACAGGTCCCGCAGATCCAACGGGTCGCACACGTCCCCAGGCCACACTGGTCCCACAGGTCGCGCGGATCCCAGAGGTTCCACAGGTCTCACAGGGCCCACAGGCCGCACGGGTCCCAGAGGCCCTTTGCTGCTTTAGGGTGCTTTGCTAGGGTAATTGGACGGAGGCACGCGGCGCTAAAGCGAGAACCCCATTCTGGAAAGGAGCAGCCCTTCTATGTTCGATAATGCTGCAAACTTGCTTGGTGAATGTGCGCGGCGCCAGGGCGAGAGCTCCACTTAAAAAACGCCCCCTCTCCATCCTTGAAGCTGTTGCAAACTTGTTTGGCGAATGCGCGCGGCACTAAGGCGAGAACCCCGTCTTCGAAAAGGGCCCACCCTGCATCCTTCACATGCTGCAAACTGTTAAGACGATGCACGTCGCCGGGGCGAGAGCTCCACTCCGCAAAGGAACAGCATCCACCCTTTTAAACTGTTGCAGACTTTCAGCTTCAAGATCGAAAACGGTGAAGGAGTCTGAGGCGAAACGCCCGGCCCGCCCTGCCGACGCGTCTGCGGGTGCGTAGGGCGGAGCTACTTACAAGGGAAAGGGATGGAGGGAGAGTGGGAGGAGGTTGATGAAAGGCGAGGAGGGGGCAGGATCGGATCGACTTGGCAGAAGAAAGCATCAAGCTCCCCAGCGCCGCGTGCCCCCCCTCTGCGGGGGGGGGGATAAGTGCGAAGCTTAAAGCTCAACAGCAACAACAACAACAACAACAATAACAACAACAACAACAACAACAACAACAACAACAACAATTACTAGCACGTGGGGACACACCGTTCTCACCAGTGCCAGGGTTTTCATAGGAGGCGGGCAATACCCCCACTTTGTGGGGGGGCCGGTTCAAGCTCTACCAAATTTCCAAACGACTCTTCGCCACCACCCACACCCAGCTTCCCGCCCTATGACGTTCGGACACTTCACTTCGTGGCATGCGGACGACCGTGGCTACTATTCAGGGCCCCGCGGCCGACGACGACGGCGTGCGCGCGCGAAGAAAAAACGAATGTGTCCCGCATGGTATTATTTGACAGGGATGATGGCCCTGGCAGGTGCGCAACCGTTGTTGCAGAAGTTCGAAAAAGTTGCTTGCAAAAACCCATTTGACAGAAATGATAAAAAAAATGTTAGGTTCCCTACGAATCCGCAAGAGCGCGCGGGATGAAATTTTGTCATTTTTTTTTGAAAAACCATTGGTGCTTTGATGCTTTTATGTTAAAATCGTTACGAAAACTGAGGTTTTGGAAGGATTTCGTCTTGCGCGCGCGAATGTCCACTGCACCTTATTTTTTGCAAGGGATTCTTGAAGTTTGGTTATGTTAGAACAAGAAATGTCCACTTTAGCTTATTTTTTGCAAGGGAAAACCGATCGTAACAACACAACCGGATCTGGATGACATCGTTTTACCTGAGACTTCCTCACGAAAATGATGAAAATGTGGCTGCGGCCTAGGCGCGGCGGGGGGGCCATGCACCAGGGGCCCAACAATAATTATTCTTTAGAAGAAATAATGTTCAACAACAACAACAACAATTACTAGCACGTGGGGACACACCGTTCTCACCAGTGCCAGGGTTTTCATAGGAGGCGGGCAATACCCCCACTTTGTGGGGGGGCCGGTTCAAGCTCTACCAAATTTCCAAACGACTCTTCGCCACCACCCACACCCAGCTTCCCGCCCTATGACGTTCGGACACTTCACTTCGTGGCATGCGGACGACCGTGGCTACTATTCAGGGCCCCGCGGCCGACGACGACGGCGTGCGCGCGCGAAGAAAAAACGAATGTGTCCCGCATGGTATTATTTGACAGGGATGATGGCCCTGGCAGGTGCGCAACCGTTGTTGCAGAAGTTCGAAAAAGTTGCTCGCAAAAGCCCGTTTGACAGAAATGATTAAAAAGTGTTGGGTTTCCTACGAATCCGCAAGAGCGCGCGGGATGAATTTTGACATTTTTTTTTGAAAAACCATTGGTTTTTTGATGTTTTTATGTTAAAATCGCTACGAAAACTAAGGTTTTGGAAGGATTTCGTCTTGCGCGCGCGAATGTCCACTTTACCTTATTTTTTGCAAGGGATTCTTGAAGTTTGGTTATGTTAGAACAAGAAATGTCCACTTTAGCTTATTTTTTGCAAGGGAAAACCGATCGTAACAACACAACCGGATCCGGACCAACCCGTTTTGCCTGAGACTTCCTCACGAAAATGATGAAAATGTGGCTGCGGCCTAGGCGCGGCGGGGGGGTCGTGCACCAGGGGTCCCAACAATAATTATTCTTTAGAAGTAATAATGTTCAACAACAACAACAACAACAACAACAACAACAACAACAACAACAACAACAGCACAGCAACAACAACAACAACAACAATCATTTTAAGACTGTTCGCCCTTATCTGCTCGAGTGTCCAATAACGCGTAATTTCCCAAACCCTCGATACCCGCCCTCTTCGTCTTCGATCGAACCCCTTTTGGGGGGTATACCTTTCTTCCCTGCAGGCCGGGCCCCGGCAAGCGGCGGGGCGGCCGCGGACCGTCGGCCTGGCCAGCGGCAGCGCTGATCGGCGGGGCGGCCGCGGACCGTCGACCCGACCCCAAGAGGGACGGACAGAGGACCGACCACGACGACGACGACGACGTCGACGACGACGGCAACGACGGCGACGGCGACGACGACGAGCGAAAGCGAGAGCGAGAGAGAACGACAGCAGAGCCACGAAGGACACGAAAAAGGCCACGAAGGGCGACAGCGGGGACACGAACGGAATGCGTATGGGGCCACGAAGAGCGCGAACGAGCGCGGGCCGCGAAGGGCAGATAATGCGGGGCCACTAAGGGGAGCACCTGGGCCACGTAGGACAATGAGGAGGCCACAAACGGCGACAGGGGGGCCACGAAGGGCATGCACATGGGGCCACAACGGGCGCGAACGAGCGGGGGCCACGAAGGGCATACGTATGTTGGGCCGCGGAAGGTAAGGACGGGGCAACTGAGGGCGGCAACGGGGACACGAAGGGCAGCGAGGGGACCACGAAGGGCGACAGCGGGGCCACGAAGGGCATGCATATGGGGCCACCACGGACGCGAACGAGCGGGGGCCACGAAGGGCAGACATATATGGGGCCACGAAACAAAGCGAGGGGGTCACGAAGGGCAGCGAAGGGGCCACGAAGGACAGCGAGGGGGCCACGAAGGGCTGCAACGGGGCCACGACGGGCTGCAACGGGGCCACGAAGGGCAGCGAAGGGGCCATGAAGGGCTGCAACGGGGCCACGAAACAGAGCGAGGGGGCCACGAAGGGCTGCAACGGGGCCACGAAGGGCAACGAGGAGGCCACGAGGGGCTGCAACGGGGCCACGAAGGGCAGCGAGGGGGCCACGAAGGGCTGCAACGGGGCCACGAAACAAAGCGAGGGGGCCACGAAGGGCTGCAACGGGGCCACGGAGGGCAGCGAGATCCCGACTCCTGGGTAATCTGTGAAGGAATCCTACGCGTGAGCGCGACTCCTGGGTGCCTGGGTGTCGGGAGCGCGGCGCTGGAGTAAATTGCAAGAGATTGCAACGCAAGGGCGCTACTCTTCAGTAAATTGCAAGCAAGTCTCCAGCGACAGCGCGACTCCAGAGCGCAGGAAGAGCGAATCCCGAATAAATTGTAAGGAGGTCCCAAGCGAGAACGCGATTCTTAAGTAAACTGCGAGGAAGTCTCGGGCGGGAGCGGGGGTCCTGGCTAAATTGTGAGGAAATTTCAGGCGGGAGCCGTTGTTGTTGTAACCCGGGGGCCAGGGGGCCAGTTTGAGCAGGAAGACTTTCCTTGACAAAAAACAAAGTGCGAGCCCTGGGGGGGCACTTCAATTGAAAAAATGAATGTGCACCGGTGGGGGGGGATCAACAACAATTATTCTTCAAGAGTGAGAGTTCAACAACAACAACAACAACAACAACAACAACAACAACAACAACAACAACAACAACAACAACAACAACAACAATCATTTTAAGACTGTTCGCCCTTATCTGCTCGAGTGTTGAATAACGCGAATTTCCAAAACCCTCGATAATACCCGCCCTTTTCGTCTTCGATCGAACCCCTTTTGGGGGGTATACCTTTCTTCCCTGCAGGCCGGGCCCCGGCAAGCGGCGGGGCGGCCGCGGACCGTCGGCCTGGCCAGCGGCAGCGCTGATCGGCGGGGCGGCCGCGGACCGTCGACCCGACCCGAAGAGCGACGGACAGGGGACCGACCACGACGACGACGACGACGTCGACGACGACGGCGACGACGACGACGACGGCGACGACGAGCGAAAGCGAGAGCGAGAGAGAATGACAGCAGAGCCACGAAGGACACGAAGTAGGCCACGAAGGGCGACAGCGGGGACACGAAGGGAATGCATATGGAGCCACGAAGAGCGCGAACGAGCGGGGGCCACGAAGGGCAGATAATGCGGGGCCACAGAAGGCAACGATGGGGCCACTGAGGGTAGCAACTGGGCCACGTAGTATGAGGGGGCCACAAACGGCGACAGGGGGGCCACGAAGGGCATGCACATGGGACCATAACGGGCGCGACTCCTGGGTGCCTGGGTGTCGGGAGCGCGGCACTTGAGCAAATTGCGCAAAAAAATCCAACGCAAGGGCGCTATTTTTCAATAAATTGAAAGCAAACCTCCAGCGACAGCGCGACTCCAGAGCGCCGGGAGAGCGATTCCTAAATAAATTGTAAGGAAGTCCCAAGCGAGAGCGCGATTCCTGAATAAAATGCGAGGAAGTCTCGGGCGGGAGCGGGGGTCCTGGCTAAATTGTAAGGAAGTCTCAAGCGGGAGCCGTTGTTGTTGTAACCTGGGGGGGCGGGGGGCCACCTTGAGCAGGAAGACTTTCCTCGACAAAAAACAAAGTGCGAGCACCGGGGGGGCACTTCAATTGAAAAAACAATGTGCACCGGTGGGGGGGGATCAACAATAATTATTCTTCAAGAATGAGAGTTCAACAGAAAAGGTGTACACTCACTCCCCCGGTGGACGGGCGCACACTCCGGCCCCGTCCTGAGACGCTGTGTGACGACAACTTCTCCGGCCCTGCTAGAGGCCATCAGCGGCGGTGTCGCGCCGCGGTGGGCAAACGTACGCTCCGGCCCCGTGTGCACCGTCATCTGTGCTGTTCCCTCCACAGAAATTGCTCCCCGTGCGCTACCCCCTTCTTCGGCTCCGCGTGCAGCTAAGACACCCTCAGGGACCCTCACGACTCCTGACGAAAGCTAAAGACTCAGACGGCAAAGACGGCGGCAGCAGACCCGGCAGGAGCAGGGGGAGAGGGAGCTTCATAAAGGGTGGAAGAGAGGGGGGGGAGGGGCACCAGCCCGGCAGCACCACCAACATCCAGGCAGAATCCCGATCAAACAATACCATGCAGACCACATGCGCGCGTCCGCCGCGCTCGCATATCGAAGTCTGTCCAAAACCTTTGGCTTCGCAAAGAATTCGAGAGCGATCTTCACGAGCACTGGCATTTTGGTTTTGAAAAAAACGAATGGACGTCGCAACCGCATTTTTCATTAAAGAACATGCGCGCGCACTTCCTCATCAACCCCTAAGGAATTGCTTCTGTACGGAATCCACAGGGAACCCTCAGGAGCCCCTAAGAATCCCCAGGAATCCCAAGGGGATCCCCAGGACATCCTCGTGGATCCTCAAAAGCCTCTGACCCTCGGGAGTCCCTTCAGGAAAGCTCAAGGGAACCCCTTTCGGGAATCCTCCAGAAACCCTAAGGGCCCCTCAGGAATTCCAAAGGAACCCTGAGGAGACCCGCAAGGAGCCCTCCGAAACCCCAAAAGGAATCCCCAAGAATCCCGAGGATGTCGTCAGGAGCCCCGTAGGGAATCCCCAGGACCCCCTCGGGAATCCTCAGGAATCCGTAGGGAATCCTCAGGGACCCAAAAAGAATTCTCAGGAACCCAGAAGGAATCTTCAGCACCCCCTAAGGAATCCCCAAGACCCCCATTGGGGATCCGCAAGAATCCCTAGGGAACCCTCAGGGATGCCTAGGGAATCTTCAAAGGAACCCCATCGGGAATCCCCCAGAAACACTTTGGGACTCCGTAGGACCCCCCCTGGGGATCCTCAGGAATCCCGAGATCTTAAGGAATCCCGAAGAAATCCTCAGGAACTCTTAAAAGGGAACCCCCAATAATCTTTTTAGAGAATCCCCAGGAACCCCCAGGGAATCTTCAGGAATCCTGAGAGCATCCCTTGGAGCCCCGAAGGCATCCTCGGGACCCCCTGGGGGGGAGGAGGGGGGGAGGTCCTCAGGACCCCCTAAGGGATACTCAAGAATCCCCCTGGGGAACACTCGAGAACCCCTAAGGATTCCGCAAGGCAGAAGCTCGGGAATCCTCCAACCCCCCCCCAGGAGTCCTTAGGAGACCCTTCGGGGATCCTTTGGAATCCCAAGAGGGTCCTCAGGAATCCTGAGGAATCATGAGGAATGCTGGGAATCCTGAAGAATGCTGAAGAATCCTGAGGAATCCTAAGGGCACCCTGAAGGGATCCGGGGGAATCATAAAGGATCCGAAGGGGTCCGTAGGCGTCCTGAAGAGACATGGTGGATCCAGAGGAATCCTGAAGTGTCCTAAGGAAGCCTTAGGGATCCTGAAGAATTCGTAGATATTCTGAATAATTCTGAGGAGCCCAACAGAATCCTGATAACCCCGTGGGGAGATCCTGAATAATCATATGGGATCCCAAGGATTCCTGGGGGATCCTGAGGAATCCTGGGGACTCCAGAAAGAGCCTGAGGAATCCTGGAGGATCCAGAGGAATCCTCGGGAGTCCCGCGGAATGGCTCCTGAGGAATCCCGAGGAATCCTGGGGGGTCCTAAGGAATCCTTGGGGGTCCTAGCGAGTCCGGAGGAGCCCTCAGAAATCCAAAAAAGAATCCGGAGGGATTCGCGGAAATCCGAGGGAAACCTTTGGAAACGCGCCGAGAATGCCGATCCCTTCTCCGGCCCCGTGGGGCGCCTTGCGCTGCCGCCCCAGTGCCAGCCCCTTCTCCGGCTCCGTGAGGCAAGCCCTCGGTTGCTGGAGCTTTGCTTACCCTTAAAGATAAGCACTTGAGTTTTGAAGGAAGAAGAAGATCTCAACAACAAGCCGGGGACGGTGCCAACGTCTTACCGAACAACAACAACAACAACAACAACAACAACAACAACAACAACAACAACAACAACAACAACAACAACAAAACAACAACAACAACAACAACAACAACAACAACAACAACAACAACAACAGCAGCACCACCAGCAACAACAACAACAACATCAACACTATCAACATCAACATCAACACCAACAACAAACAACAACAATAACAACAACAACAACAACAACATCATCAACAACAACAACAATAACAACAACAACAAACACAACAACAACAACAACAACAACAACAACAACAACAACAACAACAACAGCAACAACAACAACAACAACAGCAACAACAACATCAACAACATCAACAACATCAACAACAACAACAACACCGGCAACAACATCAACAATAGTAAACATAAGTTTAAGACTGTTCGCCCTTATCTGATCGAGTGCCCAATAACGCGTACTTCCCAAACCCTCGATACCCGCCCTCTTCGCCTTCGATCGAACCCCTTTGGAGGGTACACCTGTCTTCCCTGCAGGCGGGACCCCGGCAAGCGGCGGGGCGGCCGCGGACCGTCGGCCTGGCCAACGGCAGCGCTGATCGGCGGAGCGGCCGCGGACCGTCGACCCGACCCCAGAAGGACGGACAGGGGACCGACCACGACGACGACGACGACGACGACGACGACGACGACGACGGCGACGACCAGCGAAAGCGAGAGCGAGGGAGAAACACAGCAGGGCCACAAGGACATGAAGTAGGCCACGAAGGGCGACAGCGGGGACACGAAGGGAATGCGTATGGGGCCACGAAGAGCGCGAACAAGCGGGGGCCACGAAGGGCATACGTATACTGGGCCGCGGAGGGCAAGGACGGGGCCACTGAGGGCAGCAACGGGACCACGAAGGGCAGCGAGGGGGCCACGAAGGGCGACAGCGGGGCCACGAAGGACAGGAAGGGGGCCACGAAGGGCGACAAGGGGGACACGAAGGGAATGCGTATGGGGCCACGCAAAGCGCGAACGAGCGGGGGCCACGAAGGGCAGATCATGCGGGGCCACAGAAGGCAACGACGGGGCCACTGAGGGTATCAACTGGGCCACGTAGGACAGTGATGGGGGCCACAAACAGCGACAGCGGAGCCACGAAGGGCATGCACATGGGACCACAACGGGCGCGAACGAACGGGGGCCACGAAGGGCATGCGTATACTGGGCCGCGGACCGTCGACCCGACCCCAAGAGGGACGGACAGGGGACCGACCACGACGACGACGACGTCGACGACGACGGCGACGACGAGCGAAAGCGAGAGCGAGGGAGAACGACAGCAGGGCCACAAGGACACGAAGCAGGCCACGAAGGGCGACAGCGGGGACACGAAGGGAATGCGTATGGGGCCACGAAGAGCGCGAACAAGCGGGAGCCACGAAGGGCATGCGTATACTGAGCCGCGATGGGTCAGGACGGGGCCACTGAGGGCAGCAACGGGGCCACGAAAGGCAGCGAGGGGGCCGCGAAGGGTGACAGCGGGGCCACGAAGGGCATGCCTATGGGGCCACCACGGGCGCGAACGAGCGGGGGCCAGGAAGGGCATACATATACGGGGCCACGAAAACAGCGATGGGGCCACGAAGGGCAGAGGGGTCGAGAAGGGCTGCAACGGGGCCACGAAGGGCTGCGACAGGGGCCACGAAGGGCAGCGAGGGGGCCACGAAGGGCTGCAACGGGGCCACGAAACAAAGCGATGGGGCTACGAAGGGCTGCAACGGGGCCACGAAACAAAGCGAGGGGGCCACAAAGTGAGGGCCGATTCTTGTAAAATCTGCGAGGGGGTCCTGAACGTGAGCGCGACTCCTGGGTGCCTGGGTGTCGGGAGCGCGGCGCTTGAGACCATTCAAGAATTTCCAACGCAACGACGCTATTATTCAGTAGGTTGCAAGCAAGTCTCCAGCGAGAGCGCGACTCCAGAGCGCCGGGAGAGCGATTCCTGAATAAATTGCAAGGAAATCTCAAGCGAGAGCGCGACTCCTGAATAAAATGCAAGGAAGTCTCGGGCGGGAGCGGGGGTCCTGGCTAAATCGTGAGGAAGTCTCAGGCGGGAGCCGTTGCTGTTGCAACCCGGGGCCAACGACACAGTTTGAGCAGGAAGACTTTCCCTGATAGAAAACAAGGCGCGAGCCCCCGGGAAGGGCACTTCAATCGAAAAAAAATGTGCACCGGAGGGGGGGTCAACAATAACTACTATTCAGAAGTGAGAATTCAACAACAACAACAACAATCACTTTACCCGAGCGCTCAGTGTTCTCACCAGTGCCAGGGTTTTCATGCGACGCCAGCCAATACCCCCACTTTGTGGGGGGGCAGTGCAAGCTCTACCAAATATCCACACGACTCTTCGCCACCACCCACACCCAGCTTCCCGCCCTATGACGTTCGGACACTTCACTTCGTGGCCTGCGGACGACCGTGGCTACTACACTGGCGTGGAGTACACACCCACAGAAGTTGTTAAGCCTACGTTCGTACACCCACAGAAGTTGTTAAGCCTTGTTAACCCACAGGCGCAACCTATGGCGCAACCAATAGGGGGACGTTTTATTCTCGGCGGCCGAGGGCGCAACCTATGGCGCAACCGCAAGGGATTGTGGCCCCTGGCAGGCGCGCGAACCCCGTTGCAAGAGCGTGCGAAAGTAGCTCGCGCGAGCTCATGTAACATAAATGTTGGAAAACCATTGGTTTTTTTAGGATTCGGACAGCGCGCGCGGGTAGAAATTTTGAAAAGTCGTGCAGGTGTTTTTCGAGGACCTACGGTGCGATTCGTGTGATTTTATGATGCGCGGTGCTAAAATTCTTAAGAAGCCCAATGGTTTTTGGAGATTTCGGCGTGCGCGCGCGAAGAAAAAACGAATGTGTCCCGCATGGTATTATTTGACAGGGATGATGGCCCTGGCAGGTGCGCAACCGTTGTCGCAGAAGTTCGAAAAAGTTGCTCGCAAAAGCCCGTTTGACAGAAATGTTTAAAAAGTGTTGGGTTTCCTACGAATCCGCAAGAGCGCGCGGGATGAGATTTTGACAATTTTTTGTTGAAAAACCATTGGTTTTTTGATGTTTTTATGTTAAAATCGCTGCGAACACTAAGGTTTTGGAAGGATTTCGTCTTGCGCGCGCGAATGTCCACTTTACCTTATTTTTTGCAAGGGATTCTTGAAATTTGATTATATTAGAACAAGAAATGTCATTTTCTATTGTTTTTTGCAAGGGAAAGCGGATTACAACAAAACAACCGGATCCTGTACACACCCTCTTTTCTGAGGCTTCCTCACGAAAATGATGAAAATGTAGCTGCGGCCTAGGCGGCGCAGGGGGGGCGCGCACCAGGGGGCCCAACAATAATTATTCTTTAGAATAAATAATGTTCAACAACAACAACAACAACAACAACAACAACAACAACAACAACAACAACAACAACATCAACATCAACAACAACAATCAATTTAAGACTGCTTGCCCTCATCTGCTCAAGTGTCTAATAACGCGTTTCTCCCGACCCTTCGATACCCGCCCTCTTCGTCTTCGATCGAACCCCTTTTGGTGGGTATACCTTTCTTCCCTGCAGGGGGGGCCCTGGCAAGCGGCGGGGCGGCCGCGGACCGTCGGCCTGGCCAGCGGCAACGCTGATCGGCGGGGCGGCCGCGGACCGTCGACCCGACCCCAAGAGAGACGGACAGGGGACCGACCACGACGACGACGACGACGACGACGACGACGACGACGGCGACGACGACGAGCGAAAGCAAGAGCGAGAGAGAACGACAGCAGGGCCACGGAGGACACGAAGTAGGCCACGAAGGGCGACAGCGGGGACACGAAGGGAATGCGTATGGGGCCACGAAAAGCGCGAACGAGCGGGGGGCCACGAAGGGCAGAAAATGCGGGGCCACAGAAGGCAACGATGGGACCACTGAGGGTATCAACTGGGCCACGTAGGACAGTGAGGGGGCCACAAACGGCGACAGCGGCGCAACGAGGGGCATGCACAAGGGGCCACAACAGGCGCGAACGAGCGGGAGCCACGAAGGGCATACGTATATGGGGCCGCGGAGGACAAGGACGGGGCCACTGAGGGCAGCAACGGGGCCACGAAGGGCAGCGAGGGGGCCGCGAAGGGCGACAGCGGGGCCACGAAGGGAATGCCTATGGGGCCACCACGGGCGCGAACGAGCGGGGGCCACGAAGGGTATACGTATATGGGGCCGCGGAGGACAAAGACGGGACCACTGAGGGCAGCGACGGGGCCACGAAGGGCAGCGAGGGGGCCGCGAAGGGCGATAGCGGGGCCACGAATGGCATGCATATGGGGCCACCACGAGCGCGAACGAGCGGGGGCCAGGAAGAGCATACGTACATGGGGCCACGAAGGGCAGCGAGGGGGCCGCGAAACAAAGCGAGGGGCCACGAAGGGCTGCAACGGGGCGACGAAGGGCTGCAACGGGGTCTGGAAGGGCAGCAAGGGGGCCACGAAAGGCTGCAACGGGGCCACGAAACAAAGCGAGGGGGCCACGAAGGGCTGCAACGGGGCCACGAAGGGCTGCAACGGGGCAGCGAAGGGCTGCAACAGCGCCACGAAGGGCAGCGATGGGAGCCACGAGGAGCTGCAACGGGGCCACGAAACAAAGCGAGGGGGCCACGAAGGGCTGCAACGGGGCCACGGAGGGCAGCGAGATCCCGATTCCTAGGTAATCTGTGAGAGAGTCCTGAGCGTGAGCGCGACTCCTGGGTGTCTGGGTGTCGGAGAGGCGTGATCCACCGCAGCTTTCCTGTGGAAATTCACCCCCCTCTTCCTCCGGAGCCTGGGGTTCCCCCCCCCACCCTCCGAAAATCCCCCCCCCCCTGCTGGACCCGAAAACCGGGGGGAATCACTGCCGGTTCGAGAACCCCCCGCCCGCCGGAAAACGAGAGGGGGGTCACTACCCTACCGGTTCGACCCCCCCTTCTTTTCAGAAAACCGGGAGGGTTCACTACTGGTTCGAACCCCCCCCCTCCGGAAAATCGCGAGGGGGTCACTACGGGTTCGGGACCCCCCCCTCCCCCCTCCCCCTCGAAAACCGGGGGGGCCACTACCGGTTCGAACCCCCCCCCTCCGGAAAACCCGGGGGGGGAGGGTCACTACCCATTCGAACCCCTCCCCCACCCCCTCCCCCTCGAAAACCGGGGGGGGGCCACTACCGGTTCAAACCCCCCCCCTCACCGCCAGCAAACGACTCCCGGTCCCTACCACCGTCCGCACCACATCCGGTCCCCACCACCGTCCGCACCACATCCCCCACTGCTGTTCCCAGCACCACTGTCCTCACCACCACTGTCCCCACTGGTTCCACAATCGTCCTTACTGTCCCTACCTATGCCCCCACCACTGTCGCACTGTCCCCAGTGTCCCCACCACTGTTCCCACCACGGTTCCACTCTCCCCCCCTTTCTCCACGGCCCCAACCACTGCCCGACTGTCCCCACTGTCCCCGCTGTCCCACTGTCTCCTCCGCTCCACTGAGCTGTCCCGCTGTTCACACCACTGTCCCTACTCTCCCCGCCACTGTCCCCACTGTGCCTCTGTCCCATTGTCCCACCGCCGTCCTCGCCACCGCCCTCACCACTGTCCCCACCACCACTGTACCCTCCACTGTCCCACTGTTTCCGCCACATTCCCACTGTCCCCACACCACTGTCCCCACTGTTCCCACCACTGTCCCCGCTGTCCCCCCCAGTGCCCCCACCAGGGTGACTATGTCCCCAATCTCCCCACCATTGTCCCACCACGGTCCCACTCTCCCCACTTTCCCCACGGTCCCTACCACTGTCCCACTGTCCCCACTGTACCCACTTCTGTCCCACTGTCCCCGCCGCTGTCCCACTGTGCTGTCCCAGCGTCCCCACTGTCCCCATCACTGTCCCACTGTCCCCACCACTTTCCCCACTGTGCTACTGACCCACCACTGTCCTCACCACCGCCTTCACCACTGTCCCCACCACTACCGTTCCCACCACTGTCCTACTGTCCCACCACTGTCCCGTTGTCCCCTCACCACTGTCCCCACCACCACTGTCCCCACCACTGTCCGCACCCCCCCCCAGTTTTCGAGGGGGGCGGGGGGGGGTCGAACCTGTAGTGACCCCCCCCCCCTTTTCCTGATGGACTGGGGGGGGGTTCGAACCGGTAAAGACCCCCCCCGGTTTTCCGGAGGGGGGGGTTTCGAACCGGCAGTGACCCTCCACGGTTTTCCGCCGCCAGCAGCGATAGAACACGCTCTTTCGGGTGTCGGGAGCGCGGCGCTTGAGTAAATTGCAAGAAATTCCAACGAGAGGGCGCTATTCCTCAGTAAATTGTGAGCAAGTCTCCAGCGATAGTGCGACTCCAGAGCGCCGGGAGAACAATTCCTGAATAAATTGTAAGGAAGTCCCAAACGAGAGCGCGATTCCTGAATAAAATGCGAGGAAATCTCGGGCGGGAGCGGGGGTCCTGGCTAAATTGTGAGGAAGTCTCAGGCGGGAGCCGTTGTTGCTGTAACCCGGGGGCCAGGGGCGTAGTTTAGCATCAAGACTTCCCCTGTCAAATTATAGCCGGAGTGCAGTATCCCCAAACAGGGCTTTTAGACCCACTGCGGTTTCCAAGGTCGATTGCGTGCCCGTCCAGTGCGGGCTGGCATGGTATGTTAAAACATGCCTTCTCCTCCTCCTCCTCCTCCTCCTCCTCCTCCTCCACCTCCTCTTCATCCCGAACGGCATCTCGGAGCCCAGAGTTGCGAGGATGTCTCCAGCGTAACGGGCTGGACCACCTCGCGCGCGGCATTTCGGACCCCAGAGTTGCGACGATGTCTCGGGCGAAACGTGCTGCGAGGAAGTCTCAAGCAAGGGCTGGACCACCTCGAGCGTGGCGTCTCAGAGCTCCGAGTTGCGGGGGCCTCCTGGGGCCTCCTGGGACCTCCTGGTGACCTCCTGGGGCTTCCTCCTGGGCCTCCTGTGGCCTCCTGGACCCCACCCGGGGCTTCATGAAGCCTCTTGGGGCTCCCAGGGGGGATATCTAACATGTGGCCGTCGGGGCCCCGCAAAATGGGGGGGCACAAGAGCAGGAAAAGTCAACGAATCGACACCGGATTTGTATTAACTTGACACGTTCTGATAGGGGGCCTCCTGGGGCCTCCTGGGAGCCTCCTGGGAATCTCCTGCGGACCGCTGGGGCCTGTCCTGGGCGTCCTGCGGCCTCCTGAAGCTCTCTGGGGCCTCCTGGGGCTCCCAGGGGGGATATGTAACATGTGGTCTTCTGGGCCCCCAGGCTGGACCACCTCTTGCGCAGCATCTGAGAGCTCAGAGTTGTGAGAATGTCTTGTGCCACCTTGCGCACGGCATCTCAGAGCTCAGAGTTGCGAGGATGTATCAGGCGAGATGGGCCGGACCACCTCGCGCAGGGCATCTCGGAGCCCAGAGTTGCGAGGATGTCTCCACCGTAACGGGCTGGACCACCTCGCGCGCGGCATTTCGGACCCCAGAGTTGCGACGATGTCTCGGGCGAAACGTGCTGTGAGGAAGTCTCAGGCGAAACGGGCCGGACCACCTCGAGCGCGGCGACTCAGAGCTCCGAGTTGCGGGGGCCTCCTGGGGCCTCCTGGGACCTCCTGGTGACCTCCTGGGGCTTCCTCCTGGGCCTCCTGTGGCCTCCTGGACCCCACCTGGGGCTTCCTGAAGCCTCTTGGGGCTCCCGGGGGGGGATATCTAACATGTGGCCGTCGGGGCCCCCCAAAATGAAGGGGGGGCCACAAGAGCAAGAAAAAGTCAACGAATCGACACCGGATGTGTATTAACTTGACACGTTCTGATAGGGGCCTCCTGGGGCCTCCTGGAAGCCTCCTGGGAATCTCCTGCGGACCCCTGGGGCCTGTCCTGGGCGTCCTGCGGCCTCCTGAAGCTCTCTGGGGCCTCCTGGGGCTCCCAGGGTCCCAAGGGGGGATATGTAACATGTGGTCTTCTGGGCCCCCAGGCTGGATTACCTCTTGCGCAACATCTGAGAGCTCAGAGTTGCGAGAATGTCTTGTGCGAAACAGGCCGGACCACCTTACGCACGGCATCTCAGAGCTCAGAGTTGCGAGGATGTCTCAGGCGAGATGGGCTGGACCACCTCGCACAGGGCATCTCCGAGGTTAGAGTTTCGAGGATGTCTCAGGCGGGCTCCCAGGGTCCCAGGGAGGATATGTAACATGTGGTCTTCTGGGCCCCCAGGCTGGACCACCTCTTGCGCGGCATCTGGGAGCTCAGAGTTGTGAGAATGTCTTGTGCGAAACAAGCCGGACCACCTTGCGCACGGCATCTCAGAGCTCAGAGTTGCGAGGATGTCTCAGGCGAGACGGGCCGGACCACCTCGCGCAAGGCATCTCAGAGCTCAGAAGTTCGAGGATGTCTCAGGCGAAACGGGCCGGACCACCTCTCGCGCGGCATCTCCGAGGTTAGAGTTTCGAGGATGTCTCAGGCGAAACGGGCCGGACCACCTCGCGCAAGGCATCTCAGAGCTCAGAGTTTCGAGGATGTCTCAGGCGAAACGGCCCGGACCACCTCTCGCGGGGCTGAGAGTTTCGAGGATGTCTCAAGCGAAACGGCCCGGACCACCTCTCGCGCGGCGTCCCGGAGCGCAACTTTTCGAGGATGACTCAGGCGAAACGGCCAATCCCGGCCAACTCAGAAACGAGAGTTGTGAGGATGTCTCAAGCGAAACGGCCCGGACCAGGAAATTGTTGTGAGGATGTCTCTGCTCCGACTTCCCTCGGCCGGAGTTAGCTTCTATCACAACAGCACCCCGTTCAGCAAGCTGTTTGGGGAAAAACAAGGTGCGAGCGTCGAGGGGCAAACTTTGACTGAGAAAAAACATTAGCCTGACGAAAGACCCAACCATGTGCAGTTGTGAATGCCACAAGGCAGGTTTAACGAACGAGAGGGAACTTTGTATGGGGCCACGAAAAGTTTGAGGGGTGTGCCGACATGTGTGCGGTGGGCGCATACGAACGCAGCCACTAGTGCCTTCGTTGGAGCTCCCTGTGGGGCCGCGAAACGTGCCAGAGGTGTGCCGACATTGATGCTGTGGGCGCATTGGAACGCAGCCACTGGGGCCTTCGGTGGAGCTCCTTGTGGGGCCACGAAACGTGTGAGAAGTGTGCCGACATGGGTGCGGTGGGTGCATGTGAACGCAGCCATTGGGGCCTTCGGTGGAGATCCCAATGGGGCCACGAAACGTGTGAGAGGTGTGCCGAAATGGGTGCGGTGGGCCCATGCGAACGCAGCCACCGGGGCCTTCGGTGGAGTTCCTTGTGGGGCCGCGAAACGTGCGAGGGGTGTGCCGAAATGGGTGCGGTGGACGCATGCGAACGCAGCCATTGGGGCCTTCGGTGGAGCTCCCTGTGGGGCCACGAAACGTGTGAGGGGCGTGCCGAAATTGGTGCGGTGGGCGCATGTGAACGCAGCCATTGGGGCCTTCGGTGGAGATCCCTATGGGGCCACGAAACATGTGAGGGGGTTGCCGAAATTGGTGCGGTGGGCGCATGCGGACGCAGCCATTGGGGCCTTCGGTGGAGCTCCCTATGGGACCACGAAACGTGTGAGAGGTGTGCCGAAATGGGTGTGGGTGGGCGCATGCGAACGCAGCCACTGGGGCCTTCGGTGGGGTTCCTTGTGGGGCCGCGAAACGTGTGACGGGTGCGCCGAAATGTGCGCGGTGGGCGCATGCGAACGCAGCCACTGGGGCCTTCGGTGGAGCTCCCTGTGGGGCCACGAAACGTGTGAGAAGTGTGCCGACATGGGTGCGGTGGGCGCATGCGAACGCAGCCACGAGGGCCTTCGGTGGAGCTCCCTATGGGGCCACGAAGCGTGTGAGAGGTGTGCCGAAATGGGTGCGGTGGGCGCGTGCGAACGCAGCCACTGTGGCCTTCGGTGGGGCTCGCTTTGGAGCCAAGAAACGCGTGAGGGGTGTGCCGAAATGGGAGCGGTGCGCGCGTGTGAACGCAGCCACTGGGGCCTTCGGTGGAGTTCCTTGTGGGGCCGCGAAACGTGTGAAGGGTGTGCCGAAATGGGTGCGGTGGGCGCATGTGAACCCAGCCACTGTGGCCTTCGGTGGAGCTCCCTGTGGGGCCACGAAATGTGTGAGGGGTGATGGTGATGATGATGATGAGGATGATGGTGACGACGGGAGGAGGGAGGAGGGGGAGGAGGAGGAGAGGAGAGGAGGAGTGACGCGGGGCGCTGTCTCTTCAAAACAAGGACCCAGCACCACAGGATGGTTGGGAAATATGCACTAGCGGGGGGATCAACAATCATTGTTCTTCAGGAATGAGAGTTCAACAACAACCACAGCAACGACAACAACAACAACAACAACAACAACAACAACAACAACAACAACAACAACAACAACAACAACAACAATTACTAGCACGTGGGGGACACTCCGTTCTCACCAGTGCCAGGGTTTTCATAGGAGGCGGGCAATACCCCCACTTTGTGGGGGGGCCGGTTCAAGCTCTACCACATTTCCAAACGACTCTTCGCCACCACCCACACCCAGCTTCCCGCCCTATGACGTTCGGACACTTCACTTCGTGGCCTGCGGACGACCTTGGCTACTACACTGGCGCATGGGTACAGTGACTTGTTGTGGTAACATTTTCTGTAAGCTAGCTTAGTATACGACTTTTCCCCCTGTTCCAACACTGGACACCTGTACTGGTTTTTCGTGGTAACATGTTCCTGACGCTAGAATAGGAAACCACGGTAAACCAGTACGACGCCGGTACTGTCTGTAGGTCCTACAATGATATGGACTGCTTTGGCTGGTGAGGCGCTAGCGTCTGATACGACGTTTTTCCTAAGAAATCCGCAAGAGCGCGCGGGATGAATTTTTGAAACTTTTTTTTGTGAAAAAAAAAAACATTTGTTTTTTTCATGTTTTTATGTTAAAATCGCTACGAAAACTAAGGTTTTGGAAGGATTTCATCTTGCGCGCGCGAGTGTGCACTTCGTGTCATTTTTTGCAAAAGGATTCTTGAAGTTTGGTTATGTTAGAACAAGACATGTCATTTTATATTGTTTTTTGACAGGGAAAGCGGGCGTCAACAAAACAACCGGATCCGGACTCCCCCGTTTTGCCTGAGACTTCCTCACGAAAGTGATGAAAATGTGGCTGCGGCCTAGGCGCGGCGAGGGGGGCGTGCACCAGGGGGCCCAACAATAATTATTCTTTAGAAGTAATAATACTCAACAACAACAACAACAACAACAACAACAACAACAACAACAACAACAACAACAGCAACAGCAACAGCAACAGCAACAGCAACAACAACAACAACAACAACAACAACAACAACAACAGCAACAGCAACAGCACCAGCAACAGCAACAGCAACAACAACAGCAACAACAACAACAGCAACAGCAACAGCAACAACAACAGCAACAGCAACAGCAACAACAGCAACAGCAACAGCAACAGCAACAGCAACAGCAACAACAACAACAACAACAACAACCAACAACAACAACAAAACTGCAGCAAAAAAGCACAACGCGGCCCCAACCATCCGACCTGGCCGCAGGCTCAATATTGGAGCCCCACAAGATCGATATCCAACGGATGGGGAGGAGGGGAGGAAGGAGGAGGGGGCGGAGGAGGCGCAGGGGCAGTGCAGCGGGCGCAGGCACTGACCTCTCTTCGCTCCCTCTCCCGGCGCCTCCCCCCTCCGCCCTCCGCCCTCCGCCCTCTTCCCCCCCCCCAGCGCGGCACCAGAAGAGAACGCGCGCGCGCGGGATGCCCCGCCCATCGCCCGCTCCATGGTCTCGTCGTCCTTGACTCTCATCAGACCCAGGCTGTAGATCTTGGGAGGGGAGAAGCGGGCAAAGAGGGACAGGGGGAGGAGGCGGATGAGAATGAGGGAGATGATGGGGGAGGAGGAGGAGGGGATGATGAGAGGAGATGAGGAGGAGAGGAGGAGGAGGATGAGGAGGAGGAGGAGGAGGTAGGACGGAGGGAAGAGGAGGAGCAGGAGCAGGAGCAGGATGAGAGAAGCGGGAAGCAGGGGAATGGATGGAGGAGGACGGAGGAGGAGGACCGAAGAGGCGAGGAAGGCGAGGGGGGCGAGGAGGGGGGGAGAGGGGGAGGAGGGGAAGGAAGGCAAGCTAGGTGTTCTCACGTCAGAGAGAGAGCGTGATCCACCGCCGCTTTCCTTTGGAAAATTGCCGACTTTTTCCTCCAGAGCCCGGGGTCCCCCCCCCCCTCCTGAAATCCCCCACCTGCTGCATCTCCCCCTCTTACTTCTCCGCCCTCGGCAACCCCCCCCCTCCCCTAACCCATCTCCCCCCCCCCCCAACCCTCCCCTCTCGCAAAGCCGGTAGGGGGGGGTTCGCTACCGGTTCGACCCCCCCCCCCCCCTCTCGAAACCGTAAGTGGGGGGTCACTACCGTTTCGAACCCCCCCCTCCCCCCCCCCCCCCTATCACCACCAGAAACGACTCCGGGTCCCTACCACCGTCCTCACCACATCCCCACTGTTGTTCCCAGCACCACTGTCCTCACCACTCACCACCACTGTCCCTACTGGTTCCACCACCGCCCCTACTGTCCCCACCAGTGCCACCACCACTGTCGCACTGTCCCCACTGTCCCCACCACTGTTCCCACCACGGCTCCACTCTCCCAACTTTCCCCACGGCCCCAACCACTGCCCGAATATCCCCCACTGTCCCCACTGTCCCACTGACTCCTCCGCTGTCCCACTGAGCTGTCCCACTGTTCCCACCACTGTCCCCACTGTCCCCACCACTGTCCCCACTGTACCTCTGTCCAATTGTCCCACCGCCGTCCTCGCCACCGCCTTCACCACTGTCCCCTCATTGTCCTACTGTTTTCCACCACATTCCCACTGTCCCCACCACCACCGTCCCCACCACTGTCCCACTGTCCCCACCATTGTCCTCACCATTGTCCCCACCACTACCGTCCCCACCACTGTCCCACTGTCCCCACCACTGTCCCGCTGTCCCCTCACCACTGTCCCCACCACCACCGTCCCCACCACTGTCCGCATCCCCCCTCGGTTTTCCAGGAGGGGGTGGGGGGGTCGAACCGGTGGGGGTTTTCGAACCGGCAGTGACCCCCCCCGTTTTTCGAGATTGATGGGGGGGGGGGGGGGGGGTTCGAACCGGTAGTGACCCCCCCTGCGGTTTTCCGGAGGGTGGGGGGGAGGGGTTCGAACCGGTAGTGACCCCCCCCGGTTTTCCGCCAGCAACGGGAGAACACGCTCTTTCTCTATATGACGTCCTACCCCTCCCTCCCATCCCTTACCATGGCGTAGATCTCCTCTCTATTCGCACAATCAGATGTCGCAACATGGAATAGCATTACACGGCATAGTATGGTGTTGAAGATCAACGCGTAGCATGACATAGCATGACGTGGCGACGCCACGAAGTGTGGGGGGGGGCTTCTGCGGCCCAAAACACAAACGAATCGGCACCGAATGTGTAATCACTTCCGATGGTTTTGTCGTAGATGTTGCGGTCCGTCTGGAAGAAAAGAAAACCATGCCGTCGTGGCATGGCACTGGAAATAATGACGCCAACGCTGCAGCGGGAGCACGATTCGCGACGAGCGGAAGCGCGGAAATGAGGCCAGCGCTGCAGTGGGAACACGATTCGGAACAGCGAGAGCAGCATTTTTTAACGGAGAAAACGCGCGGAAACGCGGAAATGAGGACGCGTAGCCTGACATAGCATGGCGTGGCGACGCCCCAAAGTGGGGGGGGGCTTCTGCGGCCCAAAAAATCAACGAATCGGCACCGAAGGTGTCGCCAACGCTGCAGCGGGAGCACGATTCGGAACGAGCGGAAGCGCGGAAATGAGGCCAGCGCTGCAGCGGGAGCACGATTCGGAAAGAACGGTAGCCCGAAAATGAGGAAAGTGCTTCAGCGAGAGCAGTATTTTGATAACAAAAAACCCGAGCGAAAACCCAACTCCCGGGAATTCTGTATTAAAAAACCCATGCTCGGAGGAGGGCCGAATATTGCCCAGATGCCACCAAGGGAGCGAGGAGAGTATTCATATTGTGTTATTGTGGAGAGGGAGGACGGAGGGGTGAATTGCGGGTTTGGGCCTAGGAGGGTGAGACTGGGAGGCGGATTCAGTCGAAGAAAAATCAGACTAGTGCGGCAGGCCACTCTTCAAGCTGGGCTTCTTCTGGCGTTGCCCCAACGTGACGAGAGCAGCGAAAGCCTCTGGGTGCCTTTGAGAATCCTTCGGAAGTGTCCGAGAACAGCTGAATGCCTCGTCCGCATCATCCCTCCTCACTCATCTATCCTCGCTCATCCTGCATCCCCCCTCCCTCTTCTGGATTCTAGACTCAGGTCGGGCATGTCCCCCTACAGGGGAATTTGGACGAACAATTAAACATTACGCCCAAAGTGGTCAAACATAGTCAAACAAATCGTCCCCAAACTATTTTTCGACTATTTTTGAGTAACCTCATGCCCGTGAGAATAAACACTAGGGGATAATAAAGTTCGGGGTTCAGGGAGAGATAATAAAAGTAGCCCAGCAGACCTCAGCATAATCTCGAAGTAAGAGATGATCAAGAGGAGACCAAGCCGAGCACGTTTTGAGACATCCTTGGCGTTTAGTTTTCATAGAAATATCCTCAACAATGGCTGATCTCGCTGGAATGGAGGAAGCTATATATAAAAAAGAAAAAGAAAAATAAAAAATAATACCATAAAAGAAATGATAGGAGGAGGAGAAGGACGAAGAGAAGAAAAAATATCGAGATTCAAACCTATTAGATTTTATTTACAAACGCTTTATGCAAATTGTGTTTTGTAAGTGCTCGTGTAGGGTAGCTCATGTGCCTCAATTTCCATGGATGATCAACCCCAGAGATAAAAAAGTTCAGGCGAGCGTGGGGACAGAGAGAAATATAAAAGAAGAATAATACAGTATAATAATACTAATAAAGAAGAAGAAGAGGAGAATAAGAAGAGGACGAAGCAAGGAAAAATCCAAAGTTCCAAATCTATCAATTTTAATTTACAAACGCTTTATGAAACTTGATTTGTTTAAGTGCTCGTGTAGGGTAGCTCATGTGCTTCATTTTCCATGGATAATCAACCCCAGGGATAAAAAAGTTCAGGCGAGCGTGAGGACAGATAGAAATATAAAAGAAGAAGAGGAAAGTAGAATAATAATAAGAAGAGAAAAAGAAGAGAAGAATAATAAGAGAAGAAGAACGGAAAAATGGAAAGTTCCAAATCTATCAATTTTAATTTACAAACGCTTTATGAAAATTGATGTTTTTAAGTGCTCATGTAGGGTAGCTCATGTGCTCCCCTTTCCATGGATAATCAACCCCAGAGATAAAAAAAGTTCAGGCGCGCGCGGGGATAGCAACATCGCTTGAATGTGCTATCTCAACATAGCGTTTCGAGGTGATAATGAAGTTCGGCCTCAGCGCTCGCCGCCCAATTTGAATTTTGTATAGGGCGACGATAATCAACTCTAAACACTGAAGGGGGGGGGGTCCCTTTATTATCATCGGCATCGCGGTTACTCCTCCTGTAGAGGGACAGACCCGACGTAATTCCAGACGCCGCTTGCACCGAGCGGACACGGCACCTCGGGCACCCCAAGGGAGAGCCGCCATGGGTATCGCGATGGCCCGCCCACGGCAGGGTTGTGGGGATGCCTCACAGTTGGAGCTCGACCACAGGAAAGCTTCCACGAGGAACCCAACCCTGAGACCCCATGACGTCCATTGATCTTTGGCGCGGGAACGTCACGCTTTCCACAGCAACACCATCGAAACCCAAGAAGCCCAGCGCACCCTGGAGGCGAGCAGGGTGTTTCTGGGCATGGGTCTCCACTGCAGTCCTGACCCCCCTGTCCGACGCCGTGTGGCTTTCGGGCCACAGCCCTAGCCTCCAGCAGTTGGATGGCGATATCCGGGCGCCCCTGAAAAAAAGCTGGCGGCGAGGCGCGGCATCATGGGGTGAGAAGCCCCCAAAAAAACCAACGAGCATGTCCGTCCCCTCCCCTCTTCGACGAAAACGTCCTCATCCCCCCTTCTGGGGCTGGAGGAGCAAACACGGCATAAACAGAAACTGTCGGAGGTCTGCGGGGATTTCTTGGATCTGCGCCGAAGCCCTCTCCCTGGCGCCCTGGAGCGCGCCATGGGCAGCGCTGGAATCGCCGCCAGGGGGCACCAGCGCCGATCCAGTAAATCTGCGCGGAGCTCCGTTCATGGTGAGCGCTTTCTTATTCGGCGGTTCGACATCGGGCGGGAGGGGGGAGGAGGGGGAGGGTCTGGCTCCGGACCTCTGCTTCATGCGATTGTTTGCAGCAGTGCGTCATCTGGGGGAAAACAGGCGCCAAAAACACAGAAGATCTACTCCATGGGTGGGGGGAGGGGGGGGGATGCGAGGGTCCGTGCCGATCGGCAGAATAATGAATAAGAAAACGATCACATGTTTACGCAAGCATTTCATCTTCGACCTCCTGGAGGCCCCCGATTCGGGTGTTGCCAGAACTGCGTTTAGTGGAACCTGGTTTAGTGATGTGTACTGGGGGACGCCGCCCCCCCCGCCCCGTTCCACTAACTGAAACTGCCGTCACCCGTAAAAACACCAACTACTGCAGACCTGGTTTAGTGATCCTGGCCAATTCAGGGGCTCCCGGGCCTTACTACTGACCGGGTCCCCTTACCAGGTGTCCTGGCTATACCCGACCGATCCTACCTCCCGGCAGGGCTCGCCAACGTCGCGAGGCTCGCGGGTTCCATCTCTTCCAGCAGGTTGCGGCGCCTGGCGGCGCTCGCACCAGGGGCCCCGCCGCCGCCCCCGCCCCCGCTGCGAGGAGGGGGGCGGAGGAGGAGGGGCAGGAGGAGGAGGAGGAGGAGGAGGAGGAGGAGAAGGAGGAGGGCGAGGAGGAGGAACTAGGGCGAGGAGGAGGAGAGGAGAGGAGAGGGCAGGAGGAGGAAGAGGAGGGTGAGGATGATGAGGAGGAAGGAGGAGGAGGAGGGAGTTCGGTGATGCGTAGGATGCATTAGTTGAGTATAGTGATTTGTGGATAGTAGGGAGGAGGAGAGGATGTAGTAGGATTAGTGGGTGAGTGTTGGAGGAGGAGGAGGATGGGGAGGAGGAGGAGGAGGAGGAGGAGGTGCAGGAGGAGGAGGAGGAGAAGGAGGAGGAGGAAAAGAATAATAAAAATAATAAGAAAAAGACAAATAAGAAGAATAATAACAATAATAAGAATAATAAGATTATCCCGGCAAAGCAACCTAACAGCGATATGTAGAAGCATATCTGAAAGCATTCCCCTTAAGATTCAGATGACAATCCAGTTGTAGAATTCTGCTGTTCTCGCAGTCGTAGTCGCATTCGCGATGACAGTCGCAGCGGCAACGGCAGTCGCAGTCACAGCCTCAACCTCAGCCTGCCTCAGCCTCAGCCTCAGCCTGCCTCAGCCGCAGCCTGCCTCAGCCTCAGCCTCAGCCTGCTTCAGCCTCAGCCTCAGTCTGCCTTCACCCTCGGCCTCCGCCTCAGCCTGCCTCAGCCTCAGCCTGCATCAGCCTCAGCCTCAGCCTCAGCCTGCCTCAGCCTCAGCCTGCCTCAGCATCAGCCTGCCTCAGCCTCAGCCTCAGCCTGCCTCAGCCTCAGCCTCAGTACTGCTTCAGCCTCATCCTCAGTCTGTGGCCTTCAGCCTCAGCCTCAGCCTCAGACTGCCTCAGCATCAGCCTGCCTCAGCCTCAGCCTCAGCCTGCCTCAGCATTCAAAATGTGGCCCGGGAATGTAGTTCTGGGAACTCGAAGAACACGAAGTGGCCTACAGTTGGCTCCGGGCATTCAAAATCATGCCCAGGAATGGAGTTCTGGGAACTTGAAGAGCACGAAGTGGCCTACAGTTGCCTCCTGGCATCCAAAATGTGGCCCGGGAATGGAGTTCTGGGAACTTGAAGAACACGAAGTGGCCTACAGTTGCCTCCTGGCATCCAAAATGTGGCCCGGGAGTGGAGTTCTGGGAACTCGAAGAGCACGAAGTGGCGTACAGTTGCCTCCTGGCATCCAAAATGTGGCCCGGGAATGGAGTTTTGGGAACTTGAAGAACACGAAGTGGCCTACAGTTGGCTCCGGGCATCCAAAATGTGGCCTGGGAATGGAGTTCTGGGAACTCGAAGAGCACGAAGTGTGTGACTGTTGGCTCCGGTTATTCAAAATGTGGGCCGGGAATGGAGTTCTGGGAGGTCGAAGAGCACGAAGTGTGTGATTGTTGGCTTAAAACGAGCCCGGCTCTGTTCCCGGTTCTTTTGCCCGGCACCCGCCCAGACCCCTCTGTGGAGTCATCAGATGCTCTCTTTTGAGTCCACTAGAAACCTATCAGCAAAAGCTGTTAGGTAAAAAATGAGAAGACTAATATGAATAATGATAATAATAATAATGAGAAAAAGAAGAAGAAGAAGAAGAAGAAGAAGAAGAAGAAGAAGAAGAAGAAAGAGGAGTAGGGGGAGGAGGAGGGAGGGGGAGGGGGAGGAGAAGGAGGAGAAGGAGAAGAAGAAGAAAAAGGAAGAGGAGGAGCAGGAGGAGGGGGCGGAGGCAAGCGTGGAGAAGGAACGTGGAGTAGGAGGAGGAGGAGGAAAAGGAGGAGGAACGAGGAAGGAAATTGGAGGAGGAACATGAGGAGGAAAAGGAGGAGGAGAGGGGAGGAGGGAGGGAGGAGGAGGAGGAGGCGAGTAGGATGAGGAGGAGGAGCAGGAGAGAGGAGGAGAGTGGGGAGGGCGGAGGGAAGGGAGGAGGGATGAGGAGTTAGGAGGAGGAGAGGAGGAGAAGATAGGAGGAGGAGGAGGGGCGAGGGAGGGCGGAGGGAGGAGGGAGGAGGAGGATGAGGAGGAGGAGGAGGAGGAGGAGGAGGAGGAGTAACTGGAACAAGGAAGAGGGAGATCCCCCTCGCCCCCGAGATCGTCAACGTCCTCTACGCCTTCGGGCGGTACCAGTACGTCTCGCTCAAGTTAGTCAACGGAGGAGGAGGAGAAAAAAAAACGAGAAAAAAAGTAGGAGGGAGGGCGGAGGAGGAGAGGGAAGACAGGGAAGGGTGTTGAGGGATGGGGAGGGGGGCGGGGAGCGGGGCGGGGTGGGAGGGTGCAGACGGGGATAATCAGAGGGGGAAAGAGGTGAAGGAGGGAGAGGGGGGAGAACGAGTGCGTGCAAGAGAACGTGCGTCGCTCCTTCCGTCCTGATCGAACTCAACTGTGGCCCGACACGGGCGCCCCCAATTGTTTGAAACACGGTGGGGCCGTCTCACGCTTTCCTTTACCTAACCATTTTCAACATGCGCTACGATGCACATGCATGCCGGCTCTGCGACACTTCATGTCCTGGTGGCAGAGGGAGGAGGAATGGGGGAAAGAGGACCAGGACAAGGACGAGGACAAGGAGGACTCGGGGACGAGGATGAAGAGGATGAGCAATGAGCAGGAAAGCAGCAGCAGCAAGACAGGGAGCAGAACCAGGAGCGGGAGGACGGGGGGAGGGGGACGAGCAGAACCGCGGGGAGGAGGAAGGCGGAGCGAGAGAGCGAGGGAGGGGGGACCAAGGCGGACGAGGAGGATGAGGAGGAGTACGAGGCGGCAGGAAGGCGGACGAGGAGACAAGAGGGAGGAGGAGGGGAGGGGGGGGGCGACGAGCAGGGGGCGAGGAGGGGTGGGAGCAGCGTGACAGCCTCGTCTCCTCGATCATGGCGTTGACGAATTTGAGCGAGACGTACTGGTACCGCCCGAAGGCGTAGAGGGCGTTGACGATCTCGGGGGCGAGGGGGATCTCCCTCTCCCTCGTTCCAGTTACTTTTCCTCGCCATCCTCCCTCCTCCTCCTCTTATTTTTCTTATTCTTCTTAGTATTATTAGTATGATTCGTCTTCGTCTTCGTCTTCTTATTATTATTCGTATTCGTATTCATCTTCGTATCCGTATGGTTATTATGGTCATATTGATTATTGACATTATTATTAGTAGTATTCTTCTTATTACTAGTATATCAACTAGAACTATCCGAGGCATGAATAGTATTACCATTACCATCATCATCATCATTATCAGTATCACTGCTATTCATATCGTTATTATTGGTGTTAGTCTGATCATTGTTATTCGTAACATTATTATAATGCTTCCTCTGATTCATCTTCCTCTTCTTCCTCTTCTTCCTCCGAACTCCCTCCTCCTCCTCCTCCTCGTATCCTCCTCCTCCTCCTCCTCCGCCTCCGCCTCCGCCTCTTCCCTCCTCCCTGCTCCTCCTCCTCCTCCTCCTCTCCCTCCTCCTCTCCTCCATCATCCTCTCTCTCCTCCTCCCTCTCCTCCTCCTCCTCTCCTCCTCCTCCTCCTCCTCCTCCTCCTCCTCTCCTCCTCCTCCTCCTCCTCCTCGTCCTCAGAACTCCCTCCTCCCGCCTTCCTCCTCCTCCTCCTCCTCCTCCTCTCCTCCTCCTCCTCCTCCTCCCCTCCTCGTTCCTCCTCCGCCTCCTCCTTCTCCTCGTCATCCTCCTCCTCCTCCTCCTTCTCCCCTTCCTCCTCTCCTCCTCCTCCTCCTCCTCCTCCTCCTCCTCCTCCTCCTCCCCCTCACTCCTCTTCCTCCTCCTCCACATCCTCCTCCTCCTCCTCTTCCTCATCCTCCTCCTCCTCCTCCTTCTCCTCCTCCTCCTCCTTCTCTTCCCCCCCTCTCCCTCAGCCTCCGCCCGTTGTCCTTCTGAATGGCTCCTCTCTGTCGCGCCCGAAACGTGTCGGCGGGGCGGGCCGTTCATGCCGCCTGAGGCTTCCTCACCGTATGCGGCGTCCAAGCTTAAGTTTGCAACAAGTCACGGATGGGGGAGCGGGCCTCTTTTGTAACCTCGGCTCTCGCCTGATCGCCCCACCCAGTCGCCCCCGAGCGTTGCAAAGGGTTGGAGGGATGGAAAGGGGGGTGCGTTTCAAACTATGGTTCTCGCCTTGGTGTCGCGCGCACTCGTCTCAAGACTGAGCAGCAGCTCCAATGATTAGCATGGTCGACGTCCCAGGAATGGTGTTTGGGAGCGGCGTAGGACTGCCAGGGCGCAGCAGTCTCGTTGGTTCGCGGTGCTGAAGTATTAGGGATGGCGTTCTTGCACGACTCAGGGTCGCCAGGACGCAACAGTTTCGCTGATTCGCGGAACTGACATCCCAAATTTGGTGCTCTGGCACGGCTCAGGATATTCAAACGGTTGCCTTCCAACGGGCAACTTCCCCCCAGTGGCCCGAATTCCTTGCAGGGGCCTGTGGAAAGAGAGGCGAACTCGGAGGAGAATTGTTATGGGTTGGTTGCAACATCGTTGGTGGGCCTTGGGCGTGCACGTGCCCCTCCTCCCCCTACCCTCCCCTGAGCCTCCTCGTGTGTCTCCTCCTCCACCTCTTCCATTCCTTCCTCCTCCTCCTCCTCCTCCTCCTCCTCCTCCAACCTTCCTCGCCATTCCCCTCCGCCTGATCCTCCCTCTCCACCTCCTCGTCCACCTCCACCTCCTCCTCCTTGGTCCCCCTCGCCCACACCTCCTCCTCCTATTCCTCCTCCTCCTCCTCCTCCACCTCCTCCTGCTCCTCCTCCTCCTGCTCCTGCTCCTCCTCCTCCTCCTCCTCCTCGGTCGGTCGGTCGGTGACTTAGGGAATGAGTCAGGACCCCATGCAGAGCGTGAGACGAGAGCGGCAGCAGAGAAGATTAGGGAAGAGGCAGCGATCGCGGCAGCGGGCGAGCCTCCCTGAGGTGAAACACGCCGCCCCCCTCCAAATGGAAAGTCCAGTCCCTCGTCAAGTTGAGCCCCTGTAAATCATTTACAGGGGCTCAACTGGGCGTTCACATGCCCTGATCCCACGCAGGATTGGCTATTTACTAAATGCCCAGTCCTGCGTGGGAGACGAGCCCGTACACGTGGTAGGTGATAACGAGACTTCGGCAGATCACAGCCACGGTAGGAGGGGAAACAACGGCACCAGCACGCGTGCATGCTGGTAGGGCTGGCATTCTCCAGGGTACTACCACCTCACGGCGGCGAAAACGATTACCTTCCCCTGGGTGCTGCGAAGGTGATGGTGCCGCGCACACCCCAGCCGCGAAACAGGACACCCCTGACAGCGAGAGTTACGATGCCGCGCACACCCAGGGGCTAACATAATAGAACCTCCTTCCAACTTATGTGTACTGCGAGAGCGGGTGCCGCGCACACCAGTTTCTATGAATGGGGGGGTGGGTGCCCTAATGAACGTAATCGCGACCCCTCTGGAGCTCAAGGAAAAGGTCGAGGGGCACAACCAAAGGAGCGATCCTTTCGTCAAGGTCCAAAGGGGTCCCGAAAAAAAAGACGAGAACTGATCCTGGATGGACATGAACGCAGACTTGGCCAGGAAACGACACAACTGGGAGGGTCGAGCCCTGACGGCAACACGGCCCCTCCCCCCGAGGTGTTGCGCTCATCCAGAACAAAAGGGTGGACAATATCCTGACACCTCCCGTGATGGGGCAACTCACGCAACAAACGGCCCATCATGGGCACATGTATGCCAAGAAGGGATGTGGGTTCTCAGGAAGCGAACCCGAACATACACAGGTCAATCCCAAACAAATGAACCGCAGGCATCCTGGCAAATCGTGAGGAATGGAAAGCGCCAGCTACTGGGAACACTGGCACGATGCACATCAGGAGCCGGGTGTTCCATCACTGCTGGCAGGCCGCGATTCCACGCAGCCACAAGAAAATCAATGGTGGTTCGCAGCCAGGCGTTGTCTAAATCGACCTGGATTTGGTTTTTGGGCGTTAAGCATCGAAGTCCCCACATGTACTCAGGTGTCCTTAGGGGGCGGGGCTGGGGTCC
This sequence comes from Prorocentrum cordatum, assembly GCA_963575745.1. Classification (NCBI taxonomy): domain Eukaryota; class Dinophyceae; order Prorocentrales; family Prorocentraceae; genus Prorocentrum; species Prorocentrum cordatum. The sequence continues at coordinate 345,522 of CAUYUJ010014462.1, forward strand.
AGGATGCTCTGCTGGTAGGGGGTTGTGACGAGCAGCACTCCGCGTCTTGTCGGGGGGGGGCCGCCACCGCCCCCGCGATCCACCCCTCGTCCATGAGACGCAGCCAGAAAGACACATGATCAGACTTAGTAGTATCCCCCTTAGGGGTCAAACAAAAACAGGAAATCTTGGGGCTCTCTTGGGGGCCTCTTGGGGCGCCCATGGGGGCGTCTCGGGGCGCTCTTGGGGGCCTTTGGGGGCCGATTGGAACCGCGCGAGCAGGAGCAGGATGGAGCAGCAGCAGCATGCAGCAGCAGCAGCAGCAGCAGAAGCCGACAACTGACAAATCGCGCGCAGGCAGACCCCCCACTTGGGAGAAATGACGGGGGGGCCCGATCGAAATTGACCCTCCTGGAACGATGAATAACGGCGGAAACGCTCCACCACTGACACCCCGCCCCGTTGACGACTGAACCGGCTCGAATGCACTTGCCGGGTCAACCCTTCATAACCAGGGGTGATCTAGACTTGCCCCTATATTTTGTGGAGGCCGCGAAAGCTGATCACAATATCACTAAGTGCTGCCTGTTGCCGAGCTCTTTTAATGGCCCTGTGCTGTCGTAGGATACGTTTGCTGAGAGTTGTTCTGGTGGCTGCGTCGCTGTGCGGTGTGTTCCTGCGTTGCCGAATGAATGCCTGCAGTTGTCGTGCGGTCTCGTCGTCGTCGCATGTGGCATGAGTCTGTTGGTGTTGCTCGTTGTCTTTTTACTGCTGGTAGTCTTCGTAAGCTGCTTTGAGTGCATGCTCAGTGCGGTCGCAGGTGTTTTGCACGTCGCATGGTTGATCGCTGTTTGTGAGGTGTTCACGCAAATGGTGCTGGAAATCAACATCGTTAGTTTGCAATTTATGTTGGTGCGTGCGCTTGCGCCGTCGTTTCCGTCGTCGTGGTCGTTGTTTCGCGCAGCCCAGTGTCATCCGGAGGTGCACGGCCTGGTGGTCGGAGCCATGGTCGGGGCGCGTCGTGGCAAAAGCATCGAATATCGAATGCCGGTCTCGCTGGTCCACGAGGATGTAGTCGATCTGTGACTGCTTAAGTTTGGAGCCGGCATGCGCGTGCGTGAAGACGTTCTCCGGGCGCTTGTAGAACATGGCATTGGCGATGCTCAGCTTGCGCGTGCCAGCCCACGATCGTAGCCATGTCCCACGACAATTGCGTTCCCCCATTCCACTGCTTCCGAGCATGCGTCTCTCCCTGCCCGCGGCGTCGTCGTCGCCGTCGGAGTCGTCGTCGCACCGTCTGCCAACCTTCGCGTTGAAGTCGCCCGCAAGTATTGTCGTTATCCTCTGCTGTTGTGCGTCTTCATGCATTTTTATAAGCACGTCGTAGATGCACTGTACATGTTGGTCGCTGTACCCTCCGCGTGGGAAATATGCTGTGGCGATTCGGACTGGTCGTTGTGGAAAATCCAGGTCTACGTATGCAATCCGTTCATTCACAGCTTCGAATCTCCTGATGCGTCGCGCATGCCGCTCGCGCACCAAGAAAGCGACGCCTCGAATTGGAGAGTCGTGCCCTGGCGCCGCAAATACGCGACCGCAGCGCTCTGTAACCCAAAACTCTCGTTTTGCCGTCCTCCATGTTTTGTTGAGTGCCACAACATCCCATTTTATATCATCGAGCTCGTCGAGTAATATATCAATCGCTGCGTCGTTGGTGAGGCTACGGACATTTTTGTGGATAATCGTCACAGTATCGTCGGCACTGCTCGGCCGTAAAGCCGTTGCAGAATTGCGTTGGTCTGCATTGTCGTCGTGTGATCGCGGTGTGAATGTCGAGGTCGGATGCTGCATTTCCGTCGCTGCACGCCGTCGAGGGGGACGTGGGTGTCGGAATCCGACAGGCACGTCACCTTCAGAGTTGGCGCACCGGCCCCGTCCACCGCCAGTGCTGCATTGAACTGCGTAATGCCGGTGGCAGGAGGGAATTGGTGAGAGCTGGAGGTCATGGGTCGCGGTTTGTCGGCGTCGGCATCGGGTCTTCGTCGGAGCGGCGTCGGCTCAGAGCTGTCGCAACGGCGTCGGCGTCGGCGTCGAAGTCGTCCCAGATTTGTCGCCACGGCGGCGGCGTCGGCGTCGCGCCCAGCGGAGTCGGAGTCGAGTCTTCGTCGGAGCGGCGTTGGCCCGGAGCTGTCGTCACGGCGTCGGCGTCTGCGTCGAGTCGCCCCAGAGACGGCGTCGGCGTCGGCGCCGCGTCGGAACGGCGTCGGCGTCGAATCTTCGTCGGAGCGGCATTGGCCCAGAGCTGTCGCAACGGCGTCGGCGTCGGCGTCGAATGGCCAGCAGGTTGGAGACAAATACTGGTGGTCGAATACCGGGGGTCGGTAAGTGGAGGTGGAAGCGGACTGTCGAATGCTGGAAGCTGGAGGTCGGAGTGCTGCGCTGTTGGAGGCTGGAGGTCGGGAGGTGGAGGTGGAGGTGGAAAATCGAATGTTGGATGCTGGAGGTCGTAGCGTTGCGCTGGTGGGCGCTGTAGGTCGGCAGGCGGAGGTGGAAAGTCTGATGCTGGACGCTTGGGGTCGGAAAGATGAGCAATGTCGATTTGGAGGTCGCTCGCAAGAGGTGGGGGTGGAAACTCGGATGCTGTTGGGTGGAGGTCAGAATGTTGAGCTGCTGGACGTTGGATGTCAATAGGTGGAGGTGGAGGTGGAAAGTCTGATGATGGAGGTCGGAGGTTCGAGTGTTGAGCTGGTGGGCGCTGGAGGTCGATAGGTGGAGGTGGAGATGCTGGAAGCTGGAAGTCGGAATGTTGCGCTGGTGGACGCTGGAGGTCGAGTGGCAGAGGCGGAGGTGGAGAGTCGGATGCTGGGTGCTGGGGCTCGGAGCGCTGGGTGCTGGACGCTGGAAGTCGATAGGTGGAGGTGGAGGTGGAGAGTCGGACGTTGGAGGTTGGAGGTCGAAACGGTGAGCTGCTGGACGCTGGAGGTCGAGAAGTGGAGGTGGAGGTGGAAAATGCGTGGTTGGAAGTCTGAGGTCGGAGTGCTGAGCTGGTGGAGAATGGAAGTCGGTAGCGAGATCGCACACTCTGCATTCCCAAGGTCTGTCCTGGACGAGCTGGTCGCCGGGATACTGTCGGAAGTGGTCGCGTTGCCCGAGCCCAATGCATCACCTGCAGAGAAAACGAATAGAGAGAAGGTTGTTCCATAGCTCGCCGCTCCACATTGCCATCTTCATCGCGGATGCCACCGAAGACGCTGCGTACATGAGTGATAGAGGACGAGGAGCTGGAGGTAAATGCTGTGCGAATGCCGTCAGTGACGGTGCAGTCCTAGTTTCAGTCAGGCAAGGTGGTGAGAACTGCACCGGTGGGAACAAAGGTATCTTTGCCCAAACTCGTGCAACCACCCATCAATTGTCGGCGTATTTGTCCGTATTATGGCCGCTGTCGGTATTGAAGTACCGAGCGCGTGCACGTAAAGAATGGAAGTCTTGAGCTGCTCCAATAAAGGCGCCAGTAGATCCCGATTCGGTTTGTAGTTGTTCGGCCCCAGCACTGGCCGCTGCTGTATTTGCGCCGAAAATCGCATCCAGTGCCCGCCGTATTTCCTACTTGCCGTTTCCCGTGGATGCGCCTTTTGCCGCGCCTTTCATCCCGAGGCGGGGCCGGTGGATGATGGTGTCGCATTTCACGGTCAAGGCGATCAGCTTCTCATGGTTTTGTAGCTCTTCCCAATTCTGCCAAGCTTCCTCCCACTCGCGGTGTAGAGCGCCATCGCGTATATGCACAATAAATGCCAAATGGCCGCCAACGTGAACCCGATACGGAGTTCAGTCGTCAACTTTGATGTGTACTCGTTGCCCATGTCATTACTCCAGCAAATATTTGACGCCAAAAGCAAAATTCCGAGCTGCTCGTTCGGCCGGCTCCCTGTCCTGAGATGCCCAGACTGTGTTGGTACCTCGTTGTATTCGTTTGCTTCGGAGTAGAGCTACGACGGTGTCTCGCTCCACTGTCACCACATTCCACAAATAGAATGCTACGGAAATCCCCTTCGGCGTACATGTTCTTAGGACTGGGGCCATTCATATTGGCGAGCTGCTCCCGGACGAACTCATTCGCGGCTGACTCGGACTCGAAGTTCTCCAGGTTGCCGATGACCGATGTGACAGAGCGCTTGCCATTGTAGTGGTACTCGTCTGCTATCTTCTGAGAATAACCTGACCGTGGAGTGCGTTTCTCGATTTTCTGGAAGTCGTGCTTGCTATTTTCGAGGCGCTCGTGCATGTTATTTTCAATGTTTTCATTCTGATTTGCAGATCTTCAATGTCAGTGGATACCGTAGTTGCGAAAGTGTCCAAGTTGCCTCTCATATCCTCAAGTTGTGCCTTCAGCGGTCCAGTGGCCTCTTGAAGATATTTGTGTGAAGCGCCGTACTTCTTGATAGCCGCGATGTCCTGTTGGATTGGGCGTAGTTGGTTTGCAATCAGGGCTCCAATCGCATCCAATGTAAGCGGTTCTCCTCTTGATCCAGATGAGCCGCTCCTTAGGAATGGGTTCCCAAGAGATGAGTGCAATTGGCCTGGAAGTGCTGGTTCTGTAGCCGAGGGACCTTCACGAAGAGCTCCTGCGGCAAGACCGGCTGCGTCGTCCAACCCGTCCATCTCGCGCAGCGGGCTGTGAATCCTCTGTTGTTTTGCCTCTGGCCGCGTTGGAGTGCTGAGAAGATAACGTTCCGGCATCCCCGCCCAGAATGGTGGTACGAGAAATGGGATATAGTGTAGCAGGAAGTGTGAGAGAGAGAGTGGGAAATGTACCTTGTACTGTGTACCGTGTACTTCAGCCAGGTGCGCATGCGCCAACAAATTGGGGGGAACCGTGGTGGTTCCCGCACTTAGCTTTGTGTAGGGCAACTAACATTATGGCTCTGTGTCGGCGCTCTCGCGCGCGCCTATTTCAAGCTGGCTCGCGCGCCGTGGCAGTTACAGTATCAGAATCGTGGCCTGGCCAAGGCACGCCTGAGGCTCGGCCTGCACCTGGGCCAGAAAGACTTGAGCCAGAAGTGAAACGGTTTCTCCTCCTCCTCCTCCTCCTCCTCCTCCTCCTGCCCCCCCCCCTCCTCCTCCTCCTCCTCCTCCGCCTTTTCCTCCTCCTCCTCCTTCATGCGACTACTTCATGCGCCAACATCATACCTCCTCGATCCATCTTATTCATCATCACTAGCCCTAAATAATACTACTCCTCCCTCCATCTCTCCGCCCCTCCCTCATCCTTCCGCCTCCCCCCTCTCACTACTCCCCTCCTCCTCCTCCCTCCTCCTCCGCCTCCCCCCTCCTCCTCCTCCTCCTCCTCCTCCTCCTCCTCCTCCTCCTCCTCCTCCCCCTCCTCCTCCTATTCCTCCTCCGGCCCAGATGCACCATTTCACCAGCGCATCGATGAGCTGGCAAAGAGCAGATTCCAGCAAGAAAAGGCCCTGGCGACCCTGGAGGCTCAGAAGGTCGAGCTGGCGTCCAAGATCGAGAGTGTCCAGAAGTCCATCAAGGGCCTCACCACGGACATTGCTGAGCTCGAACACCAAAGGTTCCAGGTCTCGGTCCAGCTACCGACGCCGCTTCCTGAATCATACACGTTCAAGACCACGGTGCCCGCGCTCGATCTGCCAGTTGGCAAATTGGGAAAGCTCTTCGAGTCAGCAGGTGCCGACGCGAACTTGCTCAACCAGGCCACGGCGTGCATCGAGGCACTCCGAGAACTACTTCAGGTGCGAGCAGAAGCCAAAGCAACTCCAGGCGCAGATCAGTGCAGAGAGGAAGCCGAGGCCCAGCCATCGCAGCCAGCAGGCCCTCCTCAGGGCAGCGCGGGGAGCACACCACCACCACCCGCAGCGCATGGGCCGATGGATACTGATGATATTGATGATCTGCAAATGTTTTATCAAGCCTGCACAGGAGATGAGCCCCCTGAAGACGACGAAAAGGTGCGAGAGACTTGCAAGCGATATGCAGAAGCCGCAGAGGCCTTGGTCAAGCGACGCAAGGTCGACGAGGACACCGCATGATATGATCATCACAATGTATGTCACCGTGGTGGTTGCATTTCTCATCCACATTTTTGCTCGATGCAGCTAACGAAAAACGTATGTCAGGAACGCGATGCCTATGATGTTTGTGGCGAACTACATGTGCCATCTCGGCGCGGCCATCAATGGCTCCGTCTTATTTCGCTCAGCAGCAGGCACTTCTGTAAGATGCTGACCATGTACGCCACTGGATATTCAGACAATGGGCAGTCAAATATTAGATGCAGGCCAAATGCCAAATCATGCTCCGAGGGTGATCTTGGGCACCCTGACTGCAGACCCCGTGAGGCCCATAGGGGCCCTGGTGTGGTGATCGTCGCCGCACCTCGGGATCCGAGGACTTGGGGAGTAGAAGACAGCTGGGCAGAGAGCCTCTAGGACTCCAGGATCCCTGAGGCCCTACATACAGACGAGCACGACCTTCGACGGCACGGCCACCATCGCCACGCCAGCTCCGAGATCTGTCAAGGGCCTCAGCTGCACGTATTTGCAGTTCGTCATGGTTGCGGTCTGCACCATGAATGTCCGTCCAGCGGCTACTACAATGCCGCCAGCCTCATATCGGGAGCAGCCGCCACCAGGGACTCCAGAACCTTTGAACGGCAACTCGGTGAGCTCAATTGTGACGGCCAATGTATCCTCTCATGGACCGCTCACCGACATGCTGAAGATACCATGGGCCCACTCCTGCGTAATATGCACCCAAGAGCATCATGCAGATCAAGCTCGACTTGCGGATGTGCAGCATCAAGCTGCTCGGGCAAGCTTCTCAGGACTATGGGCTCATGCACCCCAGTCCGTCAACGGAGGCACGCATGGCGGCATGGCTATTCTGGCACCATCTCGGGTACGAATCACCCTAGGCCCAGGAAGAACGACGGCTGAGATCGTCCCTGGACGAGCACTAGCAGCGCACGTACACTGGGGCATCAAGCATGGAACCACCATGGTTTCCATGTACCTTCATGACAGCCAAGGACTATCATAATCCAATGTCGCGATCCTCACGCAAGTGGCAACTTATGTATGCGATTTAGAAGCAAGAGGCCTGCCGTGGCTTATTGTTGGGGACTGGAACATGCCAACTGATGACCTACGCCAGTGGTTCAACCCCATTGGAGGCATAGCTGCCCACCCGAATTGCCCTACTTGCTTGCAACATAGGCCCGGAAGCATGCTAGACTACATGTGCCTACATCCCAAAGTAGCATGTCGAGCAGGGCGACCAATTGCACATGAAGACTCCGACTTGTTTCCTCATCTTCCAGTACGGGTCCCACTACGTGAAGCTGAACATGGTATGTGGATACGGGCGCCCGTACCACGATCCCGAAGCCAGGGTGTGCTCGTTACCCGCCTGTGATGGAATGAGACAATGCACGGCAGCTCGTTGAGGCCGCTACCGACACCACCAGCTTGGCGCCAGCCTGGGATGCAGTATTGTCACAAGTTGAAGAGGAGCTGTTGGACAGACATGATGTTATGGGTGCTGATCGAGATCGATATCGCGGCAGGGCTGGCCCTCCAATTTGGACCTGGCAGCAAGTTACTCCACCTGGGCCACGACCACCGCGGAGACTCCAGACGTATAAGTTGGTTGGGGGGTGGTTCAGACACATGCGATCGATTAAGCTTCGAATGATAGCTTGTGTGGAAAGGCTGCAGTCCGATGTCAACGTGCCTGGAAAGTTTCCTAGACATATGCTGCCCACTAACACTACGACAGGCAATTATTCAAGTTGGGCTCGGTCACTATCTACCTTTGGATCGTACGCTGACGACAGAACCAAGATTCAGGACTGTCAGGATCCTGGAGACAAGGAGCTCAAATTATTCGCTAAGCTTGCCTGGGATCTCCAAGGTTTCTTCCACAGAACCTCGAAGGCACATTGGATAGTTGAGCATCTCGGCGCGGAAGATCGCGCGCGCATCCTTGACCTTCATGACGAGCTCTGCCAAAACGGATTTCTGGACACAGCGCAGATTGTCCTTGGCAAGGTGGAGACAGTTGTGCAAGCCATTTGATTCTTTAAGACGGCGGAATGGACGGAATGAGCCCAAGCACCATTCAATAACGGTGCACGACCATCGCTTCGTTCGGGACCTGCAGGAAGTGCTTGAGTATACCCAGCACCTGCAGCCGTTTGAGCTAGCAGACTGTTGCATGGACACCTGGGCGGAGATCTGGGCCACCCACGGAGACAAGCAGCTCCAGTTGCCCGACGATTTCTCTGCGTGGCACGCCCTCCCAGAACTCCAAGTGGCTGATCTTAGACGTGTGCTACGCAAGTCCAAGATTAAGTCAGCGCTGGGCCGCGTCAACATTCACCCCAAGGCAAAGGACGTAGTCTCTGACTATGGATTGCAGACCTTGCCCATGCTACTGCAAGCTTGTGAGCGGCTATGTTGCTGTCCCAATCAAAGACTACAGACGCGGATGGTAAGAATACCGAAAGCATCAGGCGGACACCGATTCGTTGCACTGATACGCACGATTGTTCGGATCTGGGCAAGATTACGTAGACCGCTGTCACGGCAATGGGAGACTGATAATCAGAACCCAGATTTTGGGGGAGCCAAACCAGGAGCCTCCTCATCCGACTCAGCCTTCTCACATTACCTGCAAGCAGAAGTGGCAAGGCTGAAAGGACACGCGTCCGTCACAGTATTGATCGACATGTAGAAGTGTTCCAGATGATAAAGTTACAGAAGCTGATCGATTTCGCCCACCCACTACGGTTACTACGGCTGGGATTGGCCAACTACCAGAGCCCCAAGGTGGTTCGAGCATGGGGGTCACTGTCATATGAGCACGTGTCCTACCAAGGCATTCTCGCGGGCTTCACCCGCGCCACGACGATGGTGCACCTACTGCTACACCACCTCCTGATCAACATGCGGAAGCTGTTCGAGGCAGCGGTGCCGAGAATACGCATGGACGAAGCTGGATTTCAATGGACTGGGCCCGACCCGCGACAAGCAAAGACCCTTTTCTCGGCTGTCAAGTACTTGACTGAAAGAGCATTTGAACCTGGATTTCGTATTCAAGCATCCAAGAGTGGATGCGTTGCTACAAATGCGGCCAGAAAGCGAGTAATCACACCGTCTATGAAGAAGCTCAGGATCAAGATGTACGCCCACCTGAGGAACCTTGGACACGATTTATCTGGCACCAGGACGAAGAGGGTGATCGAGAGGAAACGTCTTGGACTTGCTGCTAGGAAACATAAGTTGAGAGCACTGGCAAGAAGAGCCAGATAGAAGGTGCGCACCTTATGGCGCACTTGCCTACTCCCAGCAGCAGCACACGGAGCAGGAGTAAGTGGTATTACGGACGCGACTCTCAACGCGCTCAGATCTGCGGCTGCAGCTCTAGCTGGAGCGAGGCAACATGTATCTATAACGGCCTGGCTGTCAACTCAAGTCGACGAATACTACGACCCGATCTTCGACGCCACCACATTGCTCGTGGTCAGGCTTGCCAGCGCAATATGGGACAATCACTTCTCACTTACTGACCTTCAAAGAGCATTCATCTCAATGGGGCACGAGTTCGGCGACGGGCCCAGCTGGGCCAAATGTCATGGCCCGGCGGGGGCGACATACCTCACGCTAGCCCGTATAGGCTGGCTGATGCAGTCGCCGCACCAGGTGATCGACGACCTTGGAACACTTATTTCCTTTCTGCACACGCCGCCCATGGAGGTCAAGCGTCTGCTGCAGGGGTCAATGGGCAGGTGGAAGATGAAAAGAATATTAGCTCACATTCCTCAGGCTTTCGGCTCGGAACCTATTTGGAGACGTGGGCTGAGGCTTTCTGTTTTACGAATAAAGAACGACGCCAGGAGAGGTTGTGCAAGACTGCTGCTGGGATCGGGATGTTGGCCGCCAGCGAGGAAATGCGTTGCTGGATACCGATCAACGTCGTCCTGTGATTTCTGCCCCAGTCAAAACGCTACGCTAGGACATCAACTTTACCAGTGCCCAATTTCAACTCAGGCCCCATAGGATCGCGAAATAGAGCCACTTCCAGGGGACATTTTAGAGCACAGGGAGACTTTAAAGGGCTCGGGGTACTCGGGGCTTCAAGCTGATTGGGGCACTTTAGAGCTGGCGTATGGGCCCCCATTCTACCCCCTCAGCATCCCAGAGATCCCCGAGGCTCCCACGGTTCACTGGGGTGCAACTAAGGGTCCCTGGGGCATGCACATCTATACTGACGGTTCCGGGCTTGCGAGTTCAAGCCCAGAACTTAGGCGGTGTGGATGGGCTGTCGTGGACGTTGACCAGGGGGGATTCCCCGCAGGGCCCTGTGTGGGCCCTTGCCCGGGCGCCAGACGGTGCCCCGCGCCGAGAGGTACGCGGCGCTTCGCGCTTTGGAAGTTGCACCCCAGGGGGCCGAAGTGATCACGGATCACCTCCAGCTTGTCCGCGAAGGAAGCTCTTGGGATCCCGGTCTGGCCGAGGCACGAAATGTTCATGCTGATTTATGGCGCGAGATTTTTGAGCTTCACGAGGGCGCAAGAGACAGACCGCGCTTCCGCTGGGCCCTGCGCACCGAGGGCCCGAAGATATCATTTGTGGTAGCAGCTCTGACACCCAAGCCTATCTTGGAAATGCATGGGCCAGAAGGCTCCAGATGTTCCGGTCCAGGCCGAAAGAGCCCAGATCAAAAATCATCAGCTCACTTGGGATTTTTTCACGTGCGATTCAGATACTTAGTATGGCGGATGACGAAGTGGACGCCCCACCACCGCCCCCTAAGATGGACCCGAGCATGGTGCCCAAGCTCTCTGCAGCACCATGAACTTTACTTTGTTGCCTCTCGCGCAGAATGGAGATGCAAGCGCTGCAACATGACAACGACCTCCGACCTGACCCTGCGGGGTATGCGCACGGGGGGAAATCGTATTTGCAAGCCAACTACCATCCAGCAGTGGAGAGCGAATTTGACCTTCCAGCAGCTCGCCAACGAAGGAGCTAAGGTTTCCTCCGACTCTTTCCCTGCTGCGCGTGCTGCTTTAGATTTTGCTGATTTGGTCCTGGGGCCCGTGCCTGGAACGCTGCACTCTGGGCCTCCTGGGGACCTGGGGACCTCCACCTCTGCTTCCGACTCCAGGGGCGCTTCAGGCACGGAAGAGGACGGCCTGAATGTTTTTAGAGATCTCCCGCACAGACCCGTTCGGCACGGTCGAGCGATAATATGTCAAGCGTGCACCTGTTTTCTCATCATGCCCGATGGGCGCTGCCGAGGGCTCGGACGCGTGTGCAGAGGTGCTGCGAAGTCCAGAGCCGATCGCGAGGTGCAAAAGAAGAAGATCAAGAATGCCGAGAGAGGCAGGCACCCAACCACTGGAGTGCCACTGGACCCTGCCCCAACTGTCCAGGGTCCGACCACATCGACTTCCCACCTGGTTGCCACGGCCCAATGTTCGGACTTGCCTGCTGCTACGGCAGCCTCGAGCAATGTTGTGGGTCTTGGCGCGGGGGAGGGAGACTCGGGATCTTCGGACTAACATGTACGGGGCCGCGAATCGGTTTCGTGGCCCCCTTTTCCTTTCCCAAGCACCTGTGCCTTCCGTCGGCCTCGTGCCGAAATGTAGCTGCCGTGACTGCTCGGTGACTGGTTTGCGGTCTCTGAGTGTACAGCGTGGCCAGCAGCACTGTGCCCTCGGGAGGTGCTCCACCTCAACAGCCACATGACGGAGCTGGAGGCCAGAGAGAAAGGATCACACGGCGAGTCTGGGCAGGCAACAAAGCGGCAGACGAGTACGCAGCGGCAGGCGCCAAGACCCACGCGATCAGCGACACCGAGATGAGCTGCTACGAGTGGGTGAGGGCGACGGCACACCTGGTCAGGCAGAGGATCGCAGCCACCACGAAGGACGCACTCACCAGACGTCCGCCAGAGGAAAAGGAGATGCGTGAAGCACGAAGAGCCCAGGCCAAGCGGAGGAGGCAGGAGACGCTGAGGAAGAGGGACCTGCTCGGCGACAACCCCCAGCGAAAGCCCACTTTGCAGCATGTCCTGAAGCGGGACCGTCGGGGCACAGGCTGGACATGCCTATGCTGCTGGGAGTCGGTCAGCAGCACTACCACGGCAAAGAACATACACGAATGGCTGACGAGGACCTGCAGCGGACCTCCACCTCCGACGGCACTCACGGTCACGAAGTACGGAGTCGAGTCGCACCACACGCACAACCGATGGTTCTGCGAGAACTGCGGAGGAGCCACCACGGAGCTGATCGCCAAGAAGCTGCAAGAGCCCTGCGGCGGACACACGGCGTGTGACAGCGGACACTACAGGCTCCAGTGCTGGCTGAAACAAGCGGCGTGCGAGGGAAGCACTTGCGCCGTGCACGCCGAGGAGCTCACGGAGGAGGAGCCCCAAGCGGAGGAGCTGGAGGAGGCCAGCAGCAGCCAGAGCACGGAGGTCGACGCGGCGGGGGGCACAAGTGGTGTTTCCTGGCGAAATAAACAGGAAGAGCCACCCCGTCGCCTGCGGGTGAAGTGCCGAGGCGACGCAGCGAGTGCAGAGGCAGAGGCTGAACCAGGCGAGCATGACCTTCCCCCACCTCTGATCGCCCCAGGAGTGGCCAGGGGCCCCGCGTGGCGGGATAATGGGTGGAAAGCAGAGCTGGCCAGGCGCAGGGCGGAGAAGGAGGAGGCTGCAGCGAGAGCGCGACGCGCCAAGGCGGCAAAGCAGCAAGAGGCAGCCAGCGGCAGCCAGATCACGGAGTCCGAGGCGGCGGGGGGCACAAGTGGTGTTTCCTGGCGAAATAAACAGGAAGAGCCACCCCGCCGCCAGCGAGTGAGGCGCCGAGGCGACATCGCTGGCGCTTAGGCAGAGGCAGAAGCAGGCGAGACAGGCCCCCCCCCCCACCCCTGAGCGCCCCAGGTGTGGCCAGGGGCCCCGCGAGGCGGGATATTGGGGAGAGGGCCGAGCTGGCCAGGCGCAGGGCGGAGTCAGAGAGGAGACCTGAAAGGTCGGAGAGCGAACGACGCAGAGATGAAGAACCAGCGGTGAGGAGGCTTCTGGACGTGACCGCCGCCGCCGCCTCAGCATCGACGCCAGCACCGACCCCAGCCCCAGCACACCCAGCAGCCGCAGACGACACAGCAGAGGAAGAGGCAGCGCAACGCGAGGCCTCGCGAGCGCTGCTGGAGGCTGAGAGGAGGAGAGCTGCTCGCCCGCCGCCTGAGGCCAGGCCAACCAGAGCGGCGGCCGCTGGCCCACCCCTGGCGCTGGGCGAGCTTCGGCGGCTGCTGGACGGAGGCGGAGGTGAACGGCCTGCAGGGCGGGACCACAGGGCCACGCGACGAGGAGCTGATGGCAGAAGAAGTGGTCCTCCCCGCCCTGCAGCACAAGGACAAAGCTGCGGAGCCGCCGAGAGGAGCGGCCGAGGACGGCCGAGCGGCGCTGGGGGCAGCGCTGACCCGCGCGCGCGCGCCGACAGCGCGCCCGCGCGGGCGAGCCACGACGTGGCGGCTCGAAAGAGCTCGGAAAGAGCCCGCTCGTCCTCATCCCCCCAATCCCGTCGTCCTCGTCCTCCTCCTCCTCCTCCTCCTCCTCCTCCTCCTCCTCTCCTCCTCCTCCTCCTCCTCCTCTCCTCATCCTCCTCCTCCTCCTCTCCTCTCCTCTCCTCCTCCTCCTCCTCCTCCTCCTCCTCCTCCTCCTCCTCCTCCTCCTCCTCCTCCTCCTCCTCATCCTCCTCCCCTCCTCCTCCTCCTCCTCCCCTCCTCCTCCTCCTCCACCTCCTCCTCCTCGTCCCCATCCTCCTCCTCCTCATCCACCTCCTCCTCCTCCTCCTCCTCCTCCGCCTCCTCCTCCTCCTCCTCCTCCTCCTCCTCCTCTTCCTCACCTCCTCCTCCTCCTCCTCCTCCTCCTCCTCTTCTCCTCTTGCTCACACCTCCTCCTCCTCCTCCTCCTCCTCCACCCTCCTCCCCTCCTCCTCCTCCTCCTCCTCCCCCTCCCCCTCGTCCTCATGCTCCTCTTCCTCCTCATCATCATCTTCCTCCTGCTCCTTCTCAGCAGCAGCCGCACCAGCAGCGGCATCATCATCATCATCATCATCATCATCATCATCATCATCATCATCATCATCATCATCATCATCATCAGCATCATCAGCATCATCAGCATCATCAGCATCAGCATCATCAACATCATCAGCAGCATCAGCATCATCAGCATCATCATCCTCATCATCAGCATCATCAGCATCATCACCATCATCATCATCAGCAGCAACACCATCATCAGCATCATCATCAACATCATCCTCATCATCATCATCATCATCAGCATCATCAACGTCATCATCAGCATCACCATAATCATCATAATCAGCATCGTCATCAATGTCATCAGCATAACCATCATCATCATCAGCATCATCGCCATCATCATCATCATCATCATCATGATCATCGTCGTCGGCACCATCATCATCATCATCATCATCATCATCATCATCATCGTCAGCATCATCATCATCATCATCATCATCATCATCATCAGTATCATCATCACCTCACTATCATCACCATCATAATCAGCATCATCACCATCACCATCATCATCAGCATCAGCATCATCAGCAGCAGCGTCATCATCAGCATCAGCATCATCATCTCGATCATCACCAGCATCATCGCCATCATCAGCATCGTCACGATCATCGTCATCAGCATCATCGACAGCATCATCATAATCATGTTCATCATCGTCATCAGAATCATCGTCTTCACCGGCATCAGCATCAGCATCATCATCATCATAACCTCCAGCATCATCATCATCACCATCATCACCAGCATCATCATCATCAGCATCAGCATCATCAGCATAATCGTTTTCATCAGCATCATCGTCAAAATCACCATCATCATCATCATCATCGTCGTCGTCATCATCACCACGATCAGGATCGTCATCATCATCAGCATCATCATCAACAACAGCATCATCATACTCATCAGGACCATGATGATGATCATCATTATCAGACCCCTCAGCATCGTCAACAGCATCAACATCACCATCATTATCATCATCAACATCCTCATCATCAGCCTTGTCAGCATCATCAACAGCATCACCATCACCAGCTCCATCAACATCAGAAAGAGGGTGTTCTACCGCTGCTGGTGGAAAACCGGGGGGTCACTGGGGGTTCCAAACCCTTCCCCCCCCCCTCGAAAACGTGGGGGGTCACTACCAGTTCGAACCACCCCCCCACCCCCCACCCCCAATCCATCATGAAAAAGGGGGTGGTTCACTACCAGTTCGAACCCCCCCCCCCTCGAAAACCGGGGGGGGTCACTACCGGTTCGGACCCCCCCCCATCGCCGCCGGCAAACGATTCCCGCTCCTCGGGACAGATGGACAGTGGTGGGATACTGGGACAGTGGGGACGGTGGTGGTGGGGACAGTGGTGTGGGGACAGTGGGACTGTGGTGCGGACAGTGGTGGGGACGGTGGTGGTGGTGACAGTGGTAAGGGGACAACGGGACAATGGTGGGGACAGTGGGACAGTGGTGAGGACGGTAGTGGTGGGGACGGTGGTGAAGGCGGTGGTGAGGACGGTGGTGGGACAATAGTACAGTGGGGAGAGTGGTGGGGACAGTGGGGACAGCGGGACAAGTGGTGGGGACAGTGGGACAGTGGTGGGGACAGTGGGAAAAGCGGGACAGCACAGTGGGACAGCGGCGGGGACAGTGGGGACAGTGGGACAGTAGTGGAAACAGTGGGGACAATGGGACAGTGGTGGGGACCGTGGGGAAAGTGGGGAGAGTGGGACCGTGGTGGGACAATGGTGGGGAGAGTGGGGACAGTGCGACACTGGCGGGGACACTGGTGGGGACAGCGGGAACAATGGTGGGGACTATGGGACAGTGGTGGGGACAGTGGTGGTGGGGACAGTGGTGTGGGGACAGTGGGAATGTGTTGGGCCCCCCCTCGCCGCCGGCAAACGATTCCCGCTCCTCGGGACAGATGGACAGTGGTGGGGATACTGGGACAGTGGTGGGGACGGTGGTGGTGGGAACTGTGGTGTGGAGAACGTGGGACAATGGTGCGGACAGTGGTGGGGACGGTGGTGGTGAGGACAGTGGTGAGGGGACAGCGGGACAGTGGTGGGGACAGTGGGACAGTGGTGAGAACGGTAGTGGTGGGGACAGTGGGACAGTGGGGACAGCGGGACAAGTGGTGGGGACAGTGGGAACAGTGGGACCTCACAGTGGGACAGCGGCGGGGACAGTGGGGACAGTGGGACAGTAGTGGAAACAGTGGGGACAGTGGGATAGTAGTGGAAAGTGGGGAGGGTGGGACAGTGGTGGGACAATGGTGGGGAGAGTGGGGACAGTGCGACACTGGTGGGGGCACTGGTGGGGACAGCGGGAACAATGGTGGGAACAGTGGGGACAATGGAACAGTGGTGGGGACGGTGGTGGGGACAGTGGTGTGGGGACAGTAGGAATGTGGTGGGGACAGTGGGACAGTGGTGGGGACAGTGGTGGTGGGGACAGTGGTGCGGGCGGTAGCGAAGACGGTGGTGGGACAATGGGACAGCATTACCGTGGGGGCAGTGGACAACGGCCCCCACTGGACAGTGGTAGGGGACAGTGGTGGGAACAGTAGGACTGCTCAGTGGGACAGTGGGGGGGACAGTGGGGACAGTGGGGCAGTGGGGACAGTGGGGCAGTGGTGGGGACCGTGGGGAAAGAGGGGAGAATGGGACTGTGGTGGGAACAGTGGTGGGGACAGTGGTGACAGTGCGACAGTGGTGGGGGCACTGATGGGGACAGTGGGGACAGTGGTGGGAACAGTGGGGACAGTGGTGGTGGGGACAGTGGTGGCGACAGCAATGGGGGATGTGGTGCGGACGGTGGTAGGGACCCGGGAGGGGAGTCGTTTGCTGGTGGTTTTCTGGAAGGGGGGCGGGTTCGAACCGGTAGTGACCCCCCTCTATTTTCTGGAGGGGGGGGGTGTTCGAACCGGTAGTGACCCCCCCCCGGTTTTCCGGAGGGGGGGGGAGGGAGCGGTTAGGGGGGGGGCCGCGGGGAAGGGGGGGGGTTCTAGCAGGGGGGGGATTTTCGAAGTGGGGGGTGCGATCCCTGGGTTCCAGAGGAAGAGGGGGAACATTTTCCACAGTAAAGCGACGGTGGATCACGCTCTCTCCAACATCAGCATCATCAGCATCAGCAGCAGCATCATCATCATCATCATCATCATCATCATCAGCATCATCAGCATCATCATCATCATCATCATCATCATCATCATCATCATCATCATCACCATCAGCATAATCAGCATCATCAGCATCATCAGCATCATCAGCATCATCAGCATCAGCACCAGCATCATCCTCATCCTCATCCTCATTATCATCATCCTCCGCCTCATTATCATCGTCATCATCATCATCACAATCATAATCATCATCAAAATCATCATCATCAACATAATCATCATCATCGTCATCATCAGCACCATCACCATCACCATCACCATCATCAGCAGCAACATAATCATAATCATCATCATCATCATCATCATCATCATCATCATCATCATCATCATCATCATCATCCGCATCATCCGCATCATGACCATCATCATCAGCAGCATCATCAGCATCAGCATCAGCATCATCATCATCATCAGCATCATCGTCCTCATAATAATCAGCCTCAGCAGTATCATCATCAGCAGCATCAGCACCAGCATCATCATCATCATCATGAGCAGCAACATCGTCAATATTATCATCATCAGCAGCATCATCATCAGCAGCATCAGCAGCACCATCATCAGCAGCATCAGCAGCATCATCAGCAGCATCATCGTCAACATCATCATCATCATCATCATCACCATCATCATCATCATCATCACCATCGTCATCAGCAGCATCATCAGCATCATCATCAGCAACTCAATCATCAGCAGCAGCAGCATCATGATCAGCATCATCATCAGCATCAGCATCATCATCAGCAGCAGCGTCATCAAGAGCATCAGCATCATTATCACCATCAGCACCATCATCATCATACATAGCATCATATCGTCAGCATCATCAGCATACTCATCAACATCATCATCAGCGTCACAATCGTCATCATCAGCAGCATCATGATCAGCATCATCATCAGCAGCATCATCATCATCATCAGCGTCACCATCATCATCATCCTCATCAGCATAACCATCATCACCACAACAATAATAATCGTCAGCAGTATCATCACTAGCTGCATAATCATTATCATCAACATCAGCTTCATAATCATCACCATGATCAGCAACAGCATCATCATTCACCCTCTCATTGGCCACATCCGTCTTCTTCTCCTTGCTTGCCTTCTCCCTCTTCTTCGTCTTCTTCCTCATGTTCGTCTTCCTCCTCCTCCTCATCCTCCTCCTCCGCCTCCTCCTCCTACCCGCTCGTCCTCCTCGCCCCTTCCCGACGTCCTTGTCCTCCTCCTGCCCCCCCCCTCCTCCTCCTCCTCCTCCTCCTCCTCCTCTTCCTCCTCCTCCTCCTCTTCCTCCTCCCTCCCCTCCTCCTCCTCCTCCTGCTCCTCCTCCCCCTCCCCTCCTCCTCCTCCTCTTCCTCCTCCTCCCCTCCTCCTCCTCTCATCCTCCTCCCTCTCCTCCTCCTCGGCCTCCTCGGCCTCCCTCCTCCTCCCTCCTCCTTCTCTCCTCCGCCTCCCTCTCCCGTCCCCACCTCCCCCTCCCCTTCCCCCTCTCCTCCCCCTCCCCCTCCTCTCCTCTCCTCCTCCTCCTCCTCCTCCTCCTCGGCCTCCTCCGCCTCCGCCTCCTCCTCCTCCTCCTCCTCCTACTCCTCCTCCTCCTCTCCTCCTCCTCCTCCTCCTCCTCCCCTCCTCCTCCTCCTCCTCCCTCCTCCTCCTCCTCCTCCTCCTCCTCCTCCTCCTTTGATCCTGAGTCGCATCCTGGGTCCTGTGGAAGGGACCCGGATTCCGAAGGCTGCGAAAACGTAAGGAACCGTGCAGTTTGTTCGTCTTCGAGGAGCACAAAACCTCAGGAGCCGGCGACTCGCCTTCCCCTTCTGCACGTGGGCCGCAGGGGGGACCAGCCCGGGGAGGGAGGGACATCAACCAGGAATCGGTGATGCATCCACGATAGATCGGCGACCCTCGATAGCGAATCAGCACCTTCCTGGCGGGGTAGGGCTATCAGGCCCCTATCGGCGATGAATGGACGATTGGGGGTCGGTGCGTCTCCCCACTGATCCTGTGCACCCTAACCTGCTCCCACCTTCGCGCTTCGCGCTCCGCGAAGCGCGAATAACTTCGCGGTCTCGCGCCGCCCCCCCAAAGGGAGAAAAGGAGGACGAGGAGGAGAGGGAGAAGGAACCAGGACCGCGAAGCGCGAATCACTACGCGCCAGCGTGGGAGCCCATGTCGATGCATCCCCCCCGTGGAGCCCGTGCACCCTGACGTTGCCCCTGAATCTGGCTGGGCCCCGCCACGCCTCGATCGGCTGGAGCTCCGGGGCGCCGAAGATGAACTCGTCCGTGATCTCCCTGAGGAACTCCTGCGGGCGTGGACGGGAGGAGGCGGAGGAGGAGGAGGCGGAGGAGGAGGAAGAAGAAGAACAAAAAGAAGAAGAGGGGGAGGAATAGCAGGAGGAGGAGGAGGAGGACGAAGAGGAGGCGGAACAGGAGGACGGGGGGAGGAGGAGGAGGAGGAAAAGGAGGAGGAGGATGAGGAGGATCATGAGGAGGAGCAGGAGGAGAAGGAGGACCAAGAGAATGAGGAGGTTGAAAACGAGGGGGGAAGAGGAGGTGGAGGAGGCGGAGGAAGCGGAGGATGAGGGGGAGGTGGATGAGTAGGAGGAGGCGGATGAGTAGTAGGCGGATGATGATGATGCTGATGATGATGCTGATGATGATGATGCTGATGATGATGATGATGCTGCTGTTGGGTCTGCTGCTGCTAATCATGATGGTGGTGATGTTACTGATGGTGTTGGTGCTTATGTTGATGCTACTGATGATGATGCGGCTGATGGTGTTAATGATAATGTTGATGATGACGGTGCTAATGCTGATGATGTTGATAATGATGCCGATGATGCTGACGATGTTGGTGCTGCTGATGCTGGAAGTGATGGTGTTGTTACTGGTACTAATGATGATGTTGGTGGTGATACCGATGATGTTGGTGCTGCTGCTGTTGCTGCTGATGCTGATGCTGATGGTGCTGCTGATGGTAATGGTCACGCTAATGATAATGATGATTATACTGATGATGATGGTGGTGCTGATGATGATGGTGACGTTGAAGATGATGGTGACGCTGCTGATGATGAGAATGTTGATGCAGATGCTGGTGGTGATGCTGCTGATGTTGACGATGGTTATGTTGATGATGCTGATGACGCAGAGGAGGAGAGCGATGATGACGGTGGTGATGATGATGGCGATGGTTGTGGTGGTGATGCTAATGATGGCGGTGCTGGTGACGGCAATGGCGGCGATGGTGATGATGATGATGATGATGATGATGATGATGATCATGATGATGATGATGATGATGAGGATGATGAGGATGACGATGATATGTAGGCGGTCGACGAGTTTGCCGAGCAATCCGAGCTCGGATCTGGCGAGGAGACTGCGGTACAGACTCGGGAAGCTCCCACATGCCTCGAGGGGCGCCTGGTGCCCGTCTCGGCGGCGCTTCGGTTCCGGGGGCAGCCGGCCTCGCCAGATAACGAAAACGAACGACGCCCGCTTCGCTCCAGGCTGCCGCGAGCTTGGGGTGCCGCCGAGAGGTGACCCTCAGGCGGGCCTCAAACGCGAGTTCGGGGGTAGCAGAGTGCGACAGGCGGTGCGCGTTGAGAGCGCCAAAAAAAGCATCCATGCACGCGGCGCGTTTCAAAATAGCGGACATGTCATCAAACGCGAGGAGGAGGAGGCAGGAAGGAAACCAATGCATGCTCATCTCACGTCGGTACACACAATGCACGTCCCATCCATCTTTCCAACAATGCTTCGAAGCGAGGGCAGTGAGAGTAACGGCGTAAGGAATCGGCGTCGCCGCAACCCGACTCGCTGCAACCAAACAAGCACCCACGAGGCGAGGTGTGGAAGCGGGCACTCGTGCAAATCGAGCCTGTCAGCATTCGCAAGGCTGCCGCTCCAAGATACATCGACGACGCACGGCATGCACGACGGATGTTCTCACGCATGATCTCGATCTGATTCGCGCCGACCTCGGGGCAGAAGTAATGTGTTCTGCGGAGAAGTGTTTCACGAACGGGTTCCGAGCTCTGAATAGACCTGAAGTGGGTGTACAGTTTAAGTTGAAGCATGGACGAGCCTGACGAGAGACCCGCAGGCAGCCCAGAGTACCAATCGCGAACGGAGCGAATATACCCCAAGAAGCTATGCTCATGGCACCCTCTCTGCCAACGGCAGGGAACGCGTTCGAGGTCATCGCGGGCCCTGTCAAGGTCTTCCAAGACACCGTGGAGGCCACCAGACTTGATGTAATAGCGTATCGCAGCGGCTCGAGCGACAGCGTTCAAATCGATAAACTCGGTCGGGGAACCTATCGCTTTCAACTTAGTGGCGATGTTATATGAGATGGCGTCCCGCGGCCCCGAGGTGAGCTTCATCGCATTCTCGCGGAACAAGTGCGAGAGGCAAGCATCTGGCGGAAAGAGCCGCAGTCGGAAGAGCAACTTCGAGACACACATGACGCGGAATGCACAAGCGCTCTGCGCAATGCCTAGGCCGAGTTTTCGCGCCTGGTGCACGCGGGAGATGAATCCTGGAATCGCAGCCGGCCGCGCTTCAGGGGCCGCGAGGGGCCCGATCGGAAACCCGAGATACATGGCCCAATGAACAACGCTCAACGCAGAATATGGCGCAACATGCGTCTCCAACGCAGCCGTAAGATGGACGGCATCCGCGGCACAACGCAGGATGAGCTGGCACTTCCCAAAATTGAGCTGCAGATTAACGCGGAGAGGAGCACACCCAGATCGGAAAACACGTTCAACACCCCAAAGCAAAAATCATCGGCGTAGGCGAGGTGGAGGCCAAGGGAGGCAGAGCACCTATGCCTGACCCAGTCCAGGAGAGGAGCGACGGCAAGCACGAAAAGGAACATGGAGGCAGGGCACCCCTGCCCAACACCTGAGCGGACGTCGATCGAGTGGAAGAGTTGACCCCAAACAGGGACAATCGCAGTACTTGAGGCATGCAGCATAACGAAGAATTGGATAATGTGGGAGGAGATTCCCATCGCGCGCAAGACAAAGAATAGCCAGCCCTGCGACAAGCTGGGAAAGGCCGAAGCAACACCGGTGAGAAGAATTGCCGAGTGCTTGTCATCATTCATGCACCTCGTCGCCCCCCAAGCCTCTGCCTAGACTACGTTCTCAATCATGTCCCTCCATGCTACACACTTCTGCTCAGGCCCTGCAAGGTGAGGCGTTGGCAACGACGGGCGAGATGCAGGCAGTGGCTAACAGCTTGACATCTGTGTTGCCCAAGCTCAGCGGACGCGCATTCGGCGCAGCACGGGAGAGAGCCTGCCCGCGCCCTTCGGGAGAAAGACCATCGGACTGCATGACGCGCCATCGGGAAGGGCGGAGATGCGGTCGTCGAATAGGGCGAGACAACAGGAATAGTGGATGCGAGACTGGATGCGAGACGCGCACGGGCGCTTCCAAGTATCATAGGGTAGCCCGTCAGGACCAGGAGTGCTGCGCCTGCAACCTAAGAACATCTCATGCCATTCAGGGTCGGGCACAGTCCATTCACGGTTAAGCGGACCCTCGAGCTTCTTGATGCGGGGGGTAAGGTCATTCCACTTAGTCGCGTCAATCCCAGGAGCAGGGAAGACCCCCGCCCAATGACCACCAAGAACACGAGCCGCTTCAGCATTGGAGCCAGTAGGGGCACTGCGAACGCGAACCCCCCTTTTTCAGAAGGGCCCCCCCCCTGCCCCCTGAGCTGTTCACCCTGAGAGCCCCGATGGGGGCTACGGCCGGCCGAACAGTCGATCCCACTCGCAAGTTGGATTCGCAAGTACCCTCTGGAGCAGAACCCAAGACCGTGTGCCTTCGAATTTTTGGCCGGAAAAGTTTGCGACGACGAAGACGGGCCGCCTGCGAACGTTTCGTAGCGTCGTCGATGTTGGAACGCTGAATCTCCTGCTCCTCCCCATCTGAGATCTGCCGATACCAATGGAACACCTGTTGAGAAATCCCGCGAAGGTGAGAGCAGTATATATATATATATATATATATATATATATATATATACATATATCGAAGTGCACGCTGAGCCTCGGGTAGCACTGGGTCGCAAGCTGGATGCGAGCGGTCTCGCCCGTCTGCGCGGCGCGGAGAGCGCGCGGGGCCCAGCGGTGCCGCCCTTGCTTCGTCTTAGCCCCCCGGCTGCGAAGAGCTCGTCGCGCGGCGTTCCCAGCCGCGAAACAGAAAGTTTTAGTGGCCGCAAGCCTCGCCCAGACATCCCACTTCTCAGGATCTCCAAAAGAAGGAAGGTCTTCAAGAACCTGTCCAAACTCGGGCGCCCTCGCAACGCCGGGCGGGATGCAAGGGTAACCGGGGTCGGGGCGACGCGATTCGAAGACCGCCTTCGCGGGGGCGCGATCGCTCGGCATCGAGGACTTCAAGAACCCAGTCGTCGATGTCACAATAGAAAGGTTGCGGAGAAAGGCGGGGGGACGCCGCGAGTGGATGCGGTCGATCCTGGACGTTTAATCGACGGCCGTCCCTTCCCTCCCCCGCCGAGCGCCCAAGCCCTGGTAAACCTCGGCGAGGTGCGGGATGTACCGATTAAGAGCACGCGCGTGAAACGCGTCGCCAGCTGCGAACCCACTCCCACCTCCAGCAAACCTCCCCTCCTCCTCCAAGACAAAATTCCAATCCCCCGTGAAGAGCGCATGAGCCGCACATTCAGAGCTACCTTCGCAGTGGCGAGCAAAATCCTGCTGCACAATCTTCAGAGCCCCTGAGAAGAGAGCGAGCGGGTCGGAGGCGTTGGGCAAGTGGAGATTGCACGCAATCAAGATGCCAGAATTTACCCAATAACGTACTCTTCAAGACGCGCCCAGTGACCGGAGTAGCATGTAGGATGGAAGAGAAGCGAGAGGCGAAATCAGCTGAGACCGCAGCAACAATCCTCCCCTCGAGCACAGAGTCCGCGAAAAAGGTAAACCCGAACACGCGCCCAGGCAGCTGGTGCTGAAGCTCAGCGATGTCCCCATTCATGCCCGTGCGTTTCCTTTGCTGTAGATACATCGCGTGTTTGGCAAAGTTTGAGATATGTAGCTCATCGAGCGGACGCCCTCCAAGAATGCGCCTTGACAGAGGCGAACAAGGCCTCGGCGTTCCAGGCGCAGACAGAGAAAGGACGAGTGGGGAGGAACAGAGCACAGGAAGAAGGGAAAGGCCCCTGATCTGCATGACGGGGGCCTCTAAAGGTAGAACTACATACTGGGGAAAGACGACCAACGAATTGATTTTCCTGAATACTGAGGCCCCTTCTCTATCGACAAACAACGCGACATGAAGAAACATGCGCACCCTTCTCGAACAACGACAGACAAACTCGAATTTCGACGTGAACTACTCCACTCAATCGACGAACAACACACCAAACAACCTCCAAATATTAACTTTTCGGGATGAAAAAAAAAGTGAAGATTTGTATATAAAAAACCAAAAACTTCCACGCACATTTGCGAAGTTTCGATGGGTAAATTCCTGAGCGAATTCGCGAAACAAGCATTCCACACATCCTGAAATTAATCAGAACCAGTGGGGCCCCGCGCGCATTCCTTTCGAAATGTTCGCGCTTTACCTCTTGGATTCGATTCGCTCTCCGAGCAAGGATCGCCAGACGAGTGTATATATATATACACATATATATATACATACATATATACACACAAAAGCCCCAAATCCAGATAACCGGTTTTTAAGCCATGAGCTTTCCAATGGGAGTGGGGGCCGATGGGGCCCCGCGCGCATTCCTTCCAAAATGTTGGCGCTCACCTCTTGGATTCGATTTTGTCTGAGCCGGGGTCGCAAGACGAAAAAAAAAGTATGCGAGAATCCCAGATCAAGAGAACTGGTCAAACAAAAAAAAAAACATTGGTTGTCCAGTAGGACTCGGGGCCGACGGGGCCCTACGCGCATTCCTTCTGAAATGTTGGTGTTTTACCGCAGGTCAAGTGGCGGCCGCGACGAACGACGGCATGAACCTGGGTGACTTACCCACTAGCGCCGCGCGGCGGACGAACGACGGGGCAAACCTGGCACTACTTACCGACTTGTAGCCGATTAAGCCCCTCTCATTGATCTGCACGACAGTCCGCGTCAGCGCGCAAAGGGGCGGCGCAGCAGCACGGCCCCCGCCTGCTCGACTGAGGCGACGTGGTCTTGGATGCCGAATTCAACGAACACGCCTCGCCCACAGGTTGCTCAAACCTGAAACTACACGCCGTCGCCCACCGACGCCTTCGCAGCGTTGACGGGGTCGTGGGCACTCCGCAGGACATATGCGGTGCCACTGAGACCTGCGCCCCCAACCCCGAATCCTTTCGGGGGGGGCAACTCATTCAAACGGGCACGGGCACGACCGAGCGAAAGAAACAACTGGCGATCACTGAAATCGAGACCGCGACGCAATCGCAAAGAGAGGCAGCAGGGCGAAGAGGATCGGGGCGAGCCCAAGAGTTCCCAGTCCTCGAAACCAATTATCAAAGAACGTGCTCCCGGCGGGAGGGCTCTCAAACAGCGGGCTCATGTTTTTGGACAGGCCGAGCGCGCGGGCGATGATATTCGGCTGGTCGGCGGAGCTAGCGAAAGCAGTGACGCAGGCGGCGCCCGCGGTCTTCAGGTCGTTCGCGGGTAAAGGGTATCGGGGGCCCAAGTAGAAGCAGCTTGCGCGCGTCGCCCTGCGCCTTCTCAACCTGGCTCGCAGCGCGGAGTGGCTCGCCACTCGCTGAAGAGCCCGAAGTGGAAGGAGAGGACGGGGGCGTAGGTGTAGAGAGAATGCCTTCGATGTGACCTTCGGAGATCCTTCGACGGCCGGCGAGGCCCTGCGGCTGGCGCTCGATCTCATCGCACTTGGCGGCAAGCGCGGGCGGCGCAGTCTCGATGTCCATGCCGTCGGCGCCGCGGGGCTGCATCTCGCTGCGCAGCCTCGATCTTGCGGTCCTGGTCGGCCACCGCAGTCTTCAGGTCCTCCGCCATTTGTGCGTGCTTCTGGTACACGTCGCGATGAAGCAGGGTTAAATTGTTGGCGAGCTCGCCGCATCTCGTAATGCTGGTCTGCACGGCCGTGCGAACGCCCTCCACTTCTTGCGCGCTCTGGGCCATCATCTGGCTCGCGCCGTGGATGCTGTTCGCGATGACGTCGAGCTTTGGGGGCTCATTGTCTCGGGGTGCACGTGGTCTGCGCGAGTCCGCAGATCGGCTCGCACTCCTTCTGACAGACGATGGTTCTGACGAGGCGGAACGTCCTTGCTGCTCACGTCGCTCAGAGCGTCGCCCCCCCCCCCCCCCCATGGTGGCGCCATGAATGAAACGGGAGATGCAGGGAGAGGTCGGTAGCGAAGGGCTCCCACAGGAGCTCACCAGAGAGGCAAGGGAACCGGGCCTGTGGAGGGCTGCCTCTAGCCCCGCCCAAACGGCCCTCAGCCACCTCGACAGATGTCCACGGACTTGAGCCATAATGGCCTGAGCCAGAATGGCGACGGATGATGATGACGATGGTGGTGACGGTGCTGCTGATGGTGGTGATGGCGGTGATGATGTTGTTTGTGGTGATGACGATGACGATGGTAATGATGACGATATTGATCCTGACGATGTTGATGGTGATGATAAGGATGGTGATGATGATGTTGATGATGCTGCTGATGACGATGCTGATGATGACACTGACGATGCCGTCGATGGTGCTGATGATAGTGAT
>CAUYUJ010014462.1:380070-403369 GCA_963575745.1 Prorocentrum cordatum
GAGGACTCGCCTGCATCCGGGGAAAACGCCACTCTGCCGGACCTGCCGCGAATTGCGCAAGGAGGCCACGGGTGCAGGAAACCGGCGCGGACCTCCGAATGTCAATGTCTGTGCCGATGTGTGCTCCTCGAACGAAAAGGGGAGGAGGAGGAGGAGGAGGAGGAGGAGGAGGAGGAGGAGCTCCCGACTTGGGCGCGAGCTCCCGACTTGGGCGCCGCGGTCGTGTTCGTAATAGTACTGCGAATAATGGTGCTGCTAGTATTAGCTGCAGTGGCATTATGATTCGTGTCGCTAAAATCGGTGACAGTGCTACTGTTATTAACATTTCCATTACTAATTTCAGTCTTACTCTTATGCTTCATATTATGACTTTGTTTCTGCTTATGTTTCTGCTTCTGAGCCTGCGTCTGCTTCTTAGTGTTATTCATATTATGATATGTCGCCTCTGATTCATCCTATTCTCCTCCTCGTCCTCCCGTCCTTCTCCCCCTGTCCTCCTCCGCCTCCTCCTCCTCCTTCTCCTCCTCCTCCCCCTTCTCCTCCCGCTCCTCCTCCCCCTCCCTTCCCCCTATCCCCCCCTTCTCCTCCTCCTCCTCCTCCTCCTCGTCCTCCTCCTCCTCCTCCTCCTCGTCCAGAGCGAGTGGCCATGGACAGCCAGCCAAGGATCGACCTAAACTGTGTTTTTTGTTGTCGGTTTAGTTTCGCTGACCCTCATTTGTCTTCAATCCGCCTGTGCTGCAAAACGAAATCGAGACGAAAACGGCCCACGAAATCGCCCAAACATCGTTCAGGTTGACCACTGCAACCGGCTTCCATGCAGCTTGAATCTCTGTAGGACGGCTGGCGTCCACCCAAGCTTATATGCAGCACGCACCGCTGGGCCTGGTTAGATGCCCTGTCTCATGTGCGTCCGTGTATAAACAGACTGCAGATGAATGTGTGCGGATGGCGGGCCAGTGAAGCACCTTGAGCCAAGATGGCCTCGAGCCGAAGTGGCGACGGGTGCGCGCGTGACGCGGCTTGTGGCTGGGCCTGCAGAAGAGTGCACCGCGCTCGAACGCCAGTATCCGACCCCGCCGCCGCAGCCTCCCACCCAACTGGGAGCGTCCAAGAGGGGGCGTCCGAGGGGGGGGCTGGCAAATCTTGGCCCGAGGCACACCCGCGGCCAAGAAGGGGGCCAAGGGACGTCTTGAAACGAGAGGGACCGCGAGTATGTGATGATGTCGTGGCCCCGGCGATGATATCTCCTCCTCCTCCTCCTCCTCCTCCTCCTCCTTTTCCTCATCCTTTTCCTCCTCCTCCTCCTCCTCCTGCTGCTCTTCCTCCTCCTCCTCCTCCTCCTCCTCCTCTTCCTCCTCCTCCTCCTCCTCCTCCTCCTCCTCCCCCTCCTTTCCCCATGGTCATCAACCCCCTCTTGGCCGCCCCCGATCATCCCCATCCCGGGTCCCCGCACCCCACTTCCGGCAGCAGTAGGCACGCCATCCCCGGCGGCGGCGCACGGGGCTCTCGTTCAGGCTCCCGCGGCGGATGCTGCATCAAACAAGCGCGCTCCACTACTCGCAGAGTAGCCACTCGCACATGGCCTGGATCAAACCCAGGGGATATACGATATGTTAATCAAGACAAAGGAAGACGTTTTGAGCAGGCCGAACTATTCTCCTTTTGATGCCCACATGGCACATGCGACGTGCCGTTGACTTATCGGATGCGGACGCAGCGATCATATCGCGTTCGCGTCGAGGTGGGGTGCGGCGTCTGTTATGGGAGGCTGCGGGGGTGGGCCAGGCCTGCTGTAGCGCTCGGGTACCCACATGTTATGGAGGCTGCGGGAGTTGGCCGGGGCAGCTGTGGCGCCCGAACAACAACATGTTATGGGAGGGGTCCGGAGAGGTGGCCAGGCCCGCTCTGGCGCTCGAGCTCCCGACTTGGGCACCGCGGTCGTTTTCCCTCCTCCTCCCTCCTCCCTCATCCGCCTCTTCCGTCCTCCCTCCTCGTCCGCTTCCCTCCTCGGTAGGGACCCCCCCCGTAGAATCATAGCTTGGGTTGCAAGTGCAAGGCCCCGTGGATCCATTTCCCCTGGGGTCCCTTGTACCAGCTATTTTTATAGATTTATTCCACGAACAGAATTGGATCCACGAAGCTTCCGCGCCAAAAAATTGGATCCAGAAGACACGGAAATTTGATCTACGTGACTCTGGCACACGTAATTGAATCCAAATGGATCCATGCGTTCCCATGCAAGAGGAAAAAACGTTCGGCCTGGGGATGAGGAGTTTTGCGCCCCTTCTGTCCTTCAGCACGCTGCACGTGTTGGCTGCGCCCCTTCTGCCCTTCAGCACGCTGCACGCGTTGGTGGGGGAGACAGGGGTCAAAACCCGACTGAAGAGTTTTGCACCCCTTCTGCCCTTCAGCGCGCTGCACGTGTTGGCGGGGGAGACGGGGTTTCAAACCCCACTGAAGAGTTTGCGCCTTTCTGCCCTTCAGCACGCTGCACGTGTTGGCGGGGGGGACGGGGGTCAAAATCCCATTTGAGCAGGCCGAAAGATTGTCCTCTTGAGGCCCACATGACACATGCGAAGCGCCGTTGACTTTAGCGGATGCGGACACAGCGACCATATCGCGCTCGCGTCGAGGTGGGGCGCGGCATCTGTTATGGGAGGCTGCGGGAGTTGGCAGGGCCCGTTGTGGCGCTCGAACACCCACATGTTATGGAGGCTGCGGGAGTTGGCCGGGGCAGCTGTGGCGCTCGAGCAACGACATGTTATGGGTCCCCCCGCCTCCCTCCCTCATCCGCCTCTTCCGTCCTCCCTCCTCGTCCGCCTCCTTCCTCCGTCGGGAAGCCCCTCCCCCGTAGAATCATAGCTTGGGCTGCAGGTGCAAGGCTCCGTGGATCCATTTCCCCTGGGGTCCCTTGTATAAATTACTGTTGTAAATTCATTCCGGGAAAAGAATTGGATCCACGAAGTTTCCACGCCGAAGAATTGGATCCAAAAGACACGGAAATTCGATCCACGTGACTCTGGCACATACGTAATTGGATCCAAATGGATCCATGCGTTCCCATGCAAGATGAAAAAAATTCGGCCTGGGGATGAAAAGCGTTGCACCCCCTTCTGTCCTTCAGCACGCTGCACGTGTTGGCGGGGGAGACGGGGGTCAAACCCCACTGAAGAGTTTTGCACCCCTTCCGCCCTTCAGCACGCTGCACGTGTTGGCGGGGAGCACGGGGGTCAAAACCCGACTGAAGAGTTTTGCACCCCTTCTGCTCTTCAGCACGCTGCACGTGTTGGCGGGGGAGACGGGGGTCAAAACCCCACTGAAGAGTTTTGCACCCCCCCTGCCCTTCAGCACGCTGCACGTGCTGGCGGAGGAGACGGGGGGTCAAAACCCCACTTGAACAGGCCGAAAAAATTTCCTCTTGAGTCCCACATGACAAATGCGAAGCGCCGTTGACTTTAGCGGATGCGGACGCAGCGACCATATCGCGCTCGCGTCGAGGTGGGCTGCGGCATCTGTTATGGAAGGCTGCGGGAGTTGGCCAGGCCCGCTGTGGCGCTCGAACACCCACATGTTACGGAGGCTGCGGGAATTGGCCGGGGCAGCTGTTGCGCTCGAGCAACGACATGTTATGGGAGGGGTTCGGAGAGGTGGCCAGGCCCACTCTGGCGCTCGAGCTCCCGACTTGGGCACCGCGGTCGTTTTCCCTCCTCCTCCCTCCTCCCTCATCCGCCTCTTCCGTCCCCCCTCCTCGGTAGGGAAACTCCTCCCCCGTAGAATCATAGCTTGGGCTGCATGTGCAAGGCTCCGTGGATCCATTTCCCTTTGGGCCCCTTGAATTAATCATTGTTATAAAAGTACTCCAGGACAAGAATTGGATCCACGAATCTTCCGCACCAAAAACATTCATCCAGAAGACACGGAAATTCGATCCACGTGACTCTAGCACACACGTAATTGGATCAAAATTGATCCATGCGTTCCCATGCAAGAGGAAAAAACGTTCGGCCTGGGGATGAAGAGTTTTGCACCCCTTCTGCCCTTCAGCACGCTGCACGTGATGGCGGGGGGGACGGGGGTCAAAACCCTACTGAAGAGTTGTGCACCCCTTCTGCCCTTCAGCACGCTGCACGTGCTGGCGGGGGAGACGGGGGTCAAAACCCCACTGGTTGTTCGGACGTGTGCGAATAGGCACTCTGCGAGTGGTGGAACGCGCTCGGCGATGTACGGCGGGCGCGGTCCTCCCACTTCTCGCTCCCGATCTTGTTCTCCATCGTGGCGAGCTCGTCCGTGAACTTGCCGGCCGCGAAGCAGATCGTGGCAAACTCCCTGGCAGGTGGCGCCCGCGGGCGAGGCGGGCCCCGCCTCCTCCTCCCCTCTCGGCTCCTGTTGGGCCCCCCGCCATGGTGCACCGCCTGCTCCTCCTCCTCCTCCTCCTCCTCCTCCTCCTCCTCCTCATCTCCTCCTCCTCCTCCTCCTTCGCACTCCTCCGTACTCCTCCTCCTCCTCCGCACTCCTCCTCCTCCTCCTCCTCCTCCTCCTCCTCCTCCTCCTCCTCCTCCTCCTCCTCGAGTGTTCGATTATTCGATATGACGCGCAACACAAGCACAACGCACTGCAGATAAGAAATCAGACTGCCCCCGAGGCCTAAGGCCGATGGTCAGAGGCAGGGAGAGCAACAGAGGGCCCGATCCTGGCATCGGGTCATGGAAGGAGGCTCCTCTTGAGCTTTCCTGCTCTCGGGGGAACCTTGGCCTCCGACCCGCTGTGCACGTCGTGAAGCCACCGCGGACCGAGCGGCATACCACGGAGAGTCCACTACTCTCGATCCACGCCATATGCGATGTGTGGCCCGGGAGCCTGAGGCACACGTTACATTGCCTCTTCCCGAGATGGAAAACAACAACATGATATCGGTGGGGCTTGGGGAATGGCTTCCTGGGTCCGACACGCGACCGACCCAACTGCCCCAACTCCCCCAAACTGGGCTATGCCCCGTGAGTCTTCCCCATCCCATGCAATAGGGTAATGCGCATCTTCGTCGTGACATTCATAATCTCAGCGAAAGCCTCACTGACACCGTGCATTATGTTGCCTTGGGCGAGCAATCAGAATTCTTCTGAGACAACCTCTTCGCTCAAATAGCCCTTGGTTTTGACCACACGCGAGGGGCTGGCCAATGCTTTCGCGACCGACTTCCCGCAAAACTGTGGTTCTGTGGGTTGGCCCCCAAAAGGCCCAGGTGTGGGCACTCTGAAACCTGCAGGCGCACAGACATCATCACTGAAAATGGATTGCGGTCATGTCGGCAGCATGTTCTGCCGTTCCGCACCTGTCCGAGCGGCTCGGGATCCGCAAACGAGCCTGCCTTCCAGGGTCCACCTGCACCACACTGAGGACCGCTCGGGAGAGGTGGCCAAGGTGGGGGAGGAGGCAGGACCAGTCCGCGAACGGGAAGGCGCCGGGGGGGAAGGTGAAGGCGGGGCCCCCCCCCGTGCGCGCCGAAACAAACAAGCTGCCAGTCCACGATGGGCGGCTCGGCTCCTCCATCGAGCCTTGCACGCCATCCCCTGGAGAGGAGGGAGCTAGGGTTAGGTCGGGCATGTCCCCCTACAGGCGGACTTTGGACGAAACCATAAAAATACTCAAGTATACTTCAACATAGTCAACACATACTCGAAAAATCGTCCCCAGGATATTTTTGACTATTCTTTGATACTCCTCCTGTAGAGGGACAGGCCCAACTTAAAGCTCGGGGCCTGTGTCGGTGGCCTGCTAGATCACCTCGCGAGGGAAGAGATCTTCCCTGGCCGCAGAGACTTCTGGGAGGCTGGCTTTCCAGACTCTGTTTGGCCTGTTTCCACCACCGCTATCATACGTTGGAAGGGGAGGGGGTCATCCTCCTCCACCTCCACCTCTTCCTCCTCCTCCTCCTCCTCCTCCTCCTCCTCCTCCTCCTCCTCCTATTCGTCCTCCTCCTCCTCCTCGTCCTCCACCTCCTTCCCCCCTCCAACTCATGGAGGTGGTGGTGGAAAACAGGCCCATCACTCTGTACAAGGCCGTGGATCGCACGTGCTGCGGGAAGAGCGAACTTTAACGCCCCACCTGGCCAGAGAGGCCACCGCGGGGAGGGTCCCGCAAGAACAAGCAACTGCTTGAACTGGCCTTTCTCCAAAGGGGTTGGGTCGAGCTTCTTGGAGGCCAACTTCTGCCTGGCAACCGCCTACCCGGGTCCTCCAGAGAAACTGCCCTGGTTGTCAAATCATTTCTTTTTAAATGCACCCACACACATTCCCCCCTAAGGTTTTTGGATGAGAACCTGTTTCCGATAGCAGGAGGCGAATACTCGGTCAGTTTGAGTTCCGCTCCCAAACTTCGGTCGGGCATGTCCCCCTACAGGCGGATATTGGAGGACACATTCAAAATAGTCAAAGCAGACTCCACAAATGACATAAAATAGTCGAACAATCGCTCCCAGCCTAATTTTTTTTGTTCTATACTATTTTTGACTATTCCCCCTGTAGAGGGACAGGCCCGACTAAATCCCAAATTATCCGAGACGATCCCAAGACGGACTAGGCCCTAATCCGCCTCCTTACACCACGAGAGGGCGTCCGGTGCTGAGCCCTTCTCAAGCTGGCCCAGGATGCCCTCAAGAGGGGCAACGATAGGGGGGGACTGGCATAGGGGGGGATGCATCGACCTCGAATCGGCGATACATCGCCGATAGATCGGCGATATGCCCCCGACAGTGAATCCGCACGTTCCTGGGCAGGTCGGGGCTGTCGGGCCCCTATCAGCGATCCATGGGCGATTGGAGCCTCCCCGATACCTATCTCCCCCTATCGTTGCCCGTGACCTCAAGAGGGGCCCAAGACGGTCCCAAGACGGTCCACGAGGCATCCAAGACGGCCCAAGATCGGGGGCACGCAAGCATGGACTAGCGATCCATGGATTTGGCGCGCGGTCGCCAAATCCATGGATCGTGGGAGGTGCCCTCCCCAAAATGCGGCCGGTGCCGCCTCGCTCGGCGGCGGAAATCCGCGATTTCCCATGGAAACGGGACCAATCGCTAATCCACGCCTCTTTGGTCCATGTTTGCGATCGCCTGCTTGCCTGCGTCGCGCAGGCTCTCGTAGGACCGAAGCCCGCCCATCTCCACGAAGCAGCTGGCCTTGCAGAGCACCATTGGGTGACGCAGGCTGTCCGCCTCCGAAATCCGCCACCGCGACTCGAAGCACGAAGTGGAGCGTCCTCCGTTCCCCGGGCGCCCCCAATCCTCGATACGAATGCTGGAACCAGTTGAGCATCACCCACGCAGAACTAGAAGAAGAGCCTCGAGAGGGGGCACCCGAATACACCTTTCGAGCGCTCCGCCCCAAGAGGACCCCCGAGAGACCGCCGAGGCAGGTTCTGGAGAGGCCCCCGATCTCAGGCCCCGGGAAGCCCCCCGCGAAGGGCCCCCGAGAGGCCGCCTCCCGGACGCCCCAGAACCGCCTCCGGGAGGTTTCTTCGGCGGCGGGCGAGGGGGCGAAAGGAGAAGGAGAAGGCCTCCTCCTCCTCCTCCTCCTCCTCCTCCCTCGGCAGCGAGGGGAACTGAGAAGGAGAAGGCCTTCTCGGAAGGCGGCGGGACTTCTCAGAAGCTCTCGCGACTTCTGAGAAGGTGTTTTTTGCTGTCTTCGGGGAAGGCTGAGAAAACTTCTCAGAAGGCCCTGGAGCTTCGGAGCCTTCTGAGAAGGCCTTCTCCGTCTCACTTCCCCTCCTCGCTCACCGCCGACTTCTGGAGAGGCACGCAAGAAGTTTATGACATCAACATCCAGTAGTGAGGATGAGATGCTTCAAAGTCCACAGCAAGGCCTCAGAGTCGCTTCCGGGAGGCGTCCTGAGAGGCATGCAAGAAGCCTCCGACGTCAACATCTATAGTGAGGATGTGATGCTTCATCAGAAGGATACCCTTGCATCCCTGCTTCTTCAGCATATCCTGAGCCGATGTTGACGTCAAAGGAGCTCTGAATGGAAAATGGGGCGTCCGAGCGTCTTGCATCCTTACCTTGCACCCTTACTGTGAGTTGTGGCCAGACACAACGGCGAGATGGGCCGAAGGTCAATGGATAATCCTTATGATGCTCTGCCCGTCACAGCCTTCCTGCTCCTGTGCTCTCACCTCTGCCCCTGCACCTGCCCCACCTCCTGCTCCTGCTCCTGCTGCTGCTCCCCTACCTTCTCTTCGCCTCCTCCTCCAACTCCACCCCGCATTCTCATGCTGTCCCTCCTCCTCCTCCTCCTGCTCCTGCTCCTGCTCGTCATCCCTCCACCTCCTGCTCCTCCGTGACCCCCACTCCGTATTCCTGTACTCCTTCGTTCCCTCGGTGGCCTCACAACCTGTCCGGGACGGGAGGGCCTGTTCGAGCATTGATTCAGGAAAGACTCCTCCTGCACAGCGTTGGCATTTTGGATCTGCTCCAGAATCGTGTTCATGATGTAAGCCGCGCCCCTCGCCGGCACCGTGGGGAGGGAGGCAGTATACCCAAAAAACTGTTTTCGCCAGGCCCGTTTTTGACGGGCCTGTCTGACGAGGCGGCCTCTCCGCCAAAAGCTCAGACAGCGAGCCTGCAGAGCAAGGTAAGCCGACTTCCCGTTTGTTCTGTCACTTGCCTCTTGTCGCCCAAGTTCCTCTGGCACCACGGACAACCCCAGATACCTATTTAGAAACGCAAGATGCATCCCACAACTCTGCGCTCCGAGATGCTGCTAGAAAAGGTGTCCCAGCACGTTTCGCCTGAAACATCTTCGCGACTCTGGGCTCGGAGATGCAGCGCACCAATTGGTCTGGCACGTTTCGCACGAGACATCGCCGCACCCCGAAAACCGTTTCAGGACGACGCAAAACATCTCGGGATCTCCGGATGGCCCCAAAGTGGCCTCAGGGCGGCGCCTCGACAAGCAGAAACCGTGAGAATCGAACTGTCTTTGGCACATGCCTGACGCTCCGCTTTGCAAGTCAGTATGGCTCGAAAAGGGCCCTAGATGCTTCCAAGAGGACACAAAAAGCCCAAGGAACCCCACTGTGGGAGAGAACGCGTTTCGTGGACGCTTGCCTGGCAAAAACACCTTGCCACGTTGGAACCCTAATACATCAATACATTTAGCACCCCTGGAGAACCAGCCACCCCTCGAGAAGGAAGGGGAGGTTCGAACCAGGCCCAAACGACTGGGAATCGAACCAGGAGGGGGCCCCCCCTGAGTGCAAGGGGGTGGTTTTCCTCCTCTTCCTCCTCCTCCTCCTCCTCCTCCTCCTCCTCCTCCTCCGATTTCTCCTCCATCCTCCCCCTCTTGGGGCACGACGTCTTGCCCACCCTTTCATTCTACTGCATTCTCCTCCACATCACTGATCAGGGCAATTCGTCTGGGCATTGTTTCTGACTGGGCTGGTGGGTTTTTTTTTCTGTCGCAGCTGCGGCGAGCGCGCCAGCAGCGTCGGTAGAGTCGCACGGGCCGCGGGCGCCCTAATTGCCGGCGCGCGCGCCGAACTAGCTAGCAAACCTGCCGCTGGGGTGCGCCGGGGGGTGGAAGCTGTCAGCTGCGGAGGCGGCTGGGGAGATGCAGCGTGCGTGTGCCATGGGAGCAAAATCGCCAGGCACAGAAATTTAATGGAGTTAAGCCTTGTCGCCACCGGGCGCCAGAGGCACGAGGAACGAACCGCCAGGGGACTACCAGGCTGGACAGGAAGGCTGAACACCACTCCTGCGAGAACCAGCGTCCCAGGGGCCAGCGGCGGACCAAACCAGGGTAGTGCACGCATAGCCAGAGCTGGTCTGAACGCGCGGACCTGACTGCCAGAACACACGAAGCTACGAAGCGGACAGAGTGCACGGCCAGGTGACGGGCGACAGGTGGGGATACCTTTTGGTCAACAGGCTCGCGAAGCGGGTCGAAAACCGTCCGAACACGAGTCGGGCCGCGACTAGGCAGCAATAAAATAAAGGCAAGCGAAGCGAGCGAGCGGGCAGCCACTCAAATGGATAGCCAGAACCGATACTCCCAAACCCGGTGGCGTTGGAAATCCTGATGGCGACCAATAAGTAAGCGCAGCCAAAATGGCGCGGCGGCGCGACCATAAACACGCACAGGTTGATCGCTCGGTGTGAATCAGGCAAACAACACCGTCAAAGACGAACTAGACCGACAGACACACCCTGACGACATCTGAAGTAGGCGACACAAATGCCAAAACATCGTGTCGGCGCAAGAGTGAAGAGGGGCAGCCTCATCACCAACAAGACTGCAAACGGCAGTCACAAACCTGTAACACTTGTCGAAAACGAAATCCATGCAGGAGAACGTCGGCCAACGAGCGTACAGAGCCACACTTGCCGAACCCGAGGTCCAGATACCGTAAGGTAGGCAGTGTAGCGTGGAGGCCCACTGGAACCTTCCGGTCATCAGTAGGGGCCGACCGACACCAGCCCGGAGCAGGCCAGGGTGCACCTGACCTCAGCGAATGCGACGCAGCACCATTCCCTGCGTGAGTCCTTCCATGAAATCCAGACCACCTGAACGCCATCAGGAAGCAGTATTGGGCAGCAAGCCCCAGAAGCCAGGGAAGAACCCTATGAAACAGGAGGGACAGCACCCCGGTGCAACAGCCAACCGCTGGGCATAAGGATGCGGGAGGAGAGGAGGAGAAATGCACGCCAGGCACGGTAGGCCCCCCGGCGCGGCAGCTAACCGCTGCAGCATTAGAATGCAGGAGGGGGGGAAGGAAGTGCACGCCAGGCGCACGGTGTGAGAGGAGGGGGAAATAAACATATACTCGAGCACCTGATGCTGACTGTGCCAATCGCGGCTGTGCCATTCTTGTCCGCGCTGACTATGCCAAACCTGACTGTGCCAGCCGCGGCCATGCCAACCCTGACTGTGCCGAATAAGCTCCTGTGGAAAGTGAGCGCTCATAGCGACACTTGCCGAACTCGAAGCCCTTGCACCGTAATTGTCAGCTGTGCATCGAAATCCCACTGAACCCTTTCGGCCATCAGCAAGGGGGTGGCGCCGGCCTAAGGCAGCCCGTGGGCACCTCGCCGCCCACTCCCAAAGTGAAACTTTGCGCGAGATCCAAGCTGACGGAGCACCATCCGGCAGCGGCATCGGCGGCAACCCCAGCCGCGAGGGGGGCTCCAAGTGAAACAGGAGAGGGAGAGTCAGCTAACCGCCAAAGCAAAAGGAGAAGTAAGGAGGAGAGCTCACCATAACCCTGTGTACGCTGACGCGCACGCCAGGCGCTCTGTATCGAAATTGACCTCAGTAAACCGGCCACTGGCACCAGCTTGCCGTTGTTCTCCACGCGAAGTCCTGGGTAAAGCTGGGAGCTGGGCTCTTTGAGCCGCGAAATAACGCGCAATCGCAGATGATGAGGGCATGCCGTCACATGTGCGCCAGCGGGTGCAGGCAATGCATGCTTTCTTGTTTAGCCACGCACTAGTTACTGCAAGAGCCCGCAAGGAGGCGCCGTCGATGAAACATGATGTGCGCTCTTCAATGGGACGCTCAGCAGGGGCCATCACGGTGGGCTGCCAGTCTGAAGCCGCCACAGAGCCGCAGTGACTGCGCAGGAGGCAGAAAGAACAGCAGAGCAGGGGAACGCGGCGAACCGCCGCATGCATAGGAAAGAGAGTTAGCAGTGTAGGCGCGTGGCGCTACTAGGTGCACCACATGCCCAGTGCGATGTCAAAACCGCATCTCAGCGAAACTGGGTGGCGTCCCACACTCGGCGTTACTGCCGATACCGGTTCGCGGTCCATGGGCGCTCGGTTGCTCGGCTCCTCTTCCCAGCCTTGCCCGGTGAATCGGGTCTGTCCTTCGCCTTACCTTTCCCCTTGCTCGGGCGCTCTCCCGCCGCGTGGAACCCGGTGGCGGCGGCCCCGCTGCTGCTGGCAGCGCCTGAGCTGGAGGCGTTACTGACTGCCGTGACCCTGTCAGTTGGGCTGCGACAGTTGGCCTCGGCGCGCGCGAACTGGTCGGCGCGGCGCACGTCGGAGCCTGCAGTGCCCCACGCATAAATGAAATTTCGGCGCGCGCCTGGCGGCTGCAGTGCCGGGTCGAAAGTCGGCTGGGCGTTAGCGCGGCAGGTTTTGGCACAGCGTGCAACCCACAGGTCGCTGAACATGCTGCCTAATTCCCTCTGCATCCTGGAGACGACGGCGCTGTCGGACTCCCCGGGGTATTGTGCGTCGATCGTGCGCAGTGGTGGTGCATCTTGGACCCGTCGTCCTTCTTCGGCTCGTGGATGGTCAGTGGGTTCTTGGAGAAAGGTACCCATTTGCCATGATTGAATATCCTGTCATTTCCCGTGCGCTCGTTCTGGTTACGCCGGGCGTCGTCGCGAGACTGCGTGGCCCGGCGGTCTGAAGACCTGTCGCAACTCCAGCGGCCCCTGCGTCGGCGCGAGGAACCAGTCCTGCAATCAGCGGTGCGCTGAATGGGAGCGTCTCGTTGTTCTCGTCTGCCGCTCTGTTCCCAGCCTCGCACGTCCCCTTTTGGTGGGGCCCAGCATGGCGGATCTCGCCTCCTCGGCAGCGGGGGCCTATCGTCTGCGGCGCTGGATGTTTCATCGTCGGCAGTCCTGGTGTTGTGACCCTCCCCTGTAGCTGGGCTTCCTTCTAAGGCTCTTCTGCCACGTCCGCTTCAGACTCCTCGCTGGCCTTGCTCGGGTCGCAGTCCAGGAGATCGCCGCCCGGGCCCCTGCGTTCCTCTGTGGCAGCAGCAGGCTCGTTTCCTGAGCTGCTCCAGATCTCTCTCGTAGCTGTTCGTGGACCTTCAGGTCGGGTCAGCGGCCGCCCGCTCGAGGTCCGTGCCAGGGTGGGCAGGAAATAACTGCCTCCCGAGAGGGGCGCTCATGACCGCGCTGACAGAGGGGCCCAGACTCTTCTCCTCATCGCGTATTCGTTTGGGGCCCGGGTCGCACAGGGCCGCGATGTTTTCCTCGGCGTTATCAGCCAACCTGGCCATTCGCTCCATGAGCTGCTGAAAGGCCACGTTGTCCGGTGCTGCGGTACGGCTTGGGGCGACTGGTCGAGATCCAATCCCACGTGGGCGCGCGCAAGTGTCCAGCATGCCCAAATTAACGTTGCCCAGACGCATCACACGGTCGGGGGTGTCCTCGATGTCAAGTCTGGCCAGCCAGTGAACAAGTTCGCCCGCGCCATGGACTCTCGGGCCTGTGCCCCCGTGAATGGTTTCGTTGACGCGTGCCGCCCACAGTTTCTTTAGCCAATCGTCCTTTCCGATGATGTGTTGCGCGACCAGTCCAGCGGCCCATCTTTTGCCATCCCATTCCGCGCCCGGCACCAATCCATCGGCAGTGAGCCCCGACGGAGGAAACGCCCAGGCCAGGGTGGAGCAGGCCAGAACGTTGAGCCAGGTGACGTCCAACCCGTTGTCTGGCACCTCGTACTGGTTCTCCGGCGCGTAGAAGATGTCATTGGCAAATGCGTCGATGCGTCTGAGGTGCAGGCACATTTGCACTGGCGCGTGTCCCGGTGCGTCGCTGTTGTCGTCGGTCCACGCTTGGAAGAACATGTCGACACTGGCGTTGGCCACCTTTGGCAGCTGTGGGATCCTGATGTCCGAAAACATGTTCTTGATTGCGCCCGCTCGTTCTGGATTGGGTTCGGGTAGTGGCGTCGTCTTGGTGACCCGCGCTCGCCCTCGTCGTCGCCGCGTGGTGCACGCGCTCTTTCTATGCCAAGTGCGAGGGCGAGGCCACCCGCGTCCTCTTTCCTCATCTTGGATGTCCGTGCTGTGGGGGATACTGAATACATCGATGGCGCCGCACGCGCAAGGATGCGGTTGATGACGGATGGAGCAGCGTCAAAGATGTGAGCAAGAATGTTCCCGCAGCACCATCCAGCGTTCCAATCGCCACTCGTCCAGAAGTCGATCCAGTTGCCCCAGGAAGGTAGGTTGCACTGCTCTGCGTCCTCCATGCCAGGAATCGGTCGCCAGACGAAGCGCCCAACAGCTGGCTGCCCGTGTTTCCGGGTGCACAGCAGCTTGGGCTCTGGGCAGCCGTCGCACGTTGCACTGTAGATCCTAGACTTGAGCCCCTCTGTGCCGAAGCGGTCGTCGTCAAGTCGGGTTGGGGGATTCGGCGCGCCTGTCGCCTCGGGGTCGTTGGCCGAGTCCGGTGTGAGAAGGAGGGCGCGTAGCAGGCAGTCGGCGGTTAGGTTTGCGATTTTGGCATGCCCGGTTGGGAAATGCTCAGGGGGTGTCAGACCGACAGATGTGGGCCTGCTGGGCATGCTATTGCGTAGGTTGGCCAGCTTTTCGCGTATCGTGTCTCCTGCGGGGACGTCATCACCATGCTACATTGCTTCTCGAGGCTCCCCACCCAGCACCCAGTGCACAGCCAACGGCAGTTGAGTCCCTCGTGCCACCCTGCAATCCTCGCCCTTGCCAGTCGTTGACGCACATCGTTGTCCTCCCAGGTGCCCTCGATGTTTGTGGGGGGGGCCTCTCTGACAGCCGTCGCAGTAGAAGCTGGCAGTGTTCTGAGACGCCGAGAAGCGGCGGCCCCCTGCCCGGAGCCTTTTCGGTGTCATTGTGGCGCCCAAGTTCGCTGCAGGGGGTTCAGGTATGAGAAGGTCCTTTTGGTCCATCGCTCGCCCTGTGCCAGCATAGTGCAGCTTCTGGTCCAACGTGCGCCCGAGATGCAGATGATTCCCTGTGATGGATTTGTAGAGCCAGCAGATGGTGCAGCTGGTTGTCTCGTTGTCAGGCTGGTCGCTGGTAGGAGCCAGCGGTGCGAGCTGATCGATCACCAGCAAGATCCCTTTGATCTGTGAAAGCCGAAACGCTTGCATTCTTCCCACGTTGACGGGCACCCTGCTTATTTCGAGACATCGTGATGGTGGCTGGTACTTATGAGCAAGCCCACACGTTTTAGCGCGTCAATGAATCTCCGATGCAAGTTCTGGTAATCGTGACTGGAAATCTTCCATGCCAGGCCAAACTCCGTCCGGAAATGAAGGTATTTTGCAAGGGCTGTGGTGCCAGTTGAGCTGCTAAGTCTGC
Organism: Prorocentrum cordatum; assembly: GCA_963575745.1. NCBI lineage: Eukaryota > Dinophyceae > Prorocentrales > Prorocentraceae > Prorocentrum > Prorocentrum cordatum. The sequence continues at coordinate 395,137 of CAUYUJ010014462.1, forward strand.
ATGTGCCCAGGACGGCCTCCACGATATCCCCTGACCCTTCCTGCTCGAAGAATGGGAAGGGACAGGTCCTTGGTTCCCGAAGCGCTAACATCATCACCACAAGTGCCGTGCAGGTCTGCGCACGTGCGGTGAGGTCAGTTGGCATGTAGTCACCTTGGATGATGTTTCCAAGCCGCCCATCCATGGATGAAGTTGGTGCGTTGGACACTGGTGGGGGCACTTTTTGGTCGGCGGCCGCAGGACAAAGGTCAGCCGGCAACAGCGATGTCTGGGGCAGCGGAACACGTTCCGTTGATTACACGCGATGCGTGGAGTGCACATGCACTGAGCAAAATGCTCCGCATTACAAACGCACATAGGCGCCGGCCACACCGAAGTGAAGCAGACAGCAGTGCGGGTGCGACGGAGAAAGTCGCCCTGTCGGCGCCAATCTCCGAGCAGCCCACCTAGCCGAAGGCGGAAGGGAAGACCTAAACTACAACGCTGAAGGCTGAACCACTCACTCAGCGCGAAGTCTCACCGCCGCACGCAGGGCCGGCGGAGACAGGGGCAGATAACGGCAGGGACCTACAGAGCACTCACTCCACGATCCACGCCGCTGCCCGGGGGGGGGCCGGTGTCAGTCATCGTCTCCGAAACCAGGTGGGGATGTGAGTCTTTCCTCTGAGAATCGGGGTAAGATGACAAAGGGATTAAGGTATCGTGTTGACCCTGCTCAGTGGTACAGGATACGGGATGAGACATCGATGAAACTACAAGTAGCCGTTAAGCAACTGCGCCCAAGTATTGGGAGAGAGGAGGCCGGCCGGCCGACGACGCGACGACGACGAGGGAACGACCCCTCGGCGCGCGCGTGCAAGCCGGCACGCTCCTTTTCTAACCTGAGAGCATATACAGCTGCGGAACAGTGCCGCAGAGTCAAGGTGTGGCAAGGCAGGCAGCAAGAGAGGCAAGCGCAGTAAGAGGCGGAGAGGAGCATATTTACTCCCCCCGCGGCGGGCTTCGCAGGGCCCATCCAGCCGCAGCTCGCCTGGCCTGTGCATATTTACAGCCACCGGAGCGAACCCAAAGCATTTTACCGCTCAACGGTGATTGCCAGGGAGCTGAGGGCCGGAGAAACCCGACAAATCCCACCAATAGTTAAATTCATTCTCTCTGCCGAAGCGACTTTGTCGCTCGGTTGAGCCCGCGGCGACTTGGTCGCCCGGGCTCTGCCTGCTCTCACTTCTTGTTCTAAAGGTATCGCCCCGATGGCGGAGACGGAGGTCTCGGATGTGCAGATGACGAGCCCCCCGTCTGATCCGCGGCCCAATAGGGCGAACGTGATCTGTATCCCTTGCCACGGCCAGCGCATGGCGCTGACCTGCTGTGCTTGTCCTTGTTCTTGCTCTTGGAACCCTTTCCTTCTCTCGAAAAGCGGTAGTTGTAGTCATGCAGGTGCGCAACATGCCACGCGCGTGACTGGTTCTCCCTGGGACTCATCCAGGATATCACGCCCCGGTGAAGCCAGCATCCACCCAGTGCATCATTTGCGTACTGCGGGTAGTGCCTCGAGAGGTCGTAGCCGCCAGCCGCGCGCCCGGCATCCATGGCTCGCGCGCGCGCGTAGGTCTCGACCAATCCCGTGTGTCCCTGTCAGATGAACACCATGAGTGCTCATCTCCTGCCGCGGCGGTTTGACCGCCGGCAGAGCACGGAGATTCCGTGACGTCATCGTTGGCCCGATCGTCTTGGACGTCGGGTCTGCGCGGAGGAGGTGGCGGATCGGGGCGACCAGCGGTTCTGGGCCTCGCTTTCGCCAAAGCGGGCCCCTCCGTATCGGCTTGGCCGTCGGAGGGCCCATCAGGGCCTCCACTCTCACGAACGCTCATCACTCGTTGCTTTCTAGCATATCTAATAATATCCCTTGCGGCAGTAGCAACAAAAAAACCAAACTTGCCGCAGGCACCACGAAAGTGGCTTTCATCTTTGTCTTGAAGCTCAGTGGCTTCCACGAGTGGATATAGCCAATCAGTAGCTTCCTGCAACTTCATGCCCTGGCGACGGATATCGGTACGACCCTGTTTGCCCAAGTCATGGGCCCATTCCTCAATGAGGTCGTCTGACTCAATCGCGGCACGACTGCGGCAATCAAGAGCGCATGCATCCGTTCGACGCTTGTCATTATCGCACTCTGCGCCGGTGCCGCGGGCAAGAAAGTTAGCCCCAGGGTATACTATGCAATGTCCCTCGGCGATGAAGCAACTACTGAAATCGCGAACAATCACAATCACGCGAATGATGCGGAGACCCAACTCCAGTTCTGGAACAGGAATCTTCCCGTTCCATCCAATGGTGTGCCGCGCGCCTTCTGGAACATCGTGCGTTATTTCGCCCGACAACCGTAATCTTTCAGGTTCATTTGTGTCCGGGTGATAGCTGGTGTACTCCATGACGTATTGAGCCGCCACATCTTTGGCTCCGTCCTCGGTCAACGTGATGCTCAACGATCTGCCATCGCGATGAGAGTACACATACCCCTCGGGCCCATCAAGATTGATCCTCCCGTGAATTATCTGCTCGGTCTGGGACCCGCAGACTGCGGTGAAATCAAGGGTCATGTCTACGTTCTCCTCACCTGCCGTCACGGTTGAACCGGCGGCAGGTTTGTCATGCTTGCACACCGATATGAGAGGGTGTTTGGAACATATGTTGTTGCGCCTGCTGGCGGACTGGGAAGCACGACGAAGACGCGCCACGAAATAATTTGCCCAAGCAACGGGTGGGCGTCCACGAAGGCTGGGCCCTGTGACGTCCATAGCGTTGCCCTGGGCAACGGGCAGCCAGGGGCCTGCCCCCTCTTTTGCGTCGCGCAATGTCCGAAGAGTTGGCACGAAAGTGTTCGCTCTATTCATGCTGTGTTCCCATGCAATCCATCCTTCAATGGGTTCAAAGCGTGCGTCGAGTGCCTCTGGCCACTCAGAGGCAGCCAGAGCGAGACAAGACATGGGACGCGCATGCTGGTCAATGTCTGTTGCCCAAAGTAAGGGCCACCATTCTGCGATCGTTGGAGCTTGTACCCCTTCTCTCTCAGCCAAATGTGCAAGCCATTTTATGAAACGCCTCTTCAGAAGTTCAAGGTACTGAAAGAAGGGGCCGTGGCGCGCCGGCGGCTGGGCCGCGGCGTGCTCAGGAATCCAGGCAGGAACACTACCCGGGCGGCTGTTTCCAAAGGTTTGACCCGAAGCAGCCAAGCGAATATACTGATCATTCGTTGCCCACTTGCGCTCCAGCTTCAGATTGCTGTTGATGTTGTATATTGCGTCCGCCGAAGCTCTCCGTTGTCTGCTTACTCGCACGCCAACATAACGATCGCGCTCATAAGGGGGCGTCTCGAGATCGAAAACATGCAACAACATGCCATTGTTCCAAAGCGAGTTGCGAATGATCTTGCGTCGGCACGACTGAAGCAAATAATCATGGGCAACCTTGTATTTATACTTGATCGGATTATTGCAAGAGGGGCAATGGCCAACGCCAGTTCGCACCCAGTGCAAGTTAGCGCAGAGGAACCGACCATCGTCCTCCCAGGGGACAGACGGAACACAAGCTTCTGCCCCTAGAGGCAACGGAGGCCTATGATCTGGGACCAAAGACAAAATCTCGTCAGTATGAATTCAACCGAGCATCGAGGCGTTATCAAAATTTACCTCGTACGATGTCCACTCCTGATTGAAGACAATTGACCAAGACATTCGCTTGTCTCCGCGATCCCACCAGTCGCTGACTTTGACGAGGGTGATGGCTTTGTCGATATCAGTGAACCTCGGCACCTCACGGGACACAAGAGTCCCGCCCTGGCAAATCTGATAAAAAAACGTGTAAGCACACGGCCATCGAAAACAAGAGTTAACGGCCAGGACTCTCTGTGAGTCGGAAGCTGGTCCCACAGACGGACTGTGTCCACTGCGGGCCATGCTCCGATTGACGGTGGCTCTCCTGGCTGTGGGTCACTGCCCATGGCATCGTGCCTCCTCACAAGAGCAGGCTCGCCATACCTCCGCTGGCTTAGCCAGGAAGGAAGATGATCTTGGCCTTGCATGCTCGGATCCTTCCTGGTCGGGAGAGGCCTCAACAATTCGTAATCCGCCTCGAGGCAAAGCCCCGAGTCTCTTTTGGGGAACTTAACTTCTCCGACCACAGATTCCACCAGTGTCTCCGTATCAATGACATGGAGGAGGGGCCCATGACACCTGGCTAGGCCAGGGTCATAAGGCTCGCACATTCTCTCAATTGAAGCAACAAAAGTGGAATGTCGCTGGCATGCTCGATTGAAAACAGGAATGGGAGAGGTAGTCCTCTCCGCCCATTGAGAGGGCCAGGATTTGTAGTCACGCCACATTTTGTAAACGATCGTCTCCTTGATGCTGGCACGGTCGTCCGGGAGCACTCCAAGGACTTCCACGGCTCCCGGCTGCAACGCGGCCGGGCCGTGTGCAGCAAGTGCATATGTTTGATATCCAAATCCATCTTCGGTCATCTTCTCAACCAGCTCTCCAAAGTAGACCCAGCCTCCCGAAGGCCCCGCATAATCAGAACAATGCCTCGCGAGATACGTCGCGCAATCACCAACGCGCTGAGCGAAGCACCCCCCCTTTGTGCACAGCGCGGGCAATCTCACGGAAATTCCAAAACAGATATCTAAAGTCTGTCCGAATGCCTCGAAGCCTACGCATCGCTCTATGGCTTCCAGTACGAAAATAATGGGCTTCTTTCGCGCACTGCCAGGGGGAACCTCCTGTTCAGGGCATAGAGCCCCATAACGTGATGCGTTGTCCTTTGAACGTCTGTATGTCATTCAGAGCCAACCTTCGTCCCTCGTCGGTCCTCATATCTTCCTTTTCCGTGTGCCGAATTACCTTACACGAATCGTCGACAAAATTCCCCGGGTTTCCAATCCTGCTTTGAGGGCCACAACAATATTCTAACAGAGTCGGTCCCCGGTCCACTGGGTGGCCAGAGCACAATCTTCCCGGATCCAGTATTCCGTCCAGCCAGTCCATCTACTTGGGTGATAGTCGCCATCGCTGGAATCGCCATTCGAATTCTGCTCAAAGGGGTGATGATAGTTATTATCTTCGTCGCGCCAACTATCCGTCCGGTCTATAGTCAGACCATGTCGGGTATTGATGGAATAAGTACGACGACTATCATCTAATCTATCTGGGTCAACTGGGCAATTGGTATTTGCTGGAGTAAACGTGACAAGTCTGGGAACAAAGTGCCATCGTTTAAGACTCTGTCCGCGTTGTGTCCACTGATTCCTCCTATCCAGGAAATTAGCAACAGCAGCAGGAGGAAGGTGAGGAAGAAGAAGGTTGTAACCGAGCACGTCTTCTCCTTGCTCGGTATTAACTGGCTCAACGCTCGATCGTTATGCGCACATCTCTTTTAACAAATTCGATGTATCAGATTCGGTTCCGCTGTCGGTTATTTCAAACATCGCTCTCATCTCAATCTCGGGGCTTTTCTCGGTTATCTCCTCCATCTTTCTGGATTTCTCGGAGCTATTCCTGGAACCTTCTTCGGTCGTAACAGGAGTAGGCGCACTTGCTTCCACGGCTTGGCCGGGCACATTCGCCTCCACAGCTTGGCTGGGGGCGTTCGCCACCACGGCTTGGCCGGGGGCAGCCTCGGTAGCAGCCGAGCACTGGGCGCCGTCGGGTGCCGCTGGGGTATTTATTGGTTTGAAAGAACGCACGACGGGCTCACCCTTGTTGGGGCGCTTTTTTTTCTTGCTCATATTTTTGCTAGGTGCAGCAGCTCCTCTCCGCAAGGCCGAACTCGGACCTAAGCGGGGCTTCAGAATCCACGCGGATGTTAGAGGAAGTCCGTCTGAAAACGTCGAATCTAAATAGTCTTGGCACCGCTTGGCGGTCCAAAATTTGGGAGTCACAGCGTGGGCGAGCTATAATGCCTTAACCCAGGCTAAAGGGTCTGTGAACCTCTTCGTTCCAAGGTCGGCAGCTTCGTTTTGAGTTCGTTCGTACTGAAGCTCGGCGATGCCGCGAGAAAACTGTTCAGACGCAGCTGCAGCATCAATGCAATGAGTTCGCGGTAGGTGCATGAGCTTCATGGGCCCTCCAGCTTTAATGACCTTACATGCCGCCTGGTCGTCCTCTAAAAACAAACAACGCATCTCTCTTCCAAGCAATGCTTCCCAAAGCGGTAGGGCTGCGAGCAGCTCTTTTCGCAGGGCAAGGTCAGCGGCCACAATCTCTGCCTCAAGGGTACTATGGGAAACGCATGTCTGTCGCTGCGATCCCATAGACTGCCCAGCTCGAGTGCATGGGCCCCAAATTGCCTGATAACTGGCACTCGTGCTTCTATGTGTTCGGATGTCACTGGCCAGGTCCGCGTCAGAGTATTGCTTCAACAAGACATCCTCCATTCTATCACCTACCCATGAAGACATGCGGTAATGAGAGGTCCACCTGATGTAACAAATGAGGCGGAAGAGATCCATGTGTTGTTGCTCTGTCCATTTGGCAATGCAACTGGCCGTGCGGCACGCGGCGCGGAGCAGGTCGTACCGGACCATTCTCACACCGTAAAAGATCTTCATCAAGACTTTCGCCGCGATGGGCCGGGGCCCTCCCGACTGGGTCGGCGGCCCCGGGTCATTGGGGCTGGCTGCTGCGGCATCGAGACCATGAACAACAATCTCTTGATCTGGGGGCCCAACGTCAACTTTGATATGGAACGCGGAGGCGATTGTTTCCTCTGCGGGAGAGCAGATCTCACCTCTAGGGCCGCCTTGGCCGTCTTCGAGATCGACAAGTTCGGGTCCAAACGGGGTGCCCGCAGCGGGATAGGTAGCTGGGTCAGTATATGTGAGTTGTGCATATAAAGTGACCCAGGACTCGAAGAATTCAGTCATGTCGTATTATATGACTCTGGCCTGTTTGGGTTCTCTCGGTTGGTATGGCTCGGACGGCTGGACCGCCGAGCCACCCCCCGTTTCCTCCTCGCTGTTCTCGTCTGGGACGGAGGCGTTCTTTTTGACTTTAGGAGGCGGTGGGTCCAAAACCGTGGGCAACTCACCTTGCCACTCAACAAACTGTGTAGACAGTCTAATGTTCACAACCCAAATATCGTCCGACCGCGGTCGGAGGGTCTATTTCTATGCCTTTCGGGCAATTGTCAGATGGGGTTTGTAACAACCTCCAACCTTCAGCTAGCTTGTCTGCAGGACCAAACAGCTTAATATCGTCAACGTAAATTATCAAACAATAGCTCCAGCTCTTTATGAAAACAGCAGCTGCGCCACGGGCTACATTTCACAAATCCTTTAGCAGTAACATGCCCTTCGCAGCGTTGCTCCCAATATCCTCCTGGATCAAGATGTCCGCACAAAGAGAAAATCAACGGGCTTACAGGATTGCGCATATGCGACCATTCCTCGGGCCACTCATCACGGGGAAGAAATATCCACGTTGGAGTGACACCCAATGTTGACTGAGTGTAGGCCTGACGGGCGTCGGCTTGTTCAATGCTGTGGCCTTCGAAGAGCCCGTAAGTATCAGCTGCTTTGCTGGCCTGCATGGTGGCAGGGCTGCTGGAAAGTTCTTGAAATAAAGCAACATCCTTATTCTGGTCTCTCACGCTCGAACCATCGAAAACTACCGACCTTTGTGTGTTCGATCTTTGTGCCCGAGTGGCAACTCTGAGTTCTTCTCGACAAGGATTGCGAACAGACGACCAAATTGTGCGGTCTGTCCATTAAGTTCCGCAACAACATCGGAATATTCTCTAACCTTTTTCTCGTTCCATGTGCCTATGTCTCGCAATCTGGTCCATTCCTTTCTAAGATCGGCCTGGGCATCTTGATTAGCCTGGGCCTCAACTTTGGAAACAGAGCGAGCTACAGCGGCATCAATCTTCGCACGTTGCCAATCGCTGGGAAGTTGGAAGGGCACGTCGACAACTGAGATGAGATCAGTAAAAGGGTTGTATAAGTAATCCGAGTCAAATCTTTCCTTTTCACGGTGGCTAGGCATTGGGGCCGAGCTATGTTGCAACGACATTCGAGGCACGCTTCGCCGCGACGCGGCGGCCGCCGGACTCAAGGTCAGGCTTGCCTCTTGTGGCACCTCAGAATCTACATCGGGCAACGGGCCCCTGCCGGCTGGGCCGGAGGGAAGTCCGTCACGTGCTATGGCACCACCGCGCCATGTTTGCTGCCACCAAACAT